>VXBP01008104.1:0-73443 GCA_013400115.1 Rhinopomastus cyanomelas
AACCCTCAACCTTCACTGCTTCAACTAGACCCACCTTGTTGTACTCCTAGTACAGTGAGTACAGTGCTCCTCTCCTAGTGGGCTCTTCCACCATCTGTATCAGGAAATTGTCACCAATGCACTGAAGGAACCTTCTGGACTGTGGGTGGCTGGCTGAGTGGGTCTTCCAGCAGATACCTGGGTAGTTAAAATCTCCCATGAGAACCAGGGCCTGCAGCTGTGAGGCTGCTGCCAGCTGGCTGTAGAAGACTTCATCAACTTCCTCACTCTGATCTGGAGGCCTGTAATGGACACCCACAACAGTGTCACCCATGCCAGCCTGCCCCTTAATCTGCACCCGCAAACTCTCAACTCTCTTCTCAGCTGCCCTAGGAGAGAACTCAATGCATTCCAGACTGCAAGAATAGATTTTTTACATCACGTAATTGAAAAAGTTACTTCTAATTTGGTTTTGCCAAAAATCAATCAATCATAGAATTAATCACAGACTAGTCTGGGTTGGAAGAGATTTCAGAGATCATCTAGTTCCAATCCTCTGCCATGGGCAGGGACACCTCTCACCAGACCAGGTTGCCCAGAGCCCCTTCCAACCCAGTCTTTAACACTTTCAGGGATGAAGCAGCCATAACCTCCCTGGGCAACCTGTTTCAATGCCTCAGCACCCTCACAGGCAGAAATTTGTTCCTAAAGTCTAATCTAAATCTGCCCTCTTTTAGCTCGAAACCATCCTCCCTGTCCTGTCACTAGAGTCCCTCATAAAAAGTCCCTTTCCCACATTTTCACACTCCTTGGACCAATAGCTATTTGCCAGGCTTCTCAAAAAGGAGTATTTCCAGAAATAACAAGTCTGAAAGACTTTGTTAGTAAAAGAAATATAACAGACAATATCAAGAGACTAAACTGGGCATAATCTATAGGCAATAAATGAGTCAATAAAGGAACCTGCTTGCCAATAGAAGTAACTCAATCTCATAGAAGAAAATTTTCTTTGGACAGCACAGGGTGGATGGATGTTGTCACACACTTCATAAAATGAATGGTTTTTTCAAGAGTCTGAAAGTCTGCATCTCCCAAATCCCCAACTGTTTCTTGTAGAATAATACCATGGTTTGCTCTAGTGCTCATGGTCTCATATGCTTTTCATATGAGCAGCTATTAGTGTTTAATAAAATATTACATTATATTATATCTAGATGTAATGGAAAGATGTCTACAGACTCTTTACCTTTTTCCTCCTCCCATCCACAAAGTTTCTTGCTTCAATTATCTTCACAATTACAATCATTCAAACATTCAAGAAATAAAGGTCTTGTATATAGGTTAAACTCTGTTAATACTAGCATGGTTTGTGTTTAAAAGTATGACAACCCCATCAATCAGAAGATGGATATAATAAACATCCCTGAAGAGTGTTTTAGAAGCTGTTGGCATGTTTACAAATATACATTTGAACTCCTGATCTTAAGGCTCTCATGTTCCTCTAATGACACTGTAATTGGAGCTCCCTGTATATACAAATATGTTTGGGGGTGCAAATAAATAAAAGTATTTAAATTCAAATCATAAAATAATGTTCATTATATGAATCAATAGTTGAAGAATAATCAGACACAGTAGGGAAACGCTGTCCAAAGACATTTGTATTTGTTTGTTAGGCAGCCCAATCAAACATCTAGCAAGTACTTCACACGGCTCAATATATTTGTGTCTTGATTTTTCCTTTGATGCAGCCAAACCAACTCTCTGAGCACACACATCTTCAAAGGGTGTGCCACTTTACAGCTGAATACACAAACCAGCACTCGGGCAGGTTTGGCAGAGTAGCTACTGCATGGTGGCTCCAACAATGGAGTTTGCAAATCTTTGCTGGGAGAAAAGTTAATGAAAACTGAATTCAAACTATATAAAGGAACATAGGGTTTACCAAAACAAATTTATTTGTTTTCATGACCAATTCATCCCCCAAATTTTAATCTCATGAGAATGCTCAGAGAGCTGGAGCATCTCTCTTATGAAGACAGGCTGAGAGAATTGGAGTTGTTCAGCCTGAAGCAGAGAAAGCTCCAGGGGACCTTCCAATCCCTGAAAGGGGCTCTCAGAAGGTTGGAGAGGACTGTTCACAGGGGCAGGGAACAATAAGATGAGGCACCATGGTTTGAAGCTGGAAAAGGGCAGATTGAAGCTGGACAGGAGGAAAAATTTCTTGAATCTGAGGATGCAGGATCTGTGGAAAAGACTGCCAAGAGAGGTGATGGAGGCCCAATCCCTGGAGCCATTTAAGGTCAGGATGGATGGGGCTCTGGGCAATCTGATCTGGTGAGAGATGTGTCTGCTTGCTGCAGGGTGGTTGGACTAGATAACCTCTGGCGGTCCCTTCCAACCCTATAATTCTATGATCCTCTTGGTGCAGGAAAATGGAGGCATCAAACTGGGTACCCCAGCCTTTCACATGCGTGCAGAAAAATTCACAGGAGAGAAGCAGGAATATGCAAGCTGTGTAGTGAGCCTGAAGCACTCAAAACTAGAGAATCATGGTAAATAAGACCAGAAAGGACTTCAAAAAGGTATTTAGTGCAGCCTTACTCCCAGAGCAGGGTCAATTATGCTGTTGTTATTTCTGGCAGTTGTGTATCCAAAGATATCTAAATGAAGCTTCAGCATCTCCCCGTGCATTTGCTTTTTTTTTTTAATCTTAACTAGCAGAGATTTTTCTTCTACAAATTAAGCCAGAAGTCATGCAACACAAGCTAAGTTCATTATTTGCCCCCCTGGGCCTCTCAGATGTGGAGGAAAGATTATTTTATGCTTCTTTTTACAGCTCCTGCACACTTGCATATTAGTTTTCTATTAGTTTTGATTGAATAGAGATCCACATTTCTTTCAATCATTCCTCCTTAGTCATGTTCACTCCTGATCACTCTCTTTGCTTTTCTCTGGATTATTTCTGATCTGTTCACACCTATTCAACTGTCTAGCCAAAGCTATCTGCATGATGACTAGGGCAGAAACAAGAAGTCATTTCTTAGGTAATATACTCTTATGCAAGATAAACTTATTCCTGACTTACTCAGAGCTTGTGAACTACTACAGGCCTTGGATACATCTGCAGTAAGTATTATCTAGTTGATTGTCTCCATCCAAAAAATACTGTTCCGTGTGAATCTGTTAAAATCTCTAATGAATCTTTATTATTATCTCTGAGAGGAAAATATGGGTGGTTTTCCAGCCTGCAAACTCCTTTTGAATTCTAACGTTCTCACCCCACCTCCTTGCAGCCTCCTACTGCTGAATATCCCAAACGTATGCTTGCTTTTTCATCTCTACTCATTGATAGCATTATTGAACCATACTGGCTTCACAATAGACACCTTCATAACCCCAACAGCCACTTTGAGAGGGAAGTACTGGTGATTACTCTTCAAATCCCAGATTCCAGCTGGTTTTGCACTCACCCAAGAGCTCCTTCAAGTGACTTTTGCACTGAAGCCACTCATGGAGAGGAGGACATCTTTGATGCAGATTTGTGCTACTTCTGCCACTGTGAGAAAGTGTTTGAAAAGAGCAAAAAATGCCTATTTCTTATCAAACTGTTTCTGTCCCATGCTTCCCATTTCCTACAGTAAGGGATATGCCTTCATGAAGAAGTTCCTTGCCTTATTGGATACTAGAACCAAGAGCACTCTTTCCTACTATGAATAAGACATGATTTATTTTCTCATTTTTAATTAGGAAATGTATTCACTCTACTTGTCGGCTGGTGCTTTAGCATGAAAAGTAACAGATAAACTATGAATGGAGTCAATAAAGAAGCATTTTTCAAATGTCTCATTTCTTTGTAATTAAATGGGTTGCTCAGGGAGGTGGTTGAGGCCCCATCCTTGGAGGTGTTTAAGGCCAGGCTGGATGAGGCTCTGGCCAGCCTGGTCTAAGGTGGGGTGTCCCTGCCCATGGCAGGGGAGTTGGAACTGGATGATCCTGTGGTCCCTTCTAACCCTGACTGACTCTATGACTTGGTCTAGGTGATCCTGCTGTGTCAGGGGGATTGGACTAGATGATCTTTCAAGGTCCCTTCCAATCCCTAATGATTCTATGATGCTATGGTAAGTGTGGGTGCTCCTCTCACTTGAGGCTGTGGAAACTGCAAGTGCTCATTCAAACTTGTGGAATGTTATTCAGCCTGTGAGATGTGAGAGCTAACTTAAAACTGAAGTTCCTGGCTGAACACATTGTTTTTCATAATATCAAGAGGCCCTAAGAGAATTTAAATTAAAAGTCTAGAAAAAATTCATTTGAGCAGTTACAATGCTGATAGAACAAAAGACACTTCCTTCTCTTTCTGCCTCCTCCTTTCCTTTCTAGTGTGGGAATTCTTGAAACAATAAGCAACACAGAAATCCAACCCTGTCTGCTCTGCTTTTTTCCTTGGAAATTGGAAGACAAGTGGCAAACCAATTGATTTGAGACATTGGAGAGATCGCACATGTGAAAGGCCCATTAACTGAGCTGGGAATTCTTTCCTGCCAAAATTGGTTTGGGTTCTGCCTCTGTATTTGTATTTGCTTAGCAAAACTCCACTGCAGCTGCCAAGCTCTGGCCTACTCCATGTGTAAGATTTTATGTAAATTCTTTAATCGCTAAGTTTGGTTGCAGTCTCACAACTATGAGACTGTACTGATGCAGAGGAGGGAGGTCACTCAAAGCTTGTGGAATATGTCACGGCTTTGGCATGGAAAGTCTCAGTACAGATGAGTGAGCCAGCTAAGGCTCAGGTAGGTCTATGCAGTGTCTGTGCAGCGAAGGGTGCAGCTCTGAACAGTTCGGTTCAGCATTTGGTAAAACTTTGGAGCCAGGATGGACCTGTCTCATTGCACTTCTGTTTCTTCAGTGCCTGGGTAGAGTTGCAGCTCAGCCTGCTGAGCAGGGAATCCCAGGGGACAGGAGGAGGAACATCTGTTCCCACCAAATAAATACATGCAGCCTCCACTGCAATAACAGACACCACGATATATGCCACATGCATGTGTTAAAGAAGGTGCACGACAGCAGCCACCCTTGCAGGGTCCTAACTATACGTGAGGTAGCTGATGGTAACAGGAATATAAATGCATTTCACTGGGAGAGCTGGAAGAAATGCTCTTTATTAGAAACCCACACCTACTCTCCCTTCCATTAAAAGCTGACAAAAATTCCCAGAGCTTCAGAGATCCAAAAAACGTCTGCAACAAAACCATGAAAGATACTGCTTCAAAGTCCTGATGGTCCTAAGGCAAAAGGCAAGCCAAAGCAACTGTTCCTTAAACATGAGGGGAGAAAAAGAAGAAAACAGGAATAAACCCTTACCCTCCCTCTCTCTGCAGGTCCCCTTTAAAGAGACTGCACCCCTCCCCCGGCAAAAAGGTTGGGGGGTAGAAAGAAGCAAAAGCTGTTTAAACAAACAACAGATGCTAACTAAACTAACTGCATGGTAAGTGCATACTACAGACATATGTTGTCTCCTACCTAGCCATATGTCCTTCCCACACACATACTTTGGTTCCAACTCGTGTAGTTTTAGCGAAACAGAACAAGGGTGCATGGGGATGTTGTACTTCAGTAAGTTTTCAGCTGTGTTTAATGGATGACAGACCCCTAAACAAGTCAACAGTATACAGAAAATGCTGCAGGAGACAGAAATCATAGGATCATAGGATGTTAGGGGTTGGAAGGGACCCAAGAGATCATCAAGTCCAACCCCCCTGCCGGAGCAGGACAAAACTATCTAACACAGATCACAGAGGAACGCATCCAGGCGGGCCTTGAAAGTCCCCAGAGAAGGAGACTCCACGACCTCCCTGGGGAGTCTGTTCCAGTGCTCTGTGACCCTCACAGTAAAGAAGTTCCCCCTTGTGTTGAGGCGGAACCTCCTCTGCTGCAACTTACACCCATTGCTCCTTGTCCTATCACAGGGAGCAAGCGAAAAGAGCCTGTCCCCCCGCTCCTGGCCAGCCTTCAGATACTTATAAACATTTATCAAATCTCCCCTAAGTCTTCTCTTCTCCAGACTAAAAAGCCCCAAGTCCCTCAGCCTCTCCTAATCATCTTCGTAGCCCTCCGCTGGACCCTCTCGTGCAGATCCCTGTCCCTCTTAAACCAGGGGGCCCAAAACTGAACANCAGCCCTCCAGGTGGGCCTGGCACCATTGATCACCACCCTCTGAACTCACCCATAACAATTAAAAGAGATCAGTAAGTACAGACCACATCTCTGATGAGGTGATGTTGTGATGTTTTTGTTGCTTTTAAATTTGTTAGAGTATAATATGAGATTAAATTTATCCACAGGACCATTGAAGGAACTTACTTGTTACAAAAATCTCTCCTTTTAATTTAGAATAATCTTGTAGACTTCTTGCAAACAAAACCCTTGCAGCTTCCCTCTAGAAAGCACTGAAGTCTACTCTGGATTCCAAGTGTAATGCTCCTTCACAGATGACAGAGTCATGTGTTGTCAAACATGCAGCTTAACTGTTCTCAAACTATTAGAGCTGGAAAACAGGACTTGGAAACTATCAGCAGTTACACTTTGGCACAGAAAGCTGTTGCTTCGAAGTGTATGCTTGGAGGATTAAGAAAAGATCAAGAGGTAAAAGATCACAGATCTGACCAGCCGTTAGCATGGAACCGTGAAATTTGGAAACTCCCAGTGTATTTCAGTATTTCCCGCCTTGCATAGCTGAATTAATCCAGGCAACATGAAAATTATATTTAAGAATCATCCAAGACTAAATGCAGTTTCCCTGTTATGAATTAACATCTTGGGTAGCTCTGAATAATTGCTCCCTCCTCTACTCCCTAACTTCTCCCTAGTCACCCCTGCCCTTCACACACTGGAATTGTTTTGAGATGTGGTCCTCTGGACCTTAGAAATCTTTCAACAACAGAGAATCACAGACTCGTTAAGGTTGGAAGAAACCTCCAATATCATCATGTCCAACCATCAGACTAACCCCCACTCTGCCCACTAAATTCTGTTCCCTTATGCCAGCTCTACTTGTTTTTTTAATTCCTCTAGGGATGGAGACTCCCACCCAACCTGGGCAGCCTGTTCCAACACCTGACCACTCTGTCAGGGAAGAAACTTTTCCTGATCTTCAATCTAAACCTCTCCTGGCACAACTTGAGGCTGTTTCTTTTTATTCTATCACCAGTGACTGGGGAGCAGAGACTGATCCCCACTTCTCTAAACCCTCCTTTCAGGTAGCTGTAAAGATCAGTAAGATTTCCCCTCTGCTTCCTTTTCTCCAGGCTAAACCACCCCAGTTCCCTCAGCTGCTTCTCACCAGACCTGCCCTCCAGGCCCTTCTCTAGCTTAGCTGCCCTTCTTTGGACCCACTCAAGCACCTCAATGTCCTTCTTGTACTGAGGTGGCCAAAACTAACCCAAATACTAGAGATGAGGCCTCACTAGTGCTGAGTACATCCTCCAATTGCTACTTCTGTGTTGTAACACAGTTCTGTCAGCAGGCTGGGACACTGCTCTAGGAAGCTGCTTTCCAGTACACAGAATTTTTATAGAAAGGATGTAGGAATGTGGTCATCAAGGTCTATGACAAGTTATTAGATCTGGACTTCACTGATTAAATTCTATCAGGTGTTTCCTTGATCCCCTCTGTCTACGTCCTTCAGAGAAAGCCTTCAAAATACAAAACAGAATCTTTGTATGGGTGCTTTGGTTAAGTAGCAACAACAACAACAAATTGCTTTTGAAAGTACACAAGTACCTCAAATTATTTAGATTAGGAGTACTTCTTTGAATAGAATGCCTGTAATCCAAGTGGTTTTGATAGTATAGAGCATGTCCATACTTTTCTGTTAATTGTGTTGACTGGTTCAGGCTTTATCCTTGCTTCTGTGCGGAAAGTGATAGAAAATCAGACCCCACTGCTTGCAGGGTGGTTGGACAGCCAGTTGCACAGTTCTGATGCTTTCAGGAATAAGCACTTTACTTGTTCTGAACTATGAAACTCTAAATATTTTGCCTAAAAGAAATCACATTGTTGTGGTGTGATGCTGATTGTTAAAGCACATGAGCAAGGTCATTACTGCAGACAAATGGGTGGGTAGAGAGAGATTTTAGTGTAACTTCAAGTAACACTGGAGGGTTACACTACTGCCCCTAAGGAAACTGTTTTGGGAGAAGTATCCTCTCAGAATCCATTACAAAACTTCTGTAACATATTTTCTCCTACAAAATATAACTCTTAAGTCACACAAAAAGATAATTTCTCGAAACTTTTAAGGACAGAGTTTTAAGGGAATTTGCATGAAGATTTAGTAAAATGTCACCATCACACAACTAACAGACTTGTGCCAGTCTCAGGCTGGTAAAACGTTCCTTACACCCCCCCACCCCACCCCCCCNTTGTTCTCTGTTTCATCACTGGTCTTGTAAGGTCTCCATTGAAATTCAGCATGTGACTTCTAGTCAAATAACATCTCCTAGAAGAACAAAGGTGGCATCTTGCATTTCTGTGTCTTAAACACTGCTCATAAACTACTTGCTGTGCCCATGCAACCCTTTCCATACACTATGCTGCAGGATATGCACATATGTCAGCAACCAGGTGCCTGTATATTCTGTTATTTGTCAGATTAATTTAGTAGGTTTCTCTGCCGCACCACTGCTGACACACTTTAGGAAGAAAAGTCCCTCATGTTTCCCAGTAATAGCTGGTGTCCAGCAACCATCTTGTTTCCCTCATAGCAACCAGTGATTTCTTAGCCAAAGACACATCTCAAAACAGTTGAAAAGCTGTTTGAAAGTCAGCCACAAGACTGTTGGCCTAGAGTGGCCTCACTGGTCAGCAGTTAGATGAGGAATGAATGTCAATATATTGCCATGTACTGTCCATTTAAGTGGGTGCCTTGTGGCACCTCTGATGTCAGAAGCCCAGCAGTTTGCAGGAGGGATAATATTTAAAGCTGACGCTGGTGGTAATTCTGTGTTTATTGCAAGATAAACACAGATAAAGGGTTAGTTAAGCAAACAGAGGTTGCCACAATATGTAAGTGAATATGAAAGACAGATAAAATCTGAGCTAGGTTAGGTAAATTTTCATAAACTTCAATCTTCATTCAAGGTTTATAGTGTCCTACTTAATCATTCCACTACCCTCCTCCCTCAGTTCTCCAGTCATTAAATAACTTTATACTGGTTCATGCTAATCAGGAATCATCACTACCTTTGGGTAACTCCTGGGTTAACAAAAGGCTTGCTGTATCCTTCCACTGTACTTCTACCCTGGCTGCACGGATATGCAAGAGCGCAGGAAAGATATTATCGTTCAGTTGGACTGTGTATGCATTATCTGTCACTACATTGTGAAAACTAGCAGTGTCTCCTTTAAAACACTTAAATATGGGAGTTGTGGCTTGCAGACTTCAGAGAGAAGCACTCAGCTCTGACCTGACAAGATTAAGTATTCATAATCATCAAATGAAAAGTTGTAATTAGTGCTGAGATTCCAGATTTTACTTACTGAGCAGGATATGAGCTAATGCTCTTATTCAGTGATCAGTGGGTAAATAAAGAAGAGATCATCTATGGCCCTTAAAACTTTTGCATAAATGCCGACATGGAGAAGAAAAAGGAAAAGGACATCTGAAGGATTAAAAAGAAAAAAACCTGTGGTAACTTGTTAAGGAGTCTTGGTTCTTCCATTAGTAATTTCATACTCTCTACTGAGTGTCTTGAGTAAAAAAAAATAATACATATGATTCAAGAAACCGGGTGGCTCTGAAGCAGAATGAACAATTCAGGGTAATTTTTACTATGTCCATTAGTGATCTATTGAAGGAGAACAGGAGGAGGAAAGCAAGCTGGTCAAAATGTGGGACATCATATTAAAGTCATCCCATATAATTCTGCATGTGCTAGTGCTTCCGTTTATTATTTGTTTGTTCTTTTGAAGCTCTCACAAACATGCCACCTACCCCTAAGAGGTGCCAAGGTCCTGAGAGCAGGTCGGACATGCTCGCTGTCATTCTAGAATCCTAATACCTTTTTTAGGAATTTGGTGAAGGGATGGGAAGTGACTGGAGTCTGGAGAAAGCCCTGTGTCCTCCAGCAGTGTCACATATATCACATTCTATCCTTATTTTCAGTGTTCAGCACACGGACCCTTTTATTTCATTTCCAAGTAGGCCTCACAGTCTCATTCTCAGGAATTAAACACCCAGAGAAACCATAGAGAGGATACAAAATTCAGAGTTTTTTCCAAATTTGGGCCAGAACCTATGCAAAAGAAAGAAAGATCAGAACACCATTGGGAAACATCTCTTTGGAGCTCATGCTTTGGTTGATCTGAAGGTAGCCTTTGTAAACTAAAAAACACCAATATGTGATGACCTTGAAGAAATACCAGAGAGTTTTATGTGAGTAATCTCCTTTAAAAACACTTTAGAAAGAGTTTTAGATCTGTACATCATTTCTGCATGGAGGTTTCTACAAGGAAGGTTCTCACTTGTGAGTCTGCCAGAGCAATATCAATCCCCTCAGTACCACTGAGGACTACAGAACACGCTGGTGGCTTAAGTGTGGGTGGAAGCAAATGGTGCTGGGATGCAGCTTCCTTTGAGACATTTAACTGTTCACCAGTTAGAGGAAAAGATGATCATGTTTTGAGACTTGTGTTAAAAAGTTCTTTCAAGTTTTGCCTTCAATGATAAACTTAAAACCAAAGAAAAACTGTTTCTTCCTGTTTTAAAAATAACAAAAAAGCTGAAATTTCTTTTGAAGAGAGTATCCCAGGAATCAGAGAACTGGGGAACAAAGAGTCTAAGTTTCCATCCAAAGAAACAAAAGGATATTTCTGCTTCCTAGAGTAGCACATCAAACATTTTGTAGGGTTGCTCTAGCCATCCTGGAAGCCCTTCACTCTCAACAACATTTCTGGAATGAATACTTTGAATGCTAATACAAACACATCAGTGCTTCCTGGTGATGGGCTCCATCAGCCAGGCTCACATAATTTTACCACAAACAAAAATAATATATTCTGCTATTCATTCTGTAAAACAAAACACATAGAAATGACAGAGCAGAACTGCAGCTAATGGAGATGACAGCTTCTTTAAGAATAAAAGTACAACGTGTAGGAGGAGTCCAGGCAGGTCACTTACCAACTTCTTTCTCTTTGGAGCACCTTATTTGCTCTTTACTACCAGTCCATTGTCAGACAATGGAATGAGAATTCTCTTACCCTCTCTCTGTCATATATATCAAAAATATATGAATATATAGCTACCCACTCACACAGAGTGTCTGAACACGCATATATGATCTAGAGGGTACTCAGCTAACAGACCATCTCTTAAATTTTAAAAAATATCTAGAAGGGATGACAGGTGCAAAAGACAGATTCGGGAACATCAGCAATCAAATCTCTAAAGAAGGAATACTTTATAGATTAACTGTTAAATGGAAGCTTTTTTCCACAACGTTTGTTCTGGTCAACCAAAACTTACTGAGAAATCTGATGAGAAATATATCTGCAGTTTCTCAAGAATTTCAGTATCTGGAATGCACTAAAAATATCTGGAGACTATCAAAAGCAACAGATCTGATAATTTTTCCTTATTTTAAAATTCAAACCAATTTAAATTTTTTACTACTCTTCAAGAAAGGAAAACACACTAATATTTGCACAGATATTTTGCCTCAAACACTAGAGTTTGGCTGGGTTTTTTAAATGAAAGATTTCTCTGTCTTCAGATGTTGCCTTTATTGCAGGAGTGTTGCTGACTGTAAATTTTTCTCCGGTTAAATTTCAATCCAGTTACTGTAATTGACAAATTTAATCACAAACAACTTTGCACACATGTGATAGAATCATGTGTACAGCCGAATAAATATGCAGGATGCATTCCAAATGTGCTGGCTGTGCTCCAGAAGCCAATGACTGAAGCAAATTTGGATTATACACACGCTTTAAATTAAGCACTTGCTTAGGTGTTTGGCAAACCAAAGCCATTACTTTTCACGTTTCTCTCCACAAGGAATTTAGACTACTGTCCTGGGGTATTTAAAACTAAAAAGATAAAGACCAGTGATATTAATACAGCTACATAGGAATGAGACAGTGAGAACAAAGAGGGCAAAAGAGTTAACATTTCATCACTTGAGTATTTGAATTCCTTCTCTGGCAGAAATCTACAGACTGAGAAAATCTTGACTGATAAATTTGTATTCTAACGCAGATTAAGGAAATTCATATTCTCAAGATATTATTAGAGAGCCAAGAGACTGAAAGAAGCCTCTCTCCTAGCTCTCCAACAGAATGCTCTGTTTTAAACCAAGCTAAATAAAATATTTATTCTCATTTGCCAAGGAATGTTGTACTCTTTTATAGTTCTGCATTCCTTTTCCCTTCTTACTTTCCCTTGTGCCGAGGAGCTGCAGTTGTGTGGGAGATACTCTCAGACGTACAGTGCAGCACTGCAGGACAGCACAGTTCTAATTAAATCTAAACAAACTGCAAGCAAACATTACTGTAAGCAAACAGAACCAAATCCAAAGCTTCAATGACATTAGAGCTGGAAAAAACCTCCTAGATCACATACAGTTCCCTAGCACAGATATAACGATTCCCCAGCAGCCATACAGCAGACAAATGTTTGCTAATAAAAGCGGACAACATCTGTGAAGATGCAATGATTAAACCAGTGGATTTCTTTGCATATGGAAATAATAAGACGCATACACCCCCAACCCAGTATCTTCCACAGTTTGCAGCTCTAGTCAACTCTTTTTTTCTCCTGACAACCCTGTGTGGTTTTGGGATGTAAAAATAAGAAAAAATACTGCTTTAAGTTAACCATTTGGCAAAATTTGAGTTCATCAATTCATCTTCAAGGAATTGAAGAGTTTGATGTGTTGACCTGGGTTTGAGCGTGGTAGATGCCAAAGTCTGAGAGAGTTTATCCAGGGTCACTTTTTAAAGACATGAGGAGCTGCTCCCATTTGAGAACAATTATTTAGATAGTTTGTCTTCAGCTTCCATTTGCCTGCATGTGGAATTCCACCTCTTTTGCACACAATGCAGAGCAGCAGGACTAAAGGATAGAATGTATAGGAAATGACTTGTGGAGCTAAAGCAAACAGTTGATGTGCTTACAAGATAAGTGTCAGCTTGCGGAAATAGCAAATAACAATGACACAATTCTCTCCTCTCAAAGCATGTGCACTGTGCAAGGACCTGCTGCTAATTTTCACCCAGCAAGGGGGGATGCCATTGGCCTTTGGTTACGCGGAGAAGTCGGTGATGTCATTTGGCTTTGTACTGGATGGTCTGCTGCCTACTAGTCTAGAAGAGACCTTTCCCAGCTAAAAGTAGCACTCTGCTGAGCAGAATGAAATCATTCCACATGAATAATTCTTCAGGGCTGTTCCATGTGTTGGAATCTATGGTTGAGTGAAGTATTCTATGGAGTAAAATATTATTGGCATCAAAATGCTTTTTGCACTCTTTGGACTAATTCTCTGCTTCCTTGACTACTAAAATACCCTTATTTGGACTGGAAAAAAGCTGCCCTAGGTTTTTATTTTTTTTAAAGCAGTCCCAGGAATCTTGATAGCCTGATTTGATTTATACAAGAAGTTGAGAAGAAAAATATGCTTTGCATCAGGATGTGAAAGTGTCACTTCCAACAGAACAACAAAACTAAGCACAGACCCCAAAAAACATAAAAATGTTTCTCTAACTTTTATTCCTCTTTTCATTTGAAAGCCATTTCTTTTAACACTTCCTGCCAGGCAGCAAAGTGCAGACTTTGTAGCAAAGTCAGGACAGAAAAGAAAAGGTGAGGCTTTTTAAAAGGAGATCAGCATGAGCTTTACTCAAACTCGCTTTTTCTCTTCCCATGATGTCCAGTTCAGCTTTCATGGAGGTTGTCAGAGGGTCCCCATCTCCAGGGAACAACAATGAAATACAGTAATTGGATGTGGCACTGCAGCTCTGTGGGTTTATCCCAACTTGTCAGCGCTGGCTACTGTTTCCCCTCATTAATTCCATCACACTGGCTGGTGGCCACTGATTTGACATGCCCTGTCTGAGCAGAAATGACTGTTCTTCATTCAGTGGCTAGTCCTTCATTCCTGATGCAGTTGGACAGTTCTGCTACTATCAGCAAGATTTCTCATATGCATTGGGGCTGGAAGGATCCACCTGAGGATCCTTTACAAAGCCAACAGGAATGAAGGGAATGTGTGGTAACTGAGCTTATGTCAATGTCATTAATTCACATTATCACAACAGCACATGTGGAACATCTTGAGGCCAGAAAATAGCAACCAAAAATGATCATAAAAAGAAGAGCTGTTGCGGAAAGGTGACTAGCACGTGGCCAATAAACGATGTGTAGCCCCCAAAGTTTAGCACAATGCATGTTAACAACCACTGTGCTGCTGATTACTATGGAACAAAATAGTCTGAAAATTAGCATCAGAAGTTTTATTGGAAGAGACAGAATTAGATGGTAGATCTGAAGACATGCAGGTCGCAGAAAACAGTACATCAGACGTAATAATTCAGGACTATTAGACTGTAAAAACTGATAATGTCTGCTTAACCTTAATATCTGCTAAACACCCTCCTAGAACAGGACTTTTCCACACAGTTTCTCACAAAATATAGAAGTAGAATAAACTGAACATGTCCCCTTAGACAGCAACCAAAGAGAAAAATAGCTCTCTGAGGCAGCACAATTGGGAGCATCCCTAAAGAGCAACAACCTACCAGGTATTTGAGCAAGAGTTTCACTTTTACCTCCTTATCAGTGATAATTGAGCAAACTAACTGGCATATGTATGAATAATATTTATTTATACATATATAACTATGGATATGTTAAACAATGACAATTAGTAACTTAAAGGTATGCTGTATGCATATAGGTATTCTTTGACTTAAGAGTGTTAAATTTGCTTTGAAAGAAAAATTACTCTGAAAATTCAACATATTAAGAAAGGAGCAGTAGACGCTGCCTGGACATTCAAATCACAATGACCGGTTTCTGTGTTTCAGGTTGTTAAGCTATTGTTACTAATTCAGGTAATATTTGAGCACATGTAGTTCATTCAGAGATTCTCCTGGTTCTTTAACTGAACGACACATTCCTCTTCACTTTGCAAACTAAACAATAGCCCTGGTCTCATTTTTATAATGAGTTTTGTATATATGAATGTATAAAGGAAACAGGATTTCAGTGATGGGTGAAACAGTGATCCCTGTGTGTGCACCATCAAGCACCTAAAGGCAACGAGCAGTGAGAGGGCTCCAGTTACTTGGAAGCAGAAACTTAAGGAAGGAGACTTTGTCATCCCATAATCTCCTTGGCTCTGTTGTTAGCACCTTCCCCAGCTTTTGTATCTGCAGGAAATACTGTATTTATAATGCAAACTATGTTCCTTTTCTCCTCTGTATTTTATCTTGCTTTAAAACTGTCACCTTGAAAGTATATACAATACCCAAATATTAGCAGGGTCCTGTTCGGCTGAGATTGTCAGTGATCTCAGTAACCCTTCAATGGGAACCACAAGTCCAAGGTTACACAAAGAGTCTGCATCTGCTGATATCCTCCTGGCTGCCTGTGGAGGGAATTCACTCCCTTTGACAGCCCCAGGTTCTGGGAATCTGCTAATCATTGAGGCTGCAAAGGCTCTTCAGAGCTTCAGAGCTGGAGAAAAATCTGCAAGCCATTTCCCTAACCTGGTGAGCCAGGTCAGTAAGACAATAAAAGAAAAAAAGAAAGAAAGAAACTAACATAAATAGTTTTTGACATCCAGTGCCATAAAAGTAAAAGAGTTTAAGACTTGGCAAAATATAGAAGTTAGCTAATTATCCTGGCGCCGTTCATGACGATATAATTAACTGGATGTCTGCATTTCTATTAGAAACTCATATTTTCAAAGGTTTATGATACAGCTTGAAAAATTTGCTCTGGTCTGAGATTTGGCATGACAAATCTTACCCTGAAAACAACTGTTTTCCCTCCAAAACTGAATTAAAAACCTGCTGGGTTATTTTTTTTAAACTTATAATAAGGTAACAAAAATAACTACACACTAATAATACCTTTTAGGAACTCAAAGACCTTGTGCATTTTAGAAACAAAATTTGTCTTATGTTGTATGATACCATGACAAAACCCACTCCCTCTGCTCACTTCTGGAAATGCCACTGTGCTGCGTGGATTCTAGACTAAGGGACTGTCCAAAAATTCAAAAATTCCACACTTCTAACAAGGACCTGCTCTAACTGAACAACTCCTGCACTTAAGCCAGACTGACATTTTCTTATTCCTAATGGGCTTTGCTTTTTCTTCCTTCCTTTTTCCTCCCAAAAGCTGCATGGCTGCCAAGACTCTGATCTTATGTGAAAGGAATGGAGAACCCTTTCCTGCATTTAGTAAACTTAGGAGCGATTCCTTATGGAAAATGAAGAAACACTCTGCCATGTGCCAAAGAGGCAAGTTACCAACAAGTGAGTAGGCAAAGCTAGTGCACACAAACATACACAGTGCTGAGGTCTGTCTGCAGATGAGGCAAGTTTTTATTTCCAGCAGTTACCAAAGCAGCCTGTCCCCAGGCAGCATCACTAACTGCCCTGCAATGGGTTTGTTCCCTCTGTGACTATAGACTGGTCACTCATGACTTTTCCTATCTGCATATTATCTCCTGAAGATAAACACATTGAGCTCTTATGGTAACAGAAGTCTATAGAAGCGTACATGAATTTTGTTTCATACTCCTAGGTGAATAACCAGAGCTTCCTCCACACTTAAAAAAAAGTAACTGGTTAAATATTTCTCAGGAAGGTTTGCAAAATAGAGGAATAAAATACTATAAGCTACTGGTCTTTTCTACTTTGCAGTACTTAATTCAAAGCTATTTCTATTTTTTCCTCACATCTACTTGAAAGTTAATGTGGTTTCGTTTATTTATATCCACTTCTAATAGAATCCCTTAGGCCAGAAGTTGGTAGAAACACTACAAACCTAACTGTCCACACTGTACGGAATAGTTCTGTGTGATCTAGAGGAAGCAGGGTCTTTCCCCTGTTGCCATGTTTGGATCTTCTGCTCTTGCGATTCAAAAAAAGGGCAGACATGGTGTTTCAGGAGATGGGCTAGTGGTTCGGGGTTGTAATGAAGGCCGTTGTACTTGGTGATCTTGATGGTCTTGATGATTCTATGATTCTACCATGTTGCTGCTTGCCTTCAGTCTGGATGTGGATACTACTTGTCCCTTTGACCATCTCAGAACCCTTTATGCAGATTTGGGTTGAGCCAATGTCCATGGAAACCAAAAGGAGAGTTTGCAGTGACTTCTCCTCAGTCAGACCAATAAGGATCATCTTGTGATCCTTCCAACAGCACAAAAAAAAATAAAGGAAACTTCTTCCTTTCTCTATGGCACTGGTTATTTTTCTAGCTTTCATGACTATTGCTATTGATCCAAAACAATATGAAGAAGCATTCTGGTATTTTTTTCTCATTCTTCTTTCTCCCCACATACCATAACCCCACCTCTGTTTGGACAGTGTCTCTGCAACTGTGTGTAATTGTATTACATGGGTACAACTTTCCTTCCCAGCAAATATCCTTTGAATGCTTTCCAGATGAAAAATTATATTAGTTCTCTCCAGGAGGCAAACCAATATTTTCAAAATGCCATTTTCTGCACTAAGTGCAGTAGTGGTGGTGGTCTGTGCTGTGTCCCTCAGGATATAATGTCTTGGAAAAAAAGAGAAAGGCATCTCTATAGCATTGAAACACAGGCAGCACAAGAAGTCTGGAAGTCATGCTGTGCACATTTCACCCTTCACTAGAAAGGTTAGGGAGTAAATATATAAAATAAAACTTTATATCTGGCTCCTTATACTAACTACATTAATGCAGTTGAGAGCAAGTTCCTAAGAGAAAACTACTCTTAAAGCTTTGGAAAGGCAGTTATTGTGGCTAGAGCCCAGGTATCTGGTGACAACATTTGTGATGGAGTTGTTCAAATTCATAAACAAGCAAACGCAGCCAACAGCTCAGAGTACACTGGGGACTGTGGCTAAGGGATACAAGTTTTCCTTGCCTTGCTGCTAAGGTTACAGAGGAAATATAAACTGTGTGTTTGTCCATGAATTGTGATGATTCCTAAGAATATCAAGGGGGCCCACATTACAGCTTTCCTCACTAGGGCTACCAAGATCACAGGTCCTTACCAAGCTCCTCTCCACAGAAGTTCATGTGCTGGCTACAGGCTTAAATATTGCCTAGCCTCCTCAACAGCGTATCACAGGGATCTAGCATGTCCTGGACACCTAAGAGAAGCAAAAGGATATGCTGTATTAGAAGGTAATTTAACTGACAGAGCTCCAGGTGTGAAATCCTTGTGGTAGCCCATGGCATTTCCTGCAAGCAATCTGTGCTTGAAGCAGACCCACTGCAATGCTACACTTGGCTACACAGGAGAGGACTAACAACATTCAGTGCAAATCTGCCTTAGAGTTATCTTGGACATAACTACCACCCCACTGAGTGCCCTTCTCACAGGGTGCACTAAGAGAGACATGAAGAGGGTAATGGGTTAGATTCTGTCCTTAATTAAGGAAATATATCTGCAGTAGCTCCTCTGAAGCGTTAGTCATAATCTATTTATTTTGGTGTAAATGAGAGCAGAACTGGACAATCTGCAATGCAGCAAAGACTAAATTCAGCTTTCAGGAAGCACCAAACCTCCTAGGAGGTTTATGATTTCAATCTGGTCCCATACTATTTGTCAGGCAATAATGCAAACACATAGAAAAGCATCAAAAAGCAGCCAAGAGTAAAAGTCTGTAGGAAAGAAGATTATGTTCTCCTTTAAGTTAATGACTTTTCCTCCACTGTGACTTTATCTTTGCTGTTACTTTTATAAAAAGCCAAAACATTTTGTAAATATCTATTATAAAACAGGAAAAATGAAAAGGTGTTTATACTAATGTTATTTTGATTTCTGCATGAGATTGAGGTTTAATTCTAAGTGCACCCAAATGACTGATAATTACATTTTAAACACATAGGGTTTAAACAGAGATGGCCAAGAATATTTTTCACATTTTCATCTGAAAATGAAAATGTCAATCTGTTCAAACAAGAAGGGAAGGTGGAAAAGAGGTGTTAAAATTAAAGAAGCATCTCTTCAAATGAGAAAGTTCCCCTTTTCATTAGGATTTTCAGAAAAAGCAGATTAAACTGAATTTATAGTATTGAAAGTCTTCAGCTAAAACTGAAATCTCTCCACAGACTTAGTCCCAATTTCTAGGAGATTTTACATCTGAATGTGGCTTTTCATTCTTCAGGAAATATATTAAATCTTGAAAATTCTCAGGAGTTGGAGTAATCAGTGTGACAAACAAGGCTGCTAATATAACTGCTCATAGTATACACATCACCTTGCATTACAGCACCAGCAGAGGTTTGTGCCTCAAGTGTTTCCTCTGACTAAAAATAGTGGAAATTTTTTTGTAGAACAATAGAAGATTTTTTTTTTGAGAAAACTATTTTTTAAAAAAACCTAGGCAGGTATTTTGATTTTTTGGAAATTTTTTTACAAACCTAAACTTGCACTTTAGTTTAAAATATTTTCATTGAAAATGGCACTAAAATATAGCCCTAACCCAGAACTTTCCTCCTTCTGCTACGCCTCAAAAATTTTTCTAATTGCAATAGTTAATAGTGCGTAGTGGATAGATCAGCCTTCACAAAATACTTTACATTTTTGGTGTAAGATTGCCTTCAGTAACATTCCAAGACACAGGTGCTATATCAATGAGATGCAATCTTTTAAAATTTGAAATATGTTTAGTAATTAAATTTTTTAAATATTCTCAAATGCTTCATTTCAAATGAGATTTTCCTATGAAATACCAGAGCTAGTATTTCATTGACTGGCCAAGATACTTCATATAGCGATTTCTGGAGGCAGATGATTTCTTTAAATTTTCCATTCTGAGAAATCCTTCATCACTGCAAGCCATGGTGAAAAAGTCCCTTTTTCCTCCTGACCTGTAAAAATGAGTCTAGTTTTCCCTTGGAAAGAATCCGTGCAACAAACTGTTTGGCTCTATGGCCACCTTGGCTTACCCCAGCCGCTAATTTCTGCGGGGGGAGAAGCTGTCAATGTGTCTCCTTGGGGAAGCCAATAATTAAGGATTTATTTTTCTCCTGAGCCTTTAGTTCCAGCTCTTATGAAAAGAAATCCCAAATTCCATATTTCTTTAAGCCCCGGTGCCTTGGCTGCAGCGGACATTACCTGGAGGCTTTACCTTCTCACACTTTAATTGAACAGCTCCTCTATTTGATTTACATAATACTCGGTTAAAAGGACAGCCAGAGCTTAGCATCAGTGCCTGCAGCCCTGCAGCTGATGCTGTCCCAGCCCTGCCCTCCAAGCCCAGCTATGTCCCAGTGCCTTTGCACTCACACCCACGGACACAGACA
Organism: Rhinopomastus cyanomelas; assembly: GCA_013400115.1. Classification (NCBI taxonomy): domain Eukaryota; kingdom Metazoa; phylum Chordata; class Aves; order Bucerotiformes; family Rhinopomastidae; genus Rhinopomastus; species Rhinopomastus cyanomelas. Next base: position 20,510 of record VXBP01008104.1, read on the forward strand.
GGAGCAGCTGCTGCTCAAACCCCAGTCACCTCTTGCCTGCCAAAGCGTCGCCCACGCCAGGACCCACCACAAGCAGCAGCACTATGGCCATGGGGCAAACATGCCAAGGGCCTGGGCGAGGCAGATACACAAGTATCTCCAACTTTTTTTTTAGACTTGGCATCCCTGTAGGAAAATCTCCCTGATGTGTCATTCGGGGCAGCAACCGCCTCTGGAAGGCTTTTGGGGGGAGTGCACACAGCACAGGGACAGTGCTTGGCTGTTTCCATACAACGCACGAACGTCACCACGGGGGAACCTGCTCTGCAAGAACCCCACTACTCCCTCCAGTCACATTCACTGACACAAAGGATGCAGAGACTGCTGTGGCTGCTCCCCCGTACACCTTGCTGCTTCCTCACCAGTGGGTATCTGCCACAGGAAACCATCATTTGCTGCTAGAAAGATGGCATCTTGTCATCACCCTACCTACTCAGGGTTGGTGTAGGCACAGAGTCTAGGCACAGGTCACCATGGCAAACGTTAGATCAGACATACACCCAGAAAGGCAACTTAAAGTCAGCTTAAACTGGAGACTCAAGACAACCTAACCAAACAAAGGAGCAGTATGACGCCTATCCTCCCATCCCTTTCAGCCACTGCAGAGTTTATACTGGAGTACAAAACATTCAAGTGATAGACTGACAAGCTGACACTACATTATGGACATCTAATCTCATAGTCAGTGTGGGTTATATAAATCTGGGCCATGAGTATACAAATCTGTTTTCTTCACACCGTTAAAAACACTGAAATCTTTTAAGGCTCTTTTTGCCCACCATTTCATTTTATTTTTAACAATAATTGCTGTAGCCATAGCCTGCAAAAACCATACGCCACTCTGAGAAGCAAATAATGATCTCACAAATCAGCATTCAAGCAGTTTAGAAATTAAAACTTATTTAGGATCCACAGTATCTAGTGTATTACTGAGGTGCTGTTCTCAGTTCATACATCTCTGGCATCACATCTTGGCCAGTTCAGCAGAAATCAGTACAATGATTCAGGTATGAAGAGAAAGCAAAATGAGCAACAGGGAATATGATTTAAAGATGGTACATGTCAATTTTAAAATATAGTCTTTTGACTTATGTGCGTTCCTGCTGTGTGAGTGAGAGAAAGAGCCTCTTTAAGGTATTTCTACATCAGTTAGAAGCATCTGCCAGTGCAGCTACAAGATAATGAGCCAGGGCGTGCTATGTCTGCTGTCTCATACACAGGACAGAGCATTGCTCTGCTCACCATGGACCGGCTGGGGAAGCCTCAGCTTTCAGGGGAGAAATGGAAAAGCAGTCACGGCAAATAGTTTTAACCATGGGCCTAGAGCTATGGCTGTAGTGTTTTACTGGTTGCTACAGAAAACATGAAACTAATTATTTGTCATGAAATGAGAGGGCTGATGCTCCCCAGCTGTACATACTCCTGGCAGAGTAAAGAACCTGCCTTTTGCCTTTGCTCTCTCATCACATAAGGCAAATCTGCCTGACCTCCCTCTTCATCCTCTTTTTCACAACCACATCTGAGACAGGATATATGATCAAGACAAAAAGATGTTATGAAGAGATTTATCCCCTGGCTGACCCTGGCCATGCTATCAGATTCAGATAATGATATGACTGCATGAAGAAGAGTACTGTGCTTGCTTCTCCAATTATCAAATCACTTCCAGCACTGACAATTCCACTAGTGCTGCTGGCAGGTAAATTTTTATCCAGAAAAACTCTACAAAACGCACTCACAATGACACACAACTGACCAAGCCAATAGGGTTTTATAAGAATTAGAAAATCTCCTAATTATAGCAGCTATAATGGAAAATTTTCACTTCTTGAAACTACCCTCTACCATTCTACTACAGGAATAAATTGGATATGTTTAATTCTCCTAAGCTATCCCACGGAGTATGGAATATTGCAATCGAATCAAACTTGACCCTGCACCACACCAGCCCTCACTCAGTACAGCTTGTAATGAATGTTTGTCAGCATCTGACATTTGGTCCAAGGTACCCAACACTGCTGAGATTCTGACATATTGCAAATTAAAGATGCCACACAAATGCACAAGCAGCTAGTGATGACAGAACAGACACTAGGGGTAAACATGTGTTATACACACCTTTTAACAATTGTCTTTCATATGTGTTTATAAAAGCATTGGTGCATAACCCTCTTTCAACACTCTCCTCCAAACTGCAAGCTAACAAAGGGACCCAAATCATCCACAGGTTTTAATCCGAAGTTTGTAAACGCAGAGAGTATAGCAAAAAGCTGTCATCCCTGCCTTGTTGTGTTTCATTCCTGACACATTTAAGAATTTGTTGGAGACAAGTAATATTGGATAGTCAGACATCAGCCCCTGCTTTGTTTGTAAGCATTCACAAAGGGCAGAGGATCAGGAACCAGCAGTTTAATATAATTCCACCATTAGTTATAAGGATGCAAAGCCAAAGTAGCTTGGGCAAAGTCAGCAGAGATCTCTAGATACTCTCCCATGGCTGACAACAGCATTTGGGTCGGTTGCCTAAACAGCTCAGCAGCAGCTATCATCTGTCTTCAGTCACAGCAGCGCAGCAAGCAGTACTTTGGGAAGAAGAGGATAACTCCTCAATGGCACATCTGTTAGGTATAGATGGCATTCATCTGAATAGCTTTGCCATTGGATGACATGCCAAGTCCTTTATACTAAAAGGCTTGTGCTTGACGTTAATCATTCACTCTCTGCCAGTTAACATGTTTATCCTTCTAGGAAATACTTTGATCTATACTGGCACTTGAAATATAGCAACCAATGTTACTAGACTGGAAATGAACAAACAAGATCTTGTGTGAATTGCCAAATGGCACAGCAAAACGCAGGATGCACATTACAAGGTGTTGCCTAGCAACTGGAAAAGGCCATGCACTCCATTTTACTATTTTGGTTTGAAATAGAAAATAAATGGCCTTATAGTTATTTGAAATGCATGGAGAGCTAGAACATGATACTGCTCTGGAGAAATCTATTTGTGAGGAGAGTGTCATGGGAGACAGAGAGACTCTGAACTCCACATTCAATAGGTATGTGAAGGAGAAACTGCCTTTCAGATATTTTGCCTTAAAATGTAAATGCAGCAAGAATTTAAGTTCAGTGCATGCATTCTGCTATTCAACCCGGATTTAAGACAATTGTTTATTTTTGTCTTTCATCCTCAAGTGTTAAGAGGGTTAGGTTTTTTGCAAAGATGATGACTATTAGCTCATCCTCTCTTTGCATGCAAGGAAATGCGAGTTTAGAGCAGTTGCTAGTTTACCAACACAAGTTGCCAAACTATGAATAGATCACAGGCATCCTGAGCCTAAGCAATCTAAAAAAAGTATTTCTGCACAACAAGGCCACCTTCCTCTCTCTTCCACAGTTCCCCCCATGCTTGGCAGGTGGTCTTTAATAGGCAGACACAAATAATTGCCTAGCAATACTTCATATTCATACAGGTCTCTTGAAAACTTTAAACAGGTGTCCCACTCCTCCAAGCAGTTACTGTCTTTGTTTTCCAATATGAGAAACTGAGGCAGGGATTGAGAAGATTCTTCAAAATCACATGGGCAGTCTACTGGGGTTTGAGAACAGAATGAGGACATCTGGCACGTATCTTAGTGGTACAGTTTTCTCCTCTGCCAACAGTGTTCCTACCATATCAGCATCTGTACTGCCCAGGCATCACTGAACTAGTCAACTTCACCTGCAGATATTGCCTGTGCTTTAGCTCTCAGCCTTGGTGATCACAGTGCTGGAGCACTTACACCAGCCCTCGGCACAAGCACACGAGCCCTCCCTCACTCAGTGGGAGTTGAGCAAGAAATGCTCAGGCCCAGGGAGGGCTCGGACCTTTGCAGCAGTGGCAGGGTGAGCCAAGCAGAAAGGAGCAACTGCTGTCAGGAGGTGTCAGACCTTTAATCTATGTAGCGCAGTGTAAGTTCCAGCCGGCAGCCTCAGACACAATGCCACGTGTGTCTGCCCAAAACAGCGCTTCTCCTAATTGCATTGTTTGCCGAGAAGGGACCCGAGATCCGGATCAAGTTCAACAAGATCTGTGTCACTCTAGTTAGCGCTGTTTTTCAAGCACACCCCTTCAGTGAACAGAAAGCCCTCTGAATCCATGACCAGACTTTCAGGGCCAGATAACTGACTGTTTCGGTTTCTTTCAAGTTGTATCGCAGTAGACACACAGAGTCTCCTGGATACTGGACAGATTTAAAAGTAGGAAGAAAAGGTTCCAGCACACTGGCTTTAAAAGGGAGAACAAAGTGAGTGAGGATCAGAGGAAGGAAGGCGATCGCTATGACACTAAGACAATTAATCACTGCCAGATGTGAAGGGTCACACAGCACTGCATGCTGGGAGGATCAGCAGGGGTTCTTGGACTGGGAATAGAGGGAAAAAATAACCTGTCATGTCAGTGAACTAGTCAGGGGTTTAGGGTTCCTGTCATTTAACTGTTAGTGTGCTCTTAATAATAAAATGACAATGCATCTCAGGAGAAGGGGACGAAGATAGGGGGAGCTGGCAGAAAACAGAGACTGACAGCTTAATAATCCCTGTCTGTCAAAAGCACGAAAAATACCATCCCAAATGCAATGTTCTTACTTTTGTAATGAACGCACCAGGGTTCCTGTTTGATTAATAGAACACTTGTTGACTGACAAGGACAAATGTGCACATGGGTTGAACACAGCACAACGCATAAATAATTTAAAATGTCCTACAGCCAGAGCTCGGTTTGCACTGGGGGTCTACAGGAAGCCCCGACGTTTCAGCAGTTCCTAACGTGGCCTTAAAACAAAACCTTGGAATTCTCAAGCCTAAAGCTGGGTGGAGAAGGCTTGGCGAAATTCTCTGGAGCATTAAGAGGAAATCAATACCCTTTGGTAAGCACAGACCTTTGTCAGAGGAGTGATGGTGGTGTCTCTGTTTGCTCTAGTTGTGCATCGCACATTATGGCAAAAAACAGACATCTTTACGCTGAACAAAGCAAACAGATTCATAATCATGCTTCTTCCCGTTCTTCCCCATTAACAGCAACACTAATGACAGTAATACCCGCTCATTCCAAAATTCAAGAACTTCCTTCTTTGAGCTTTGGAAGTGACTTTCAAAGGGAAGAGTTTGCAGCATCTTGTAAGTAGACACTTCATGGCAAACACTTCATGCATTCCTTCGGGAGACGGTTTTGGTTTAGTTAAGCTGTTATCTCTTCTAAATTAACCTTTTCCACAGATAAATGTAATCATTACTCAAACATTTTCCACTGAAGTTCGCCCATCTTTTTGTTCTTAAAGCAACAGATAAGTGCTCAAATATTTATCACTCAACTCTTTCACATCGCTGGGGTCAACACATTGGCCCAATGCTTGTTCCTTACAAGCAATTAAGACGTTACAGACATGCCGAGTATCTCAGATAAGACCTTCCTTAAATCCTACACAGGTAGGATGTGTGTGAATTCAATCAGATCAGTCAGAATTTAATTTCCAGAATATTCTCCTTACCATGCGAACATGCAATGCATAAAGCATTAGCCCTTTCCCCATGTTTTTAATGCCAAAGCAGAATGCTTCTTCAGATCTTAATCCAGAGGGTAAACCAGCTGTGCTAGTGTAAACAATTAATCAACATACGGCCAGAATGCAACCACAGCCAATCTATCATTAGATTAAATACTGTAACAGAATTTTGCCAAACCATCCACGTACTTTGTTCAAGACCTGCTCTTTCTTTTCAGTTTATTGGATCCTATAATTTATTAGCTGATATTTGATGGCCTAAATTCTCATTGACAAAAGCTGAGAATCCTTGGAACCTTTCAGGAGGGCTTGGATTTGCAGAGTCAGGCTTAAACACTCAAGCTTAAACTCAAGACTTAAACAAATAAGCATTAGTTTGTTTAATTATTCTGAGTTTTTCTTTTCCAGATTAATTTTTGTTCGGCTTATTTTTTACAATTGATAACATGTGAGTGACACAAACAGCAAATTTATATACATTACGTTCTATAAATACATTGAGATTCTTTTCCTTTGCCATCTTCTGGACTAGATAACACTAAGATAAAGATAGGTAATTCTCGGAATGCAAGAAACCATTTTCAACTGCATTATGTCTTCTTCAAACGTTACAAGCAGCTATTGTTTATTCATTTTCTGGACTCAACAATTAGAGTCTCAAATTATTCTTGCAATTCTCAATAGATAAGGCAAATGTTTGGAGCAACCTCTATGTTGCAGTCAAGCTGTATGAGGAAAAGGGATGAACAGTAGCAAATTTTTCAATTTGTTGAAATGAATACAGTCAAGACTCATAATTTCTCTTCCTAGCATTGCCACTTCAGGCAAAATTCTTCCTGTGCTTCAGTTGCATCCTTAGTAAAGCAAAAGTAATTCTGTCCCAGTATTGGTGATCACAGATTTTCTAGTACTAATGGACATCGCTAATGCGCAGAACTATCATGGGATGTTTCAGGAGAAATGAGAGTCAACAGAGGACTTACATGTAACCAACAACTGGCATCACATGACACCAGCAAACAAACCATTCCCTAACAAAGCTGCCAAGGCAACGTTCCATAGAACGTAGACATCGGTCTACACACTCATCTGTAGAGTGTCTCTGTGCTTTGAGTGATGCGACTCATCAAAAGTTAACTTATCAACACAGTCCCTCATAGCATGCATGTATCTTTCATATTTATGTTAATATCCCTTAGCAGATAAGGGGAGCATCTGCTATGCTTTGTCTCTCTGCACAGCACTGAAACAAGTCTGGGAACTTGCTTCTTCAGCTCTCTCTCCCACACCTTAGTTTTCTCTTACCTTTCCATATTGCAGTTCACTGATGTCAGCAACAGAACAGATGGTCACTGCAGCTTTGGAATGCTTCTGTTTCCAGGTGGTCCAGGGCACTGGTGTCACCAGCTCTGAGGGTGCTTTAAGGTGCACTGAGGTTTGAGATATTTTGAGGGAAGAAGCAGCCACTTGAAGGACTGATGAAGCATCTGAAAACAATAAGCAAACAGAACCGGTTACACAAATACAAGGTACTTTCTTGCAGCATCTTCAACAAACAGTTTTACTTTGTAGAACTTTTTAAAGATTTTTTTAAAAAGAAAAGAAATGTTGACTTTATGCCAGACACCTTTTGGGCATTTATTTTACCCCAAGAATTTCCAGCTTAAAATGAAAGTGAGAACAGAAGGCTACTAGACACACAATACATCAAACTGCTGCAGCCCTATGCAACCCAGTTGGGACATTCCATCTATTTGGACTGTATTAGCCACTTCATCATATTCAGACATCTGGCAAATGAGCAGTACTGTTTATGTCTGTATGTTATCACGGACAGAGCACATGACAGAGGTGCATGCAATAGCCTGTGTAATTACACACGGGGTATGTCGGAGATATTTTCACACAGAAAGGTGCTTTTTCTCCACGGAACGTTCCACATACATGAGTTTGTGTCATAGCTCAGCTCGTTCCTTGCTATACCCGGATACGCCACTAAACAATCTGCTGGATCAGTCATACAGCTGCACATGTTTGTTCCACATGTGCCTACCAAAAATACCAGAGCCTCCAAGTTGCTTTCTTCTTTAAATTAAAGAGCAAGGAAAAGACTGTTTTATTCCCCTCCCAAACACTTTTGTCCCAGTAGGCAAAATGCAGCATGTGAAGAGTATGGGGGACAAGACAGCACAAACTATGTCACTGAATCTATTAAACAACCTAAAGCAGATTGGCTGGCACCCAACTGCCATTGTAGGGAAATAAATCTGTACTGCATTCAATGGTGCAAAATCATGGCTCAAAGACTGCTAATGCAGGCAGAACCAGTCATGGTTTGAAGTTGTGATGAAGAATAAAGTGAACCTGTATGGTTGCTAAAGGAAAACTGACCTGTACTGACATGATGCATATTAAAAATGAGACTTTTTTCTAATAACGGGGGGAAATGCTGTTAACAAAACACACGTTTTCTCTTAGAAATGCATTCAAGATAATTTGTTTTTCTAAGTACAGAAGTGGGCAGATATCATTTTACCTTCAAAAGTGTTAACTATCAGACCTGCCCACTTACTTTCAGACTATAGTCCCAAACAGTAACATGCTGTTGATTATCAGCTAGCAAATACTAGCAAACTGTTTACTTTAAAGAACATTTCACTAACCCAGTGGAGCCTCAGACTGAATGAAATGGCTTTGTTTCCTTTCGTGCACTGTAGTAGAACACACACCTAAAATATCAATGGAATTTAATCTCCAGCTTCAACTGGAGTAACATGGTTGAAGGGATCTGAGCTAACTTTTAAACCCAGCCAGCAAGACTGTTTTCTTGACAGAGTTTCAAGTGAACAACACATGTCCACAATTAACTTTGTTTCAGAAGTTGGCCAAACCCATAGAAGAGCTGGAAACACGTTCCTTAGTGTTTCTCATTAGAGATTGACTGACTGAAAGGATTTGATGGGAGAATGACGAGTTCACGGCTGGCCTTTAATCTCCCAGACCTGTGTATAATGTGTGCCAGATTCTGTATGACTTAGGTGGTGTAAGCGCTGTCTTAAATTGAAGGTGATTTTCATGGTGTTTAAGTAGTGCCTAAGTCAGAGCACAGCTGGCAGTAGGGTACTGCACAGGGGCTGTCCCACATAGCCGTTTGCCCAGGGCTTCCTACACAGATCCTGCAGTGCCACCTCACCCTTCCTGCACACTTAGCACACAAAAGGGTTCCAGTCCTTGAGAATCTGAGCCTGGCTTCTAACCTGTCTTAAAATAACTGCATATTTGCACCTATGGTCCTCCGCATTGGAAGGGTTTTGCATATGAAGCACACTGTGCACGGAATTAACTGATATCATGATATTTCTCAAAAAAAAATTTCTCATATTTAACAAGAGTTTGATGTATGTTATTCTGTGCATGTTCCTGAACATTGGAGTGGCAATCAGAGAAAACCAAGACATATTCATAAGATAATCCAAAAGGAAGTATTAAACACACCAATAGAGTCTATCTACCATGACCTGATACGTGGATTTCCTCATGCTTTTCACCTCTTTCCTTGAAGTTTTCTATTAAGACAGGACTACTCACAGTCAAGGAAGGAAAACCAAAAGCAGTTTTTCCCAACCACAAACTATTGTAATGTACTGAGGAAAATTTATAGTATGACTCAGTTTTTCAAAGGGAATGTTTTCTGGAGAATCCATCGCTCTAATGAGATCTTTAACCTCTGTGCTTTAAACATCTCACTGCGAGCATGTCTAGTAGAATCTGCATTAGTCAGTGCACGACCAGCAATCAGCAGGTTCATTCAAATAAAACTTCTCAGATGTCATGTCAAGGGGTTGCAAAGATTGAATCTATTTTGTGTATGTGCAAAGTATTTTAGAGACAATGTTCTCCCTGCTGTAGTAACCTTTGGCCTCTCAAAGATGCATTCTGTAAACCCTACTTTAAAGCACATGGTCGTGAAGCAGAAACTAAGTGAGGTACCTACTTTTCTTTGGCTCTGTTTTAATCTAGTGACCTTTCTGTAGTTAGTGGCCCCAGAGAAATCCCAAACAATCTTTCACTACCCTCCATGACCACATTATACTTCTCAAATATTTATGTGCTCAACTAGACCTAATTGCCTTCAAGGTTGTCACTTGCTCAATACCACTACATGAACTATACAGTTACAACTCTTCCAGTCCTTATAGTTATAACATCTGGAGTCAGTTAATAATACACAAATCACAAAAGAAGATACATTTCTAGCGTTTGCAGTTTGAGAACAGTCACTCCAATGCACCCTACAAGCCCACAAAGCAGAAAATAAGGTTCCAGTCTTATTTATTTAAAAAATCTTTAATTTTCAGTAGTTGGGGATGACAATACTGTATGGCTAATCCTCTGATCTCAATATGAGCCTGAGGCACTGACTCATACAAGGGACAAATAGGGGTGGTTGGCTATAGGAGAAGCCTTTCCCTGTGCTGTGGAGAATGCTCAGACCAAGTTCACTTTGCTGCTGGTTACTCTTCTGGTCTTCACTGTTGGGTGCCAACCTGCTGTACCCAGAAAGTGCCATGCTGGAGCAAGCACACAAGCAAGTACCACTTGAGAAAGCTGCATGTCCCTGTTTCCTACTGTGGTACACCTATGGTTCCTCTTCTCTATGGCACTAAGATATGGAGCAGGTCCAGAGGAGGCCACAAAGATGATCAGAGGGATAAAGAGCCTCTGCTATGCGGACAGGCTGCAAGAGTTGGGGCTACTCAGCCTACAGAAGAGGAGGCTACAGGGAGACCCTATAGTAGCTTCCAGTACCTGAAGGGGGCCTAGAAGAAAACTAGGGAAGAACTTTTTACAGGAATTTGTAGTGATAGCATGAGGCTTCAAGTTACAAGACGTGAGATTTAGATTAGATATTAGGAGGTAATTCTTTATCGTGAGGGTGCTGAGACACTGGAACAGGTGCCCAGAGAGGTTGCTCCATCCCTGGAAATTTTCAAGGCCTGGCTGGATGGATGGAGCTCTGGGCAACCTGGTCTGGTTAGAAGTGTCCCTGCCCATGGAAGTGGAGTTGAAACTGCCATTAAACTCAAATATCAACTAAAATAGTTTATATTTAAGGTCCTTCCCAATCCAGACCATTCTGTGATACTATGAAGTATGTAATCTCTAAAATATATGAAGTACATATATGTAATCTCTAAGATAACATATATAATACTAACAATAGCAACAGATAGTCATCCAAAATACCTCATGTAGTAGCACACAAGCAATGTTCATTCTGCTGTCCAAAATTCACACAGTTTTAGAGATTGCTGAGGTAAATTGTTACTTTTCCATAACACACGAAACTTTCCAAGCAGTACACTGCAATTTATTACCAAATCTATTTTACATTGCACAGATAATAGTAGATTCAGACTTCGGAGTTACAGATTTCTAAAAAGACATTTTAAAGAAAACTTACAAGATACTAAAATCAATTTTATGTACAAGAGTGCATATGGTTAGAAGTTCCAGAAACCATTGACACGCTGCCCTTCATTATTTTTCCCATTTTTGAAATGTTCTCGCTTGAGTAAAATAACTGCCAACTGTTTCTATCAGTCTGATGAGCTGTAACGGTTTGATCCTGCCTTGGCCACAGAGGGTAAAGAAAAGCTGCCTTATGTTGTCCTTTGCTCTTGTTGCTCTGCTTCTCTCCTTTTTCACTTTCCTTGTGAATTTTGAGAGCTTTCAATTCCTAAACTCTCCAGCCTTCAACGCATGACACGAGTTGAACACATCTTAATATCCCATAGAAAATACTTTCTTTGCAAAATCTCCTAGGTCAGCTTCACCACCACTATGAGAAGTAATTTTTATAAGGTCCTGACTCTTATGGGCATCAAGTGTGTTCAAAATCTAGTATCAAAATTAGGCTCTTTATGGTTTCCCACTTGAAGCCAATAAAACATAAATATCAGACTAAAAGTTTTGGCCCATTGCCAGTAACAGGAATTACAAAGAGAGTCACAAAGGAGAAGATATTCCTAAAACAGTGATGGAAATGCAGAAGAAAGGGCATGAAAGGGCTTCCAGTCATGCAAAGGATGCTGCTCCCTTGTGAACACACACTCTGACACATTAGGGTTTTGTTGACAATGAACAAAAGCTATTTTATCCTAAAGAAGAGAACAGGGTAAGGCTCAAACTGAACCTGGGTCAGCACTGGTTAGCGTAGCACTTCTGAGTCATTGGTCAGAGGAGTTACAGTCCAGATGAAAGTCTGTCTTGCCTGTTCCCAGCCTCTGCTGTCTCTTTGAACTCTATCTCCTCCCTCCAAAACCCTGCTCTCTGGGTCTAAGTCTTCTGTGTGAAGTTCCCTGTCCCAGCTTCCTGCTTTGATCCGCACATCCCTACAGCTGTGCTGCCTTTACTTTCCAAACCTCCAAATCTGGTTTCAAAACTCTGTCCCTTAAAACGTAACCACTTAGGACAAAACAGAGGAGAAGTTAATTTATAAATATTTTTTTTCAGCAGTTAATAACGTGTACGTTTTTCAGGGGAATAGAAGAAAGGTTTATTATCTGAAGATATCTCTGTTCCTGCCAAATTTGATGTCCTTGCTCCAAAGAAACAAAGCACTAGCACTTCTCCACCACACAGCTTTTCATCTAGGTTTTTTTTATTAACCTATTTTCCATGAACTTTTTCCTTTCAGACCTAGAGACCGGAAAAGTGTTAGGAAAATGCATTGCTTTTTCCAGCAGAAGTAAGTTAACAAAGACTGAACTACCATCACTGTTTTAAAAACAAAAGAAAATCTCAACAATAATCAGCAAAATGCTAAAGCAGAACAAAAGTTAAGGATAGCAATTTTAATCAAATGTCTTTATTAAAAAAAAAATAATTAGTTTGACTCTCCAAGCTGAGGGGTTTTGGTTTTTTAATTCTGTAAGCTCTACAATATCAAAAGTGGAGCATTAAAGCTGCAAGGTGATGCAGTCACAGTCTGCAGCCATGGCAGGTAGGTACAGTTCTGTGCTACAAGGCAGATCAGGTCACTGGTCAGTATTATTTCAGGAACTTAGTACCAGAGAGTTTTTTAAAAATTGAATATGTTTTTGAAATTATTTTTGCACCTGTACATTACAGGACAGGAGTACTCACTGGTATCAACTGAAGGACAGTCAAAAATCACAGAACTAAACAATATGAAGATGTTCAGAATTAGATTTTAAGCAAACAAAAGAGAAAAAAGCAGTTTTTTCCAGAAGAATGCTTCCTCCCCCCTTTCCCATCTCCCTACTCCTCTGTCTTCAATAGAGCCAGTACCAGATGTTTCAGAAACCACATAGTGGGCAGACAGGCTCATCTGTCCCCCTGACCATGAAGGTCTCATCCAAAGGGAACAATCTAGACAACCCAGTTCAAAGAGCACTGTGGTAGCAGCAAACCTCCAATTTTAAAAAGCTCCTACCTTTGAAATGAAAAACTGTAATGGAACAGTTTGAAAACTCCAAATCCAGAGAACTGCCTCAAAGCAGCGGAAGAGTCTGGTGGATGTTTTTGTCATAAGCACATTCATCTCAGTTTACAAGTATGTAATCTACGCACACAATTCATGGAGAAAGACTATTTTCTTGGAATTAAGATCATTACAAAACCCTCAAATAAAATGCTGGTGGGGAAAACATTTTCTAGATTTAAGAAACAAGTACAATATTTTCTATTGAAAATACCAGCATTTCACCCTACTCAAGGAAATCTATGTTTTTCAAATATGCAAATGCTTTCCAAAAATGCAAATCCTACTTCCTCAAATGCCTGTAAGTATAAATACTTAATGGTAAATGGAATTTTAAAAAATATTTATTCAAGATTAATAGCAACACTTAATAGAATGGACTTAGACATGAAATCAAGATGAATGATTAAAAATGGGTTTGTTCCAAAACAAGATTGATGTACTGGTGAAAGAGGTATTTCCTTCTACGAGTAAATGTAACAGACAATATTTTTGTCTCTGGCTTTGGCTGCTTTTTGACTTCTAAAAGCAGTAACGGGAAAGATGCAGCTTGGATTCCTGGTGACAAATGATAGGGTCACAGGCTGGGCTGGGGAGCAGAGGACAGCAATGCCCTGGATACCACTGAAGCAGGGCTGGGGTAGCAGGCTGGGCTAGCAGCCCCTGCCCCATCATTGTAACTGCAGGGTTTAAAACACCTCTTAGGTTGCTTTCAAGGGCTCAGACAGCCAGTTCTGCCCCTGCTGGCCCAGGATCAAAGAACTGGAAAGGTGGCTCAGTGCCACCGCTCAGTCTGGCTCTGCTCAGCTTTACCAAGGCCAAACTCAGCACAGCTGAGAATCTATCTCAATGCGTTAATCATACAGCTTGGGTGGAACTGCTGTCACACTGGAGTTTTCATCTCCTCCACCTCACAGAGCCTGACATTTTCAGAAGAACACAAAGGATGCTTTATCAATTAGCAGCCAACCGCATTTTGAAGTAAGGCATTTTGGGTTGGAAATGTCCTGTAGCTCATAATTCTAGAAAGCACCTGAAGTCTGTAGAAGTCAAAGTACATATTACACACAGAATATTCACAAAAGGGAGAAGAGATCACTAGCTTATTTCAGCAGCACAAATATAATGCTGTGAAACACAAAGCTGCTAAAAGTGTTCCCATGTCCAGTGTCTTGCAGCTGATGTGCCCAAAGTGCAAGAAACTGGGTTCAATGCCAGAGGGACTTCCAGCAGGACAGCCTGGCACCAGACCCTGGGGCTTTCTTTGTAGGTTTTTTTCCTCTTCACATGAAGAGAGACAAAATTGAAACTACAGCAAGGGAAAGTGTGGCAAAACAAAGTCACAAGAAGACTTACATATTCACAACCAATAGATGCAGGTATGACACTGGTAATATTTCTTATGCAGAACCAAGCATGTTTCACCACAATAGAGATAGAATTCAAATCTTTACCATAGTCCAGCTGCAGTGCCAAGTTCAAGATAATTAGGAGGTCTTCATTATAAGTATTTAATATGAAATATGCAACAGCTGTATGGAATACCACAGCTCTGTTGCTGTCAGAGTCACAGTTCCATGTATTCTGGACCCAGTATTTAGCTGGGAAGTTATGTATATTTGTAACATTTATAATCTATATCAACATAACATTATTTAATTCCAATAGTTGTTCATAGTATTTATCACAGTCAGGAGTCTCCTATGGATGAGATGGATTAATATTACTGTGCACGCTGTGGTGTGCACATATAAGGTCACAGAGACAAGGAGAAAACAAAAGAAATTCCCTGAACAATGATAAAATACTTCAAGCTATAGAAAGTTTGCTGGATTACAGAAACACATTCTTACTGAATACTTTTTTCCCCTTCAAATCCCAGTCATCTTTAAAAGCAAGGTGACAGCTCTCAAAGAGAAATTTCTCAGAGATATTTTTCTTCTTCTCTGCAGTGATTTGATGCAGATCTCCTCCTTTTCAGTGACACAGTCTACCAGGCTGTGTAAAGCCCAAAGACCTCTACAGCAGGCAGTCCACTAATGACTCAAGGATTGTGTAAGAGAGAGTGAGAGAGGCATTTACAGAGAGAAAATGAGAGAGACTAGAAGAGAGAATGAAATATTCATTTCATTCACCCATCAGACAGGGTTCCTCAACCCACAGCCTCCAGCCCCACTGATGTGGTGGGGAGCAGTACCACTCCAGCTGGGCTTCAGGCATGCCCAGTAACTGTCAGATGCTCCCTTTCTTTGCCATTGATGCACCCTTCCTTTGCCATTGATAAGCCACTACCAACCACATCTACTCAAATAGTGGAATCTGTAGGAGTGGTTGCAGTTATTTGTTTGAGTGGCTTGTGGTTTCGGTCCGCAAAGTTCTAAAACTTTTTTTTTGTGATGGTTCGTTTTTCTTCTCTATTCTGCATCACTTGCAAAACTGCGTGAAGTCACATTCACATGTCAAAACTCTGACACCTCCACTTAATAATTTGTTTCCATTCCAACAGGCCCATATACTCCCTCCTCATGGCTTGGCTACTGCTCCTACATTCACATACCTACACATCGTCAGTGTTCCATGGCTTTCAGTGGAGCAGCAACACGGTCACATACCCACTGTAATGCAACTACTGTCTGGCCTGAAGCTGCACAGGGAAGGGCTAGGTTGTATGTTAAGAAGCCCTTCCTCATGGAAAGGGTGATCAGACTCCAGAATGGACTGCCCAGGGCCGTGGTGAGTCCCCATCCTGGAGGTGTTTAAAGACAGATGGCTGTGGCCCTTAGTGCCCTGGTCTGGCCAATGGGGTGATGTGAACATGTGAGCTGGACTGGATGAGCTCAGAGAGCTTTTTCCAGCCACAATAATTCTGTGATCTTCATAATACCAAATGGATTTTGCTTCTGTTGCTGCTGAGGAGCATGTAAAGGCATGTAAACTCTTTTTTCTTACTGATTATAGCTTTCCATTTCAAAATACTGAACATTGTTTTGTATCACATATAGGCATGACTTTAAACATAACCACGTCAACAGACCTTTGCTTTAGCTTCAAGTCTGGAATCCTCACAGCATGGGAAGATTGATAAAAATACTACTATGAGGTTTGGCTGAGTCGGATATTCATCATTAAATTAGATCAACTGTGTCAGGGCAAAGTATTATTACTTCACAGGAGAAGTCTGTAATGGAGGCTGAGGTGTTGATTCAACAGGCCCAACAGAGCTTGACCTGCATAAAGCCTGCACTGCTTACAACAAACACTACCCAACTTCTGCCTAAAGAAGAGCATTCTAGTCAACCCTGTTGGTAAAATGCAGACTACTAATTAATGTCCTATTTTACAGAAAAGACAGACATAGGCAAGCTAAATGAGGTCTGCTTGCCTGCCTTCACACAGTTGAAACATACAGCTCAGGTAGGCAAAGGGATCACCGTGATGGAAATGGAACAAAAACTATCCTGTAAATACTCCAATCTTGGGAATAAATATAACTTGAGGACTCAATACCAAGAAGTCACTTGAAGGATTTTAATGATGGCATTAATTGCTTGCTCCTAGATTTTAAACTTCACACAAAATTTAATACCTTTGCTGTAAGCAAAGACAGTTTTCAGCACTCCCTGTACTAGGAAGGGAAATGTGGATTAAAATTGTATTTGTTTTGTCCAAGGATGCATGAATTCTTCATTTTGGCCAACATATCTTTCTGGCCACTAGGACTGTCTATGTGTGGAAGAAACTCTGCTTTGCAATCAGTCCTTATCTATCATACAGCATAGAAATTTGTCTGTGAAACTCAGAATAAGGAAAGACGCTGCATCTCTTTAAAGAAGCAATGTTCAAAACACTACAGTTGAATTACCATTGTTAAAGTTGTTGCCAAGAAAAAGATGACACGCAACACCAGAATCAAGTGCAATTGTGTCTTAGAGTCTATTATGAATTTTTGACCATGGAGCTAGCAAAGAAGAAAATATCCAAGTTGTAAGAGCAGATAATTCTCTAGAGAGTGGAAAGGAATGATTTATTTTCTCCTGAAAATGTAGCCAAATTAATATCAGTCTGTGGAAACAGAGGGCTGTAACCATACTCTTCCAGGACTATGAACTGTCACTCCGTTCACATTAAGTGGTTTACATAGCAGCCTTGGGTATTCTTAGACATACGATCCCAGAAGAATAGGTAGATGGGTACAGCACAGTTTGCACATGCATTTCCCAATTTCACACTTTCAGAAATGTTTTAACACAGGAGGTTCGTGTATGTGGAAAATTATGGGATTTTGGAAAGTTGTGGAAGTCTCAGTTAGTCTGAGCTGGTCTCATTGGTGACCCAAAAGAGACAAAACTAAGGGACAAGAAAAAAAGCCAGAGCAGGGATGCTAAAGCCTTTGTGTCCACTTGGAAGTTTCCATCGAAAGCACAGAGAGGCACATTTCTTGTCTCAGAAAGTATCTTCAAGAAACCATGGCCAGGCAAACATGGAAAAGTCTAAAGAGCAAGGAGGAGAGACAAGTGACACCAACTGAAGAGAGCAGAAAGAAGAGATATTAAATCCTCAATGCACTTTTGTGGGCCTGCCTTCCTATTCATAAAAGGCCTTTCTTCACAGCAAGACGCCAACAGAATTCTTTCAGAAATTCCACATGGTTCTAAGGAAACCGCCCCCTTTCAAACTCTCAAAGGCTGGCCATTTTTCATTTTCCTTCTGCTGCTTCCATTTTTATCATTCTGTCCTCTCACTAGAAACATGTACTGGGCAGGATTTGTCTGGGGAACCTTGTCCTCTACTGGAGACAGCTTTGTCCTCTACTACAGACAGATTTACCAGGGGCCACTGAGCATCCACTAGCAGAGGATAAGATGCGCATTGAAACCTCACACAATTCAAGACATACCAGGTATACCACCACTCAAGGAAGTGTTGTCACGTGTTCCCTGACATCAGTGATAACAAAAAATATGTAAGAGAACTTATTTATAACTGTTAGGACACTTTCACATCATTACATTTTCTGCCCTAGGCAAACATGATCCTGAAGGCTAAAGAAACAAGAAATAATAGACTGAAGCAAGGACTCCTAACTGAAAGTTCCCTGACGGATCCTTTCAGGTTATGTTGTCCTTTGTCATAGAGATATGAACCAGGGCATCATTCTGACCATGGAATTCATCCAAACAATTCGTAAATAGGAAAGAAAAAAACATAAAATATTATTTCATTTTCCTCCTCCATTCAAATATTCCATTGGTACTTTTATAGTTGTTTTAAAAGGTTGAATTTTCCATTTTTCTTAATCCACCAACTTCTCATTGACACTTCATGTTAGATTTTAACCCTGAGCTGGGAGCTGGGGTTGTCCAGCCTGGAGAACAGAAGGCTCTGGAGGGGTACCTGATAGCAACCTTCCAGTCCCTGAAGGGAGCTACAAGAAGGCTGCAGAGGGACTGTTTACAAAGGCCTGGAGTGATAGGACAGGGATCAATGTTTTCACATTAGAGAAGGGATGTTACAAACAAGTTCTTTAGCAGGAGGGTGGTTGAACACTGGAACAGGTTGCCCAAGGAGGCAGTTGAGGTCCCACTCCTAGAAATATTCAAAGTGAGGCTGGGTAAGGCTCTGAGCAACCTGATCAAGTTGAGGATGTCCCTGCTCACTGCTGGGGGGGGTTGCACAAGATGACCTTTGAAGGTCCCTTCCAACTCAGGTGATTCTATGATTCTAATGTTTGTCAGATCCTACAGCTATCAGACCCACCTTAAAGAGGAAAGAAAGTCCTCCTTTTATCTGATCTACAAATTAGAAGACAAAAGGAAAGATTATATCAGGGGTGTTCTGATGAAGAAAAAAGAACAAATTAATTGTTTTGATTTAGTACATTTTTATACTATCTTCACACCTGAAGAAAACCTCTTCCATAATTTTGTAGCCATTCTCATGCTCTCAGAAGGAAATCTGCCATGCTACAGAGCAACTATGTGCTACTGTATCTCCTTCACTGAGAGCTGAAGATTTCAGCAATAACTTTCTTCTGTAGACCTTGTCTGAAATCTGCTGCATTGGGGAACTGTGCTGCAAACTTCACATGTATCTACTGTTATGAGTGACACCAAAATTTTCCTGTTTAAGAAAGAAATTAGCAAGATAATTCTCATGTTTAAAAGACCTCAAATTAAAAATGTCTTTTACTTTTTTTCCATCACCTTTCTTGGGAGTTGTCAACTTTAAAGTACTACTCAGCAGTACTTTTCATTTCTTTGTATTAAAAGTTCTTTTGGAATAATGAGAATGGTTGATGTATTTTAATAATGAAACAAGAAATGCTGGCACACTCCTGGGAAAGAAGAAGGGTGGAAAAATAATTACTGCATTATTGGCTATCCCTTAGAAACTTTCAGCCTTATGTAAAAAGAGAAGAAAAAGAAAAGTGATGCCTGGTTTGCAAAAAGGACTTCTGTCCAGAATTATGTGGATAAGTGATGATAATTTAGTTGACAAGCAAATGTAGGTAAAAAGTGGAAAGTCCTACAACAGTCTGAGTTAAAGCTTGGTAACTTTTTTTCCTAGAAGGATATAAAGGGTCAGAGGCAGAATAATATACACAAGATTCATTTTAGAGAAATTATTTCTATTTAATGAACAGAACTATATCTTTACCTTCACATACTCCTTTACTTCTGAGGCTGACACAGTCACCACATGGATCATAATGGAAATGGTATCTTCCACCTCTTTCTGTCTGAACAAATTACCTTCTTTCAAAATAAATTATCCAGAAAGAAGATAATTGAATTACCTGAGTGCTAATCCACTTCAAAGAACATTCTTTATGGGGCATATAATCAGATTCTGATGCTTTGATCAGGGGAATCTATGAACCTGCTTAATTGATCACAACCTCTCGGGGGTGCCATGAAGCGATAACTAATCAATCACAGAACATAAATATGCTCTGAGTGACCTTAGTGATGACTTGAGAGAACAAATGTACAATCCAAAAAGCAAAGCCCTTGGGAAAGCTGGTTAGTAATAAGGTCTGCTGGCACAAATTCTGCCACCCTGCCCAGACCAAGACTGGTTGGCTTCATAGCAGAATCTGATGGATTCTGATGCATCGAACTACTGGTTATACAAGGGCAGAGCTCTTTCTCCCACCTTGTATGCCATGCCCAAAGCAGTCATGCCAAAGCCAGCTCATCTTTTCTCAAGGGGACAGAATCTTCTAGATTCTAGGTTCTTAGATACTTATGTGAAGCAGGTGCAGTGCTCTTTCATGATTCCAGGGCTTCCATAATTTAGTATTTTAAACCTTTTAGTGGGAAACAAACATAATTATGAATAGTGGAGAATGAACAGAAGTGCTCCTGTGTGACTTGGTCTAAGTGGTCCTGCTGTGGCGGGGGGATTGGACTACATGATCTTTTGAGGTCCCTTCCAATCCCTAATGATTCTATGATGTTCTAAAAAATCTACTTTCAGACTATTTTTTTTGATCTTTCCTAAGTTTTTGCAAACAGACACAATTATTTTCCCAAGTAAAGTTATTTAGGCCTCAGGAAAATCATCCTATTCTGTGAAGGGAATGAGAATTGTGACCCCAAAAGGTATTTGGCTGTAATGAAAGATATGGATAACATCAAATTTTCTTATTTGCTCTCTTTTAAAATACATTGAAAGGTAAAGCAAATTTAAAAACAAAGGTACAAATATAAAACAAATTAAAGGAAATATTAAAAAACCCTCAGTTATTAAACCTAAAGGAATTAGAAATTTACAAGATCATTATAAAATAAGTAGGGTGAAGTTATCATTCAAAGGAATTTGAGCCCTCATCAGCCTGTGTATGAGGCAACCACTGTTGAAGAAAAGGGTTAGAGAGGCACTTTTCTCCGCAGGAACAGGTTATTCTGCAGGACTCGACCCTGCTCCTTTAACATCAATGAGCTTTCCTATTGAGTTCAAAGAGTAGGATCGTGTCACAAGATTATTTCTTGCAGAATCTTATGCTGCCTCAAACACTGGATTTGATTGATGGCATGTTTGATTTTGTATGCCAATTTTTGTATTATATTGAGGTATGAACCACACTGCTGTTGAAAAAAAACCTCAGCATCCATTGTATAACACCAAGAGTTTGTAACAACTGCAAGGTACCAGCATGTCTTGTTTTCTCTATCACCACAAGGTTTCACACAAATGCCATGAAGTCTGATAGATGGATTTTTTATGTAACCTGCCTTCCAAAAGTACATTGCTTACATTGAAGACATTTCAACTAAGAATTTGAGACTATCCTGAATATTTAAAAATACAATCAAATGGTTCATGTGACCAATAGTAGACTCTAGTCCTAACAAAATCCAACTGCAACAACTACATCCATTTGCTAAAGATCCTCACTATTGTATTCTCTGAGTATCTCAGGCATCTTTACAATTCAAGCATATAGCAAATGCATTACTAACTAAATCTGAGTAACTAAACACATTCCTGTTGAGCAGAGTATCTTACAAATCTTGAGTTGTGCCCAGACCCACAGTTGTCCTTCTTCCATTCATGGTGTGATTTGCAAGAAAACATCTATGCTTTCATGCACAACAAACCCCTAAAAACCTAAAAGTGCTTTTGTTCAAATTCTAAATAGATTTGAGGCTAAAGTAGGTAAGAATCTGAGGTGTAAGTTTTGATTGCTTAGGAGTACTGAAGAAAATGTTTGCAAAAGAAGTTGCAACCTTATCTACTCCAGTAATCCAAAGATTCTAATGCTTGTCTATTCAAAACTTCGCATTTAGCTATATCCATTTCAACTGAAAGCAGCCTTTTTATTGTCATTAAACTCAGTTGCACTAGGTCACATTTTAAGATTATATTTCATTCCTTTGCTTTTGCTTAATGTTTCAATGGCCAGTCATGAGCTGAGTTTATCCATTGCAAGCAGAACAAAAGCTGACTGGGAAGAGATGAAGGTCACCCTTAGAATACAACTTCCTCCCATTTTGGTCTTGAATTGTAGGCATTCACAGAGGACAGAGAAATAAAGTGTTTGAGGTCTGCCCAAAATGTTGCTGTATCCCTCAGGTGAGTGCCTCAGCCAAAGCTGATAACCTTCTCCTGGGAATGGCTGCAAATCTTTTGTAGGGGTTGTAGCCTTCACAAAGCCTGGTTAGAGCAGCTACATTTCAGTGGCAAGAACAAGTATCCACAGGTTTCACAACAGCCCAGTGATGTATGTGCATCTCGTACTCCTCCTCACATTTAGAAACTATGTGAAGTTGTTTATTTTCTTACATTTTCTTTCTGAGATGAAGGGAATTTACAGTCCATGCCCAGAATTAACAACATGAAAAAGAAATGAAAAGAAGCACAAGTCATTTGAATTCCGTTTTTATTCAGCATGCCAAAATAGGCTGAAGTTAAAAGTGAGAGCAGTGCACTGAATGAATTGTAAGATTTGTTTTTATCTTTCTTATTGAACAGATTCCTGCAGTTTACTTTTTTGAGCATCTTACGGCATCTTTGGATCAGCCAACAAAGAAATTCCTTTTGGACACAGCAGGTGGTCAAATGAAGATTCTGTTCAAAGTGACATGAAATCAGAAATATTGGCTATATAACAGGTATTGTCTTTTTCTACACCTCTGTTCTTCATTGTCAGTAGTCACCATAACTGAAGAGACACACTCACAAAGAAGTAAGAAATGTTCAAAGTGGGCAACAGATGCTTTATTAGAAGGCAAACCTTTCTCTTTTCTCTATTCATTTTATCCTAACACCAGCAGGTTTCCAAGGGGGAGAAAAAGCAGCTTTGAAGCTTTTTTTCCCTTTCCAACTGCTGTATTTTTTTAAAAGAGATCCTAATTTCAGATGCTTTAGTGGAGTCTGACTTAGTGCTCTTATGCTAGAAAATATTTAATGCTTTAATAGTAGGACTGCTACCAGTTCCCCTTTACATTTCTTTTCTTTTTTTTTTTTTCTGATTATTAGTTGGATAGACAAGTGCTGGTTACTGGTACTTTCAGAATTCTCCTCTCCCAGGATCCACACAATACTCATCTTGGGTGGCACGGAGCCATGGGGGACCTTTGGCCTGAGTAGCCTGGGAACAGATCATGAATTCGTTCCAGTGCCCTATACAAAAACAGGTCATCTAGTCCAATCCCCTTACAACAAGCAGGGATATCACTCACCAGACCAGACTGCCCAAAGCCCGCTCCAGCCTGACCTAGAATGACTCCAGGGGGGTTGAACTCGATGATCTCTTGGGTCCCTTCCAACCCCTAACATCCTATGATCCTATGATGGGGGCTTCACCACCTCTCTAGGCAGCCTGGTCCAGGGATCCACTACACTCAGATTAAAGAATTTTTTCCTCATGTCTGACCTTGATCTACCCTTTTCCAGGTTCAAACCATTACCCTTTGTCCTGTCAATCCCTGCCCTTGGGAGCTGTCTTCCTTAGCCTCCTGCCAGGCCCCTTTAGAGGATATAAGGTCCCCCCGGAGCCTTCTCTTCAGGCTGATCAACTCATGCTAATCAACTCAGTCTGTCCTTGTAAGAGAGGGGCTCCAGCCCTCTGACCATTTTTTTACCTTCTCTCGACACATTCCAACAGGTCCTCAACCTTCTTGTGTTGGAGGACTTACGTTAAGATCTTAGATAGACTTACTACACTACTGCATACTCCAGCTGACCTCTTAATTTAAGTCAGTTGGGGTTATGCTCAATAACTGAATGCCAAACTGGACCCAAACAGCAGCCAGACACTAAACTAGAGTGAACCAGCCCTGTTTCACAGAAATCCAAGTGAATGTCACCTCAGCATCCCAAATACCAGTGTCACCATGGTCATCAAAACGGCTTTCACATCTAAGTTTCATCAAATGGTACTGAAACCAGGAATTGTTCAGTGTAATAACATCATTGCAAAATCGCAGGACCAGCACATTCTTGTATTCCATGTCAATGAACAGGGATGAACAGGCATAAATAAGGCTTAATGCCCTTTTATGACACGGTGTAGGAATCATGGGGATTGGACAAACATCAGCAGTGAGCTAATGCTCTCCACTGATGCACCCGAACTGCCATTGACAGGAAAGTTTTGCTTATACCAGCAGAAGTATCAAAGTACCAGGTGACTAACCAGGACCTAGACACAGGAACATAGATGAGATGTTAGTAAAAGATTGCAGTCAGCAAGGAGAGGTAATAGAATATAACTTTGTGCAGCTCATCCCATTTGATGTTACTCCAAAAATGCATCATGAATGAGTATTTTCATTCATTAACACCCAGTCAAGTAAGATATTCTGTTCAGTTGCTGATCAACAACTCAGTCTCAGACACTGCTCCCCAGCTGAATAGCTTAATGCATCCAAGAGTATTGAAATGGCCATAACATAAGTAGATTGGCTCTGGTCTAAGGTTACTGGGCTCTTACATGGAGCCAGAAGCAATGAGGAACCAGTCTGAGAAATCAGTGAGCTTTCAGGGGGATTCTCTGATTATGGAGTATGACTTCTACCTTTTCCATGAGCCCCTAACCTGTTCTTCATCTGCCCAAAATCTCCCGGGACATTTTTCCTTCTTTTCCATTTTCAGAAAAGCAGACAAAGCAACCTCTGTTGATTTTCTTGCAATGAGATTTAGGTAAGAGCACAGCTATCAGGGGTTGGCTTTTGCTACATGATAGTTAGCAATCCCTCACCTTCCAAAAGCACAGCTAGCCAGAAGTTTTAACTTGAAACTGCCTGCAAAGGAATTAACTAGCAGTGGTAACTTTTTGAAATTTGCACAATCAATTTAAAAGAAGCAATTTCAGTAGAAGGAGGCTCTGTAATACAGTAACACCTCTTCTACACAGAGCTGTTATAATATCCAAAAGCAACAATTTAAAAATTACAACATATAAACAACAAAATTAATACTTTCATCTGACCATGGTCACTACTACATCTTTCTAAGATATAATACTGAAGGATCTAGCTCAGAGGAGCAGAATTTCTGGTTTACCCTATTCATTGTTTTTATGCTCATTGAATAGTAATTAAATGTCAGTGGTTATTACTGTTGAATCATATTTTGTGTATTAAGCTTTGCACAAGTATATGAGATGTAATACATCAATGGAACAACCTTAATGAGTAACATGAAACAGTTAATTAAGGAATGGGATTATACACTTGACTAGTGAAGGTGAATGAAATTATAAAATTTTAAAAACCAAAAAACATATATAAGACATTATAAAATTAAAATCAGGAATGCAGGTTTACACAAGGAAAACAAATATGGGCAGAAGATCACAAAAGATCGAGAGTATGCTAGCAAAGAGTAAAGCTGTTGAGTAGATTAAATTAACCAGCTACAACAAGGCTCATCTGGAATAGTGATTACTCAAGAAGAGTGGAAGAGATTCAAATGTGCACAAATTTCAGATATTATCTTATAAAATAGGATGCTGTGGCTCATATCTAAATACGCAAACACAATCCAAGGTTCTGCTGAACCCTGAGTTTAAGCTTTTTTGTCTGGTGAGAGTTTGCTCAAGAGGGAGTACAAGCCAGTTGCCAAAGGAGGTGACCACTGCAGTCTTTCTGAAGACTACATTCTGCATGCTTTCCAGTCCCCATGTATTTACATTTCTGGTGAACAAAGATTTATTTCATTAGAGCAGATTATCACAGCTAGGTAAAGAAAGTCCTTTTTACTGACCTGTCACCAGTAAGTTCATAAACTATTTTTTATTACTGCAGTATTCAAACAAGCTTGGCAAAAGACAGTAGTAGCTGTTGCAGATCAGTGGTGACTGCTGATGCTATGCTGGATAGTAGTGCAAATGAAATCTTTATCAATCATTCATGAAAGAAGTGAGTTGGGGGAATAAAACAATATGATGTAAAGCATGGAATCACAGAATCATATCACAGAACATTAAGGACTGGAAGGGACCTCAAAAGATCATCTAGTCCAATCCCCCTGCCAAAGCAGGATCACCTAGATCAAGTCACACAGGAACATGGCCAGGCAAGTTTTAAACATCTCCAGAGAAGGAAGAGTCCACAACCCCCCTGGGCAGCCCATTCCAGGGCTGCGTCACCCTCACTGTGAAAAAGCTCCTTCTCATATTGATGTGGAACCTCCTATGTTCCAGCTGACACCCACTGCCTCTTGTCCTATCATCAGATGACACTGAGCAGAGGCTGGCTCTATCCTCTGGACATTCATCCTTCACATATTTATCAACATTAATGGGGTCACCCCTCAGCTTCCTTTTTTCCAAGCTCAAGAGACCCAGCTCCCTCAGCCTTTCCCCAGAAGGGAGATGTTCTACTCCCTTCATCGTCTTTGTGGCTCTGCGTTGAACTCTCTCCAGCAGTTCCATGTCCTTCATACACAATATTCCAGATGTCATCCCATCACGAGTAGAGTGGGAGAAGAATCTCCCTCAGTCTGCTGACCACTGCCCTTCTAATCCACCCCAGGATGCCATTGGCTTTCTTGGTCACAAGGACACAGTGCTGGCTCGTGGTCATCCTGCTGTCCACTAGGACTCCCAGGTCCCTTTCTCCTATACTGCTCTCCAACATACCAGTGCCCAAACTATTCTGGTACCTGGGGTTGTTCTTGCCCAGATGCCACTCTACACTGCCCTTGTTATAGTTCATCCAGTGTCTCCCAAGCCAACTCTCCAGCTTGTCCAGGTCCTGCTGAATGGCAGCACAGCATTCTGGTGTATCAGCCACTCTATTTAAGTTGGAAAAGACCTGTAAGATCATCAAATTCAACAATAAACCTAACTCCACCAAGCCCACCACTGAACCATGTCCTTGAGTGCCACATCTACACAACCTTTAAACATGTCAGTGATTTGACCACTTCCCTGGGTGGTCATTACACAACTCACACTGAAACACAGAGAAAATGTAGAACTGTTACTTCTAATGTTTCAATAATTCCTCTGGCTGAACAGGAAATAACACAGAATAAACTCGGGAAAGTAAGTCTTGAGTAACAACAAAGAAAGAAGTGGTCAAGCTGCAAGATAAGCACACAGCAAGCAGAAAAACTAATTTGGCTGGAATTTGAAAAGAAAATGTAACCATTAGGACCAATAAATTAAATCCTAGACTTAGTAAATTTAACAGGATTTGGGGTTTTTTTAGATAAGCTTCAGGAAGGCTAGCATTTGCCTCGTCTATTATTATTTATTCACACAAAAGAAGCCACAAAACCTGTAATATATGGAAGTGATTTGGACTCGATGTTAAGTTCCAGCTACAAGCATCCTGCTTCTTGATTTGCTGTGCTTTAGTACTGAGCTTCCAAAAGGCTCACAGCAGGGCAAGAATGTGCTCAGACAACAGGCGCGTTCACTTCAGAATTCGTCTTTCACTACAAGTCTCCCATTTAAAGAATGTTTCTGTTCCCATCTCTAAATACATGGGCAAAGCCCACTTGCACATCCAGAAAGAGAGAAGGGACTTTTTAGGATATCAGGTAGCAACAGGACTAGGGGCAATGGAGCGAAGCTGGAGATGGGTAGATTTAGAGTGGATGTGAGGAGGAAGTTCTTCACCGTGAGAGTGGTGAGAGCCTGGAATGGGTTGCCCAGGGAGGTGGTTGAGTCCCCATCCTTGGAGGTGTTAAAGGCTGGGCTGGATAAGGCTCTCGCCAGCCTGATCTAGGGTGGAATGTCCCTGCCCAAGGCAGGGGAGTTGGAACTGGAAGATCCTGTGGTCCCTTCTAACCCTGACTGATTCTATGACTTGGTCTAGGTGATCCTGCTGTGTCAGGGGGATTGGACTGGATGATCTTTCAAGGTCCCTTCCAATCCCTAATGATTCTATGATTCTATGACACAGACTACTACAGGTATCACAACTCGTCAGTGAGAAGTTCAGCTCCCAGGCAACTACTTCATACTAGTAGATGTCCTCCTAGGATTATCTAGGATACTGTACAACCTCTTAGTTTTATCTGAAGGCTAGAGTTCGGAAGCACCCAAGTAGTAGCCCTGAAATGCTCAAACTTCCAGGGAAATAACATTTGGAGGAAGACAGAGGTATTTTCATCTGGTATCCACTGCTGAGAGCAACCTTTCAGCTCAGTGCTGAGGTCTAAGTTCCTGAGAAAGATAGGCCCTTGCACTTACATGATCACCACCTGTATCAAACAACTCCAACAAAAAAGAACATCTCTCATGTAAATCTCTTCAGAAAATGAATAGAAAGACCTGAAAGGTTAAAGGCTACAGCTTTTAGAGCTTTTCTTCATACTGAGGGGGAAAAAAGGAGACAGTGTTCAAAAGTTTTATTCTTAGGCCATTTTCAACAATTCTCTTTTAAAAATCCTACTTTTATGAGAACACTCTTACCATATTCAGAAAGTTCACAAATCAAGAGTTTCTTTTTCTTTCCCTCTATATATGTGTGTGTGCACATCTGAGAATAATAGAGGGTAAATCTTCCACTTGTTCTTTATCTACTCCTTCACACCAAACATCATCTGAAGAGTTAGGCTGAGGGGGGTGTCCATTTAAGTTCTCTTATGTTTCAGGTTTAAACTCCTCCCTGACATCCCCTCTCAATTATATTGTCATTTCAAGTATTATAATAATAGTTATAAGAGAGTCAGATAGTGATGGCAACTACAAATGTGTGTTAACTTACGTGTGTTTGTGTTATATGTGTCACACTTGTGTGTGTATGTGTGCCTCCACTTAAATACATATAAATTATATATATTTAATCTAACAGTCCAGACATCTTCCCTATACCTGAAGATTTCTACATACCTACTCTAAGCCATATTTTATTTAGTTGTATCCTGAATCTTCTGCTTTGAGAATACATATTTCAACAGAGCATTTTTCAATAAGTAACCCAGCTATCTCAAGAGGAATGAAAAACATACCTTCCAAGAACACCCATGGAGAAGTAGCTCATTTTTATGGATTCCCCTTTTCCTGATATTACTGGCACTTTAGAATCCTTGCTACTACCAAGGCCCTTTGATCTCTGCAACTTGGCGCCACAAGATTTGCCCTCTGTGTGTTGTGAGAACTTAAAAAGGATTGTTTAAGGAGGGCAGCTTCTGTGTAATAGCATTCTAGCCATACTAGGAATGATTATGGCTTTCTTGACATCAGAATGATGGGTTATTAGCAGTATTTTAAGATCTCTAGGTTGTGAAAATTGCAATTCCTCTCTGGATAGCAACAACAGTTGAATCTATAGCAAAGATGAGGAAAAGGTGGGTTTGCTACTGCATTGCTTAAACTAAAAACTGTTCCTTATGGTATGTGTGCTTCCGCCCTCTCTATGCTACACTTTTGTTACTGTACCAATACAGGCTCTGAGTCTCAGTGACAGTCTCAGTGAGTTTCTGAGGACTCAGTCACAGGCACATGACAGAAATTACCACACAAACCTCAGAAAATCCAGAAAATAATAATCACCCCATCATTATGACAAAGACCGCTGTAACAAAAAATAACAAAAAAATCCAACTTCCAAATCAATAATTCTCAAAAAGAATATATTAGCTGCTGTTAATGTGCATGAATATGCACCATGGTTTTCTAAAGACAGTATTTCTGATGGCTAGGGGAACTTGGTAGAGGAGAGGGAATTTCTCTTTTAGAATTAAATTATCAATCACTCTCCAAATTCTGACCATATCACAGACACAGAGGGCTAGGACAGGGCTCCTACCTACAGTGTAAGGTGGATGTCTGAGGGTAGAGCTCTTGTAGCTTGCTTTTACTGCCTGCTGCATGCTCACACCATCCCTATTCCTACCTTTTATCTTTTTCCCTGACTACTGTAGATATCAATCTTGCTTATTCTTTCTGTCTTTGCTAATATTCTGATCCTTCCACTAAAGGTGAGATTTCACTGGAAATATAAAAATTGAAAGAAGATCCTTTCTTTTCTTACTGTCTTTTGAATTTTGATAATTAGCAAGCTGCCTGCAAACTATTTGCAGAACCCTCACAATACAATGGACTTCAAGAATGACATATATAGAGTATAGAGATACCAGAAAAACAGAATTCTTTTGAGGTACTTTCCCCAGAATACCCTAGAGAACATATCTTCTCTCAATGCTCCAAATGCTGTCTGGCCAGACTCTGCATATACATATACATTCTGCATAAGCAGAATCGTTCCAACTCTGCACAATGTGTTAGCTGCTACATCCACAGACAATTTCAGTCTTCAAAACAAGAAACAAATTTTGTTTAAATTTCTTTGTAGTAACATAACAAATAAATGTTCCTCTTTTAATTCCAAACCTAGGTATTCTGCAGTAATTAATTACCATAACAGTTGGACTGGAAGGAATGAGTACTCAAATAAAGATCAGTATCAACTGACTACTGAGTTTTTCCCTATTCTCTTGAATGTAACTTAAAGAGGAACATTTGATCACTACCAAATTTCTGAAGGGAATACCACTTCAATGTTAAGACTAATGAGACTAGTTTAATCTCATCCCTATAAACAAATCAGCTTAAGCCTAATGAAATCTTATTTTTGTGAATTAATGCACAAAGGAAACAGTTGAGTGTAAACAGACTTGTAGTCTGCATTGTTTAGAGACTATCGACTCTGGTATTAGGCTGCTTTTCAAACATTGCACGTCAAAAATATAGTCAAAATGCAAATGTAGCATAAACGGCTCTATAATAAATGCTCATTCAACATTTATTCTTTCTCAAATCATCTTTTAAAGCTCTTTCATGCTAATGTCTGGAAGATGTGACATTAGAAAAATTGCTTTGACATGCTAAGGGGCTCCAAGATTAACAAAAAGAGAAAGAACAAGATAAAGCTTTCAAAAGACCTATTTCAGAGGAATTATTACTTCCTTTGAAAGTCTTCCAAGGTTGCAGTGCATTTAAGCTTGTTGGCATACATGTAAATGAAGGACTACAAAAGTACTCCACTAAATACAACTTGAATTAAACCTTCAGGCTAATGTTAAGGAATGAGGATAAAGGCCAGACCCTAGGCTGGCAACAACCCACTTCAAATGAGTTCTTTATTCAAGGACATCCATAAAGGAGATTTTTATTTCTTTTTTAAAGAATAAAAATAACAATACCGGTAATTATAAATGTAATTCCCATACAAAATAGCTTGGACTGATGGACCTTTCTGATTGAGCAGGTAGCATTCTAAACACACTTTGAGCCATGCTGCAAAACACAGAGGCTCAACAGGTAACTGACTCTACTTCCAAAAAACCACCTTTCACTCCTCCACCACCAAGCAGCAATTTCATAATAACTAAATGACAATAGCGATGTGGTTATCACGAAGAAAATTATTTTGACTTGTAAGCCATAAGCTGTGATTTCAGCTCTCTAGCCCTTTGACATCCAAGAGAATCCAGCTAAAAACTTCTCTTCAAGGTTCATTGGAACAGCTTCACAGAGCAGAAAGTCCATTCACCTGCAGAGGTTTGAGTTTGCTCTGCTGTAAAAAGAAATGATCATCAATCTGGTTCCACCTTCTCTTTCTAGGCAGAACTATTCATGAATTTTAGGTTAGGAGCAGATTGTAGAAATAACAACACAAGGTCAGATTTAGAAAACTCCACACAGTACACATCTGATTGGGACAGACAATAAACATGAACAACTGTGATCAAAGTTCTCATCATGAAAACTCCCCATTAGCTGCTGTGTAGCTCAAGAGACACCAAAGTCTGGAGACAATTTCTTTTACTGCAAAATATTCTGAGTGCCCAATGTTAAGCCAGGAATTGGAAACTCTTCTAATTTGTATTCTTGATCTGACATAGGCTTATGTGATGGGTTAGGTTTTAGGATTCATGTATCTCCCAAACCATTCCCTTCCGTACCCCACCATGGGAACAGAAACGTGGGGTAAAGTACTGGAGGGACTCTAGTACCAGAGGGACAATCTAGTACTAGAGGGATAATCTAGTACCAGAGGTGGGGGCAGCTACGGGCAGCTCCCAGCCAACCGCAGAGGAGAGAGGACACATGGCCCCACACTCTGATCCTGCCCAGCCCATCTGTCTTCTCCTACGAGAGAGATATCCTTTACTCTCTCTGTACTGCTAGTTAAGCTTTTATCAACTGTTGGTGGTAGATTGGGAGGGGATTTTGCACTTGTGTTTTTGCCTTAAACCAGTTCATCTGCTGGATGAATGCCAGCAGAGCGGAGCACCAGCACAGTCCTGATCACCGAATGTCAGATACACGTGGAGGAAAGGTGCGCAACTAACCAGCACCATTTCTTCTTTCCTTCCTTCTCAGGTGTGGCTGGCAGTTGCTGCCGCCCTGTGGCGAGTGCTTCCTACCGACTGGAGGCCAGAACTACACCCAATTGCCTTTTGTACATAGTTCTTCCCTTACACCATCTTCCTAAATTTTCCTTTTCTTTATTGTGAAGAAGGGTTTTGATTTTGTAGTTTTTTCTTTTTTTTAATTTATTTCATTTTGAATAAATTTTAAAATTTATTCTAGTTTTCAAATTTGTTTATATTCCCTTCCTGTATTGCTCAAACTGGCACAGCTTACTACATGGCCAGTGAAAGATACAACAATGTATGACTGTCTTTATGATAAAAACCCATCCAGGTGTCTGGTCCAAAAGAGATTGGCCAACTCTTACTTGATACCTGATCAAACAATATACCAGGTTAATGGGTACATTTGCAGCTATGTTTCCTCAAAAATCAGTTTGTGCTAGCATAATTTTTTTGGCAGATCAAGAACTGCCTCAAAAGAACCACGTCTCAGCAACAGCAGTTTTAAGACATCATGCTGCAAGATGTGCTTCTCATAAAGGTCCAACGTTTCTAAGAGGCTGCTTTGGAATAACAGCTGATTAGCATTCTGAATCTACATGAATTAGTAAGAATTTAAGATCAACAACACAGTGTAGAATCATAGAAAAGTTGGGAAAAAAATCTTCAAATCATCAAGTCCAAACATCTGCCCCCAGCCACTAAACCTGAAACACCATTTCTACTCAGTTTTTTTTTTAATCCTTCCAGGGATGGTGCCTCCACACCTTCCCTGGGCAGCCTGTTCCAAAGCTTCTTGCTGGGAAAAATTTTTTCCTAAAATCCAATCTGAACCTCCCTGGCACAACTTGACCCCATTTCCTCTTATCCTATTGCTAATCACTAGGGAGAAGAGGCCAATACGGACAGCAGTGTATC
Source organism: Rhinopomastus cyanomelas (assembly GCA_013400115.1). Lineage (NCBI taxonomy): Eukaryota > Metazoa > Chordata > Aves > Bucerotiformes > Rhinopomastidae > Rhinopomastus > Rhinopomastus cyanomelas. The sequence goes on from VXBP01008104.1 coordinate 53,804, forward strand.
TCCAAGGAACTACTGTTTCAGATAAGCAACTAATGGAAAGCACCATCTTTATACATTTTATTTTTCAGAACTGTCTCAAAAGTACAAAACACTGTCGCCCACAAAAATCTCCCCAATTACCACCTGCACTTCCTACAGCTACCCAGTCATAACCTCGTTATATATCTGCCTGTGTGAAACCTGTTTCGGCAGTTTTTTGAGGGGTTAATCACCTTGCTCTTCAAATATGTAGTTATTATTACAGTGAGGACTAGACATTTTATGCAATTTCCTCAATAAAACCCAAAAGAGAAATGCTCATGCAGAAAGCTGAGCAGGCATGAAGGCAGTGATCTACTAAGTCTCAACTTATGCTGCTAAGGGATTTCAGTGCACAGATTTAAATGATGTGCCAAATTAAAAATAAAAGTCTATGTCCAGTATTATAATGTAAAATTGGAAATGTTGACCATTTAAATGGTTATGGTAGCTTAAAAACTGAATTAATTTAATTACAAAATGATGGTTTCATATTGCTTTGCAGACACCTTAAAACTGGCAAAAAAAAGAGAACAAAATAAATCTGCTTCATTTTAGACTTACACTTTTTAATTCCCCCCAGAAATATCATTTGATATAATTAGGGAATTTTAGATGCAACTCTATAGATTTCTTTTTCTTAACTCACTTTGTCTCAAGGGAAGGGAGGAAAGGCTCCAGAGATGAATGTAAGGCTGACAGCATTTGCTTTGGTTGCACTCATATTCCACCTGAACATAGAGCCATGAAAAAAAATGAAGCTCTTTGATGCAGTATCCCATTCATCTGCCTGTAACACGAAATGTCTGGAGCAAAACATCTAAGCAGCTAGTTTCCTGTACTGGTAGCTCACCTGAGACTTTACTGAGCAGGGAATTAAAAGAGATCATCTCCATAAAAATCTCCTTTGGATAGTAGCTTTGATGGGTCCAATAAATTTTGTAATAGCAATTTTTATTAGAAAGTGACTTTCACATTCCCAAGAATTCATGCATAGTGATAAAAAGACAAGGAAGCCCTTCAGAATACATCACGGTCTGTTATTCACTCACTGAGGAGAGGCAGAAACAAATTTTGCTGATATAAATCAGATTATTATGATATAAATAATAGTGGCTGACTGTTAACAGTATGCTGAGTGGACAGGGGACTGGTTAGCAAATTCAGCGCAATTCAAGTGTTCAGTTAATCCACCAGCTGTGTGACAAGACTTCTGACAAAGTTACTGCTGTTGAAGTGTAAACCCCTTTGGAGAATAGATAGTGAAATCAAGCAGCCCTTGCTTTCTCTATTGCATGATCTCTTCTCTTGAGTACTGGGAGCAGTGTTGGGCTAATTAGTGGTTTGAAGAACAGGTCTGATGAGGAGAAGCTGAGAGAGCTGGGGCTGTTCAGCCTGGAGAAGAGGCCATCTACAACTACTTGAAGGGGGAGTGTTGGCTTCGTCTCCCTAGGGACTAGTGATAGGACAAGAGGAAATGGAGAACAAGTTGTGCCAGGGGAGGTTCAGGTTGGATCTTAGGAAAACATTCTTTCCAGCAAGAAGCTTTGAAACAGGTAGCCCAGAGAGGTTGTGGAGGCACTATCCCTGGAGGAGTTTAAAAACAGAGTAGAAATGGTGTTTCAGGAGGTGGTTAGTGGTTGGAGGTTATAGGGCAGATGGCTGAACTTGATGATAATTGAAGCTCTGTTCCAACCTTGATGATTCTATGATTTGCCTTACTGGATTGCTATTCTAGAACCTCCCTGTAGAAAAGCAGTCCTCTTTCACTTGTTTAATCTGGCCCTTATATTTTTAAGGTTACTTCATACTTCCTTCAGAACATTCCTGTCCCTTGGGCACATATCTACATTAGACCCCATTAGCTTAGGGTTGCACATTCAGTTTGTCTGCGTCTTGGTAAACTCCAGCTTTGCTTTTTGCCTTATTTTCCCTTATACTTCTCCAGAAGGTTTAGTCCAAGATGACAATACAAGGACAATAGCTCAACCTTACTGTCAAACTGGAGTTTGCAGCTAAACCCACATCTCTGTGCAGTTCAAACAGAATTTATGAATGGTATATCCCTAAATACTACAAGCCATTGAAGTCTACATTCATTCTGGACATGACTCTCATTGCACTTTCAATCTAGTGCTTTTCTTTCTGCAAGCACAATAAAATGAAGTGATGCAACAGGCATATCTTTATATGCTACTAATATGCACCATTGACATCAGGGTCATCAGTCATTCTACTGACAAGTTCAGTGTGTCACACCTCCGGGTTCAGCTCTTTGTCCCCCTTGTATTCCTGGCACCTAGGCATTTCTCATTACTTTTCCACATGCCAATAAGTTCTGGTGGCTATTACAGGTCATCAGAAGGCACTTTTTCCACACAAGTAGCTGCATTTTCTTTTCCAAAGCCAAACAGAGCTCAGTTTCCTATATCCTCAACATGCCACAGAGAAACCTTTTTGGAAAGGAGACCCAAATTTGAAGGATCACTACCCTTGCAGGAAGACAATGTCCCTTATTCTGAAATCATACCTACCTCAAAGCAAATTAAAATGGAAACAAATTGAACTACTTCTTCACAAGCAACACAACCATTAGCAATTCAGTCCCATCATCATTAAAAGACTAGAATAGCACAATGAAGGAAAGAAATAAAAGAAAATTATACTTAACAAAAAGGAAAAAACCCACTTCATCAACTCTGCATCCCCTAGTCAGGACCTCGGGTACTCCCCTTCACAGAAGGCCAGTTTAGGGAAGGGTGCTGGTTTTCATATCCCCATAACTACTACGGGGTCTCTGAAAGGTGGGGCTATTCCTTTGAAATTAAATATCTTTCTTTCATTTCCTAAAAATATCAGACTCCAGGAAATGTTTTGGGTTCAGGAGACTCTTTTGACCCTCTCTTCCTGGATTATCACCTGCCTTCACAACTCCCGTGCCCAAAGATACTCTGTAAAAAAAACCTCACTCACAGAACCTCTTGCTGCCTTATCATAAAACCATTATCCACATAGCTGCAGTCAGAACAGCAGCTTCATACAAGAGAGCCATGTAATGGTTCACAAAATTAGTTCAGGCCATGCAAATAAAATTCTGAAACATCCTCATTTGAGTACTGTTAGAAAAAGTGAGTTACAAAGCAACATCTCCTTTAATGCAGTTTTCCCCAAATCCCTTAGCAGCCTTGAGAATATGAAGAATTTTGTCAGTGTTATTTGAGAGAAGCGAAAAATTCTCTCCCTTCTACTCCTCCACCAGATCTCATTTGCTAAGAGAGCAGGCTGTTTTTTTAAAAACAACCTCCATTAACCTTTCTGCTTCAGTTTGATCATCGTGGGGTTTCCATCCTCCATCCCTCTGCTTTGCTTCATTGGGCTAGAACTACTCAGGGTGGATGGCCAGGGTTCAGACAGTGTTGCTGGCTGGGAATAGCCACATGGAAGGCTGCACTGCTGAGCAGTTATTTCACATAAACACAGCCAGAGAATCAGACTCATAACTCACTTTTGGTCATGCTTTGTTTTAGGACTGGAAGTCTTTGTACAGCCCAAAGAGATGCTTTTCACTCCATTTCAGCTTAGCAAAGGTGATATGTCTGTATAACTGTTTAACAGCTCTCGAAGAACACCCAGAACTGTCCAACAGATGCTACTGGGAACTGCAAATCACTTGGCCATAAATAAGTTTACATTCATGAGTATTAAGGTAGAAATACCCCAATAAGACACTTGGGGAAAGTAATCTTTTCAATAGAAAGCAATTCAGAGCTGCAAAAAAGTGTACTCTGTGTTATGATTCAGGGAATTCAGGCTTTTTGCACTTCTAAATTCTGTTTCTTGGATACACAAACAAGATTATGGGGCAACAACATCTAAACACTTAGTACCAAGAATTCCATAATCATGTCTTTATTTCTAAGACAGACACATCCAGTGCTTTCATCTGAGGGTGCTACCTATTTTTCCTAATTAGCAGTTTGAAAGAGAATGCCAGAGATTTGTAATGCAGAGGGAATGCTTTCTTCTCATCTCAGTCTGTTCCAAATGTCCTGTTGACTAGCAGGAATCTTTGAAGTTGTTCTGCTACTCTATCCCTTGAATCACAATCACATATAAATGCTGTTACTCATTCTTAAGTTTGGCTTCTTTTTTCCCTGCTCCCAAAGTAGGCAGCTCTTTATGCATGAGAAAATAGTCTTTGTCCATCCTTCACAATAGTCACAGAAAAATTAAAAACTTTGTATTTAAAATATAAAATGGTTGCACATTGTATAAAAACTCCTTATATCTATGGGAAAAAAATAGCATAGAATCACAAAGTTGGAAGGGACCTCCAAAGGTCATCTAGTCCAACCTCTCTACAACCAGCAGGGACATCACTCACCAGACTGGATTGCCCAGAGCCCCAGTCCAGCCTGACCATGAATGGCTCCAGGGATGGAGCTTCTACCACCTCTCTAGGCAGCCTGTTCCAGGGATCCACCATCCTCGGATTAAAGAACTTTTGAGAAAGAACCTGATTAAGCAAATAGCACCCCTCTGATTCAGAAACTCAGTGCACCAGGCTTGCTGCCGTAGGACACCGGGCAAGTGCAGTTCCCCATATCCTGATACCAATACACACACTATACTGTTCAGCTACTCCTATTTGTAGAATCTTATAACCACTCAGGTTGGAAGGGACCTCAAAAAGCATGCTCCAGCATTTATCCAAATATCTGCAATGTCTCAATAGACAGCATTTTCTTTTAGAGTCTTTCTTGCTGGCACACGCAATATGGTTTACACACAGGAAAGATGACATTAATTAGAAGCAGCAAAGTTCTAGTAAACGCAGAGATTAGACCTTCCATCAGGCAACATTCATCAGGCTTCAGTAGTGGCTGTTCATTTAGAACAGAAGCACAAGGGTTGTTGAAGGATCAGTATCATCAGCATCGCATGGAATCACTGAGGCTGGAAAAGACCTTCAAGATCATCGACTCAAACCATTAATCCAGCTGTCCCAAGGCCACCACTAAACCATGGCCCTAAGCTCCAGATCTACATGATTTTTAAACATGGCCATGGATGACAATTCAACCACCTCCCTGTTCCAAGGCCTGATGACCCTTTCAAAGAAGATTTTCCTAATGTCCAGCCTAAACTTCCCCTTAGTAATGCTGTTTAGAGTGATTTTCTCTGGCTTAGCTGAACTCTTGAAGAATTCTCATTTTCTAATAAAATTCACATATGACTTTTGCCTATCTCAAATATTTTCAGACTATGTCATCCTCAGGCAACTGTTATATTATAGTCCTGACTAAAAATATGGTAACACCCTTAGGAACTGAAATCTGCTTTACTGTTTAAGGCTTGGAACTTAAAACTCTACTATGGACAACAGTTAAACTCTATACAGTTTATAGCCCTGGTTAGGATTGTTTATACTGTTTTCTGACTAAGACAAAATGAACTGGGCAGAAAAGCATAAACTTCCTAAGACTTAGAGAGGGCAGAGTTATGCACTGGTGTCTTGTTTGCATGAAATCATCATTTCTTCTTTTTACAAAGCACACAGTACTGTAAATCAATAAGCAACACAACATGCCAGCTCTGAGAAAGCTATGCCAAACTTCTCTCACTGCACTAAAACAGCTTTACCAAAAAATCTTATTGGAATCAAGTTTGTATAGTTCACATGTGACAAAGAACAAATCAAATGAATGCAGAAATTTGTATTTGATGAAAAAATCTGTGGATTATTTTTTCCAATAGTTTATAAAAGAAAAATGGGATGGCAAGAGCTCAGCAAGAAAAAGTGGGAAAAATAAAGGAAAGGGAAGTTTCCATTGGTAAAATAATTTCTACTGTAGTGCCTGTCAGCCTTTAAAATCCTGAGTTAAATTTCAACATCAGAGTGAAATCCTGACCATTTTATAATTAGTGCTATTATTTTAGAATAGCTTTTTTTTTTACATCCTGCAAATGCCTGTTTCCACATGTGATGTCCTCAAAGTGAAAGACATATGTAGCACATAACCCTTCCTGGAGAAGAGGAGCTCCATTTGTGGCGAAACACTCAGACTTGTCACAAAGCACCACCATGTACCCTTCAGTCTTCTAAATAAACATGCTGCCTTCATTCTGCAACCACTTATGGTATAATTAAACATCTCTTGTCCAAACATCCCCTGAAAGACTTCAAACAGCAAGAGGCTAAGTTGACACTATAAAAGTGACACGGTACAGTAACAGAAGAATAAAATCTTCTTCCTTACTCCTGGCACTGTGAGGGTTTCTAGAGAATGCAGCATTCTGCTCCTGCAGGACTAGATAATTACTAGTCTCCCAGCTTGATCAGTGTGTCTTGTAACATTAAAAAAACCCCAGACCTTTTGTTTGCTTTCCCAACAATAGTGAGATGCTTTCCCAGCATAGTGAGAAAGCATCTGAGCCTAAAAGCAGTCACAGAAAAGCAGTCTTTCTCAATTTGGCATTCCAATGCCACAGTCAGTCTCTCAGTTCTGCATTATTATTGTCATACAAGACAAATCAACCCCCAAAATATTGCTTCACAGATGCTTCAAAAAGTGGAATAAAATCTGCTAAATCCCAGCATCTAATCCTTCCTGTATTTGCAGATGCATCTCTGCAAAGACATACAAAGATGATAAGCTAATCCACTCTCAGTGTTTCACTTCAGCTGTAAATGCACCATCTTCTTCATGTTCTCCAGCAGGTACCACATGGTAACCAGTGGCTCCAAAACACAGGAATTGTGGGATGATAGAGGGAATCATAAGGGTTTGTTAAGCTGGACCATGGTTTTCTTCACAGCCACATCCCACAATGTAGAGCAGTAAAATTTCCAGTATCTGCAGTGGAGGATGAGAACACCATGGCAGAGCACACTGATGGGGAACATTTCATAGCTAATTTAAACAACTGCAGTGCTGAGTGAAAATCCTAGTTAAAAAGCACCTGAGCCAACTTAACAAAGCAGCATCAATGTGTTTTCTGCCATGTAATGCTGCACAAAACAAACTGATCTGCTGAAACATCCCCATCTAGACAAGCGCTTGCATGTACAAAATGAAAGCATTCAATGTTTTTCAATATCCTTCCAGAACAGGTAGAGTAATAAGCAAGATAAGCAAGATTCTCAGAAAATAAAGTTCTGACCATCACTATTTCCTTTTTGCTGTATGGACCTCTAAATATTTTCTAAGAAACTCATCCTCACAATGTGTCTGACACAACATTCTGCTTAAATGAACACATCGAGACAATCTGCATAATATTTATAGATTTGGGCAAAAAGATTCCAAGTAGAACACAGGCCACTGAAGACTCACTTTTTTAGACTGAGATGAAACTCTGCTTGGCTCCTTTACCTAATCACTTTTATCTTTGGAAGTGTAAATACCACTCAAACAGTCATGGATCACCGGAACACTAGAATTCTTTGACCAGCCAACAGTTCCTGTGACAAAAGAAGGATGTGATCTCTGAGCCAATCATTGTTAGATAAAGATTTATTGGGTTTGTTTTTTTTCGGGTACAAAAGGAATTAAGCTCTTAATTTGCCAATGCTTGACACAAGGAAAATATCATTAGAAATTCAAAGCATTCCTCTGAACTACATTATCCAAACAGTAGATACTGCAGCAATGGGCCGCAGCAAAACCTTATCAACACACAAGTGTTGTGCTGGCAGAGAGATCACGGATTTTTCTACATCATCCCTGAGCAAAAGTAATCAGTCATCTTCTCAGGTTGTAAACTCACTTATCCAGTGGGATTTCAAATCTTTTTCTTATAACATCATGTGGTCGGGGCACCTTGTCTTCCTACTGCAGTTGCAGCTTTGTGATTTCTGTGCTGCTCTATTTTTACAGGACAGCAAAGAATAAACATATCCAAACTCACATGATGCATCAAAAAACCCCCACTTTCTTTCCTTTTTCAGGCAAGTGGTTACTGCAGTCATTCATTTCTCATTTTAAAATAAGTTGTGGTGCATTCCATAAAATATTTCAACTATAACAATTTTGTGGTCCAGTTATGCCTTATTCATTTTGATCCTTCATCCATGTTAATAAGTTTTTAATCATAGGAGTAATCCTCTTGCATTTATTTTAATGACCTTAGTTAATTGGACCCTATGTTTGTAAACATCTGCTTCTAGATCACAAGTTTCCAGTAAGATGCCTTCCAGTAAGATGCCCCACCTTTTTATTTGAATTTCCCCTTGAATGATGATTTCATCTCCAATATGGCATGAGTTTTCCCTCATTTTTTATTGTGCCAGAGTAAAAGACAGCTCTAACACAGCAAAAAGATGGCAAGCAAAGGCAAACTAAAACTCACTTGCATGAGGTGATGCACTGGAGAGTTCAAAAGTGTGTGAACAAAACAAAGGAGGAAAAGAAGTTACATGCTCTACTGTAAGACTGCACATTTCAATAAGCTACAATAGATTCAAACGAGAGGAAAAAAATAAAACTTATTGCAAAGCTTCACAAAAAAACAGGATCCTGTACGACCTGAGAAGGATTTGTGAAGAGTTAGCCCTGATTTCAGTGTGTTTGGCAGTGATGTTTTAGTAGGTGCTTCACACCTTAAATCAGGTTGTCACTTAAGTGACCGTTTCTGTACATGGGGCTGAACAGCAGCCAAACTACACAGAGTAGACGCAGAGTAGTTAATGGAGTGCCTAAGCCAAAGCTGTTGATGTAATTTTGTTCTGTAATCGTTACTATATGAAAAGCATTAGTTAATGATAACTGTGACAGAGAGGTATTTCTGTTCACGCTGAAAGATTACTCACAATACTGTACATAGCAGCTGAAAAAGCTCATTTAGTACAAGCTACTCAAAAGCTGTACTTTTGTATCCTAAACTGCCAGCAATAAGCCACTGCAAAGAGACAAAGTACGTTTCCTTAGAACATTACAGTAATGAACAGCTGTTGGTGTGTCAGTAAGGAATTATGTTTATCTTATATGTGGGCACTGTACAGAAAAATAACTCATTTCCATGAGAATAAAATAGTATTAAACATATCATATCTATATCAGCAGCCATTGATCTGAATCTCCTTAATTGTCATGCTAATTTAAGTCCCAAAACACAGTCCTCCTTTAACTACAGTAATTCTGTGAAGCAAATGGAGAATCTTAGTCACGAAAAATGATGAATTGATGATTATCTTTTTCACTCAAGAGAATAAGTTTAATAACTTCCACGTCCTCCCCTTTTGTGAATAAAAATAACAATCATCACTAGATATAAGTAAAATATCCTAATTTCCCACCATGCCTATAAGCAAAGGGATAATATAATGAGAAAGCAAAGCAGATGCTTCTGTGGTAGGAAGATATAAGGCAATCCACAATCCCATAGAGTAGCACTGCTGATAAATGACTGTTACACTGTAGCCCTGTAAGTCATTTTCTTTAGGATGACAAAGTACTGCTGCTGAATTCACAAGAAGGTAGTTTGTCCACTGAATGCGGATATGCCGTTTGAAACAACAGAATAAGCTGAGTGTAAAGGTCTGTGAATACTGTTTGCAGTAGAGCTTTGTAAAAATTTCAATTTCTATTCTCAGCAAATGAAGTGATTGCAAATAATAGCAGCTTTTCTAGCATACAGCATGTGCCTGGGTCTTTGAATTAATTGCTTTCCCTTTATGAATGCTGGGGCACAGTGAGTGGTACAACCAAGAAAGGCAAATAATTGTTCAGAAAGTGAAGAGGGAGGCAGTCAGAAATTACTGACCAGAAATCACTCTTGCACCACGCAGGAACAGACGGTAGGATGTACAGTTAAGTTGAAAGGTGATGGGGAAAGCAGATAAGGTAAGAAATGCACTGCAGCCTTCAGGAAAGGACTGTGGAGTGGCTACATAGCAAATAGAAACGACATAAACAGGCATCTCCTCTACCAGATAGAGGCTGAGCTTACATAATTGTTTAGCCCTTTCCCTTTTGCACTCCGTATTTCTTTTCTACCTCATGTTGCTGAGAATGAGAGGTACACAAGGAGCTCAAGATTTCTAATAACACAGAACTCTCAGCTGCTTGTTTAATTTCACTCGAGTTCTGTGGCAGTCACTGTGTGCACTTACCCTAAATCAAATGCTCCTGCTGTGCACAGTGCCAGTACTTACAAGATCAAAGCCTTACAATAGATGATGCAAGTTAGTAAATTTCTAAAATACTAAAATTGAAATGGGACATTTTTTTAGCCACCTCATCTCAGGAGTAAGCTCTCTGTATCCACAGTCTTCCCAGCACTCATGCACAGAGATGTTTCAGGTCCTCCATTATGTTATGTCAGCATTACTATGACTAAAACACAGACACAATGTTTTAGAGACTATTGCCAGCCATCCCACCACAAATGGGGCTATTGCACACACTGCCAGATGTATTTCAGGACAGTCATGTAGTGATAGGATGAGGGGAAATGGTTGTAAGCTGGAACATAGAAGGTTCCACATCAACCTGAGAAGGAACTTCTTCACAGTAAGGGTGACGGAGCACTGGAACAGGCTGCCCAGGGTGGTTGTGGAGTCTCCTTCAGTGCAGATGTTCAAGGCCTGCCTGGATGTGTTCCTGTGTGACTTGGTGTAGGTGATCCTGCTGTGTCAGGGGGATTGGACTAGATGATCTTTCGGGGTCCCTTCCAATCCGTAAGAATTCTATGATTCTATGATGTGCTGCAGCAGCCACAACACTGGCTGCTTTCATTACCAAGGGTAGTGTCAGTGCATTGTTCCCACTTAACTTATCTTGCTTTTTGTCACTGGTTCTACTTTGCTGCATCCTGCTACAGAACAGGCTTAATTAAACATTTAATTGGACTTGATGATCCTTGTGGGTTGTTTCCAACCGAGGATATCCTCTGATTCTATCTCCAAACATGCTACAACAAACAGGCAGCAGCTCCTAGAACTGTGATGTGCAGGTATGCAAAGAAGAAAGAAATCACTTCTGGCAGTGTCCTCTCCAAACATCAGTGTGGGGAAAAGGCACTTCTACTGTAGAGGCATGTATATTAAAGCAAACAAGATAGCTATGTTACATGACTCAGAGGTAAAAGTTTGTCATTTCATTCCACTTTTTTTTAAGTCCCTGAAACATACCTGAGCCTTCTATTGAAACATTTGAATAGTCTTTGATTAAAGTGTGGAAATCGATTGTAGGCATGAAGAAACACCCTTCACAGGAAGGAGAAACCAGACATTTGGTCAGTAGGTTGATTTAATAAAATAGCAGTAAAATAGTGGAACCAAAAGAAACTGACATAACTAAGCTTTTAATCCTGTCTTCTTCTATCCATTTGTGTATAGAATAAAGGAGGCTGACAATAAGCCATAAAAATGCATATGTTGCCCAGCAGGGTTTCCATTTTGGCCAGTCTTATACGCTACGGAATTGAAATTTTCTCATCTTTCAGTCTGAAAGTGGTTGAAGTGTTCTATTTATTTTATCCAAGTTCTCTCTAGCCTGACTCACGGCTGGTGTATGAACAAAAGGCAAGGAAACAGAGTCCAAATTCAAGAAACAGGTGGAAAGAAAGAATTCAGAAGCATCTCAAACACCAACCCACAAAACAAAATTCTGTATTGGCACCTGTACAACAAACTGACAAAGTTACCTGGATAAATCTGAACTATTTTTCAAACAGGAGAAAATCTCCACAGAGTTGCTACAGTAAAAGTTTAGGTTTGTTAATCCTTGAATCCTATGCAGGATACTTTATAAATGCCCATCTATAATTACTTCATGGAAAGAGCCTTGCCTGCTTGGTTGAAAACTATACAAGACAGTCTTCATAAAATTCAGGAGCCTGCTTCTCTTGCTGATTTTATCTCTGAATTACAACTATTATTATCCCCATTACAGCACCACTGTACTAACTAGGGTTTATTTTTTATTAACTACCAAGTTTATCCTCTTTTTTTCCTAAACAGATTGTTCCATGGAATAATTTTGTTCAGCTGATCATCTTACATGTGACATACTTGACTTGCTGCTTGGATCCTAAAAGCATTAGATCCTTTAAGCCAGTACAAAGGCAAAAGCAAAGCAGTTGTAGCATTGACCTTATCTTCAGCTCTGCAAACAAGCAGGTGGATCACAGGGCTAATATATAATTAGTCAACCTTTCCCAGAAGCATTTCCCACCATCTTCTATAAAAAGTGAATTCAATTTATCAGGGCAGCTATTTTTGATACAGCTGTACAAGAAGTAAGCTGTTTCTTTCAAAACTGAAACTAAATTCACCATTTCTGTATTTAAATCCTTGTTTTTTGCATCAATACTTGCAGATGGAACTCTTCTACTTCATTAAAAATTCTGCTTTAAACATGCAGATCCAGAACCAAAGAAAGTTCTTCCCCTCAAAATGCCAATTTTTCCACTCTCCTTTAATTGTCACAGAACTAGCAGCAGGGCTTTGTGACAATTTGATATCTCTGAAATGACTCACAAGACAACTAGCAGCTTTCCTCAGCAAAACAGGAACCTAATTTTAATATAGAAATATATTTGCTGTTATAAACTCTGGGTTTTGTTGTTGTTGATGATGCTGTTGTCAACAAAGCATAAATCATTTCAGTAGAATTTCAGTCGTAGTTCTTCTCCTTGCACAACTGCTACTGTAGGCACAGGATTAAGTCAGTGAGTTTGTATAGGAGATATTTGCATGACGAGTTTTAAAACTGTGCAGATACCAGAAAGATTCTCAATATCAACAGAAAGGCATGTTCTCAAATGATTCTTCATACCATCAGCTGAGGTAAAATGGGGTACAAAATATTAGTGAAGATGTTGTCCACCGGAGGACACCAGTATTTAGTTCAGAAGCAAGATAAATCTTTCGATATATGTGTTCCCAGACATTTCTAGCACTTGAAGAGATGAGCAATTGCCAGTATTTTATAGAGATGGTTTACCAGAATTTACTATTACATGACACCAGCACCTCTGTTTTATTATTATTAAATATTCTATTATTAAATATATTGCTATATTTAATATAGTATTATTAAATATAAACTAATAAAGGTTATTAAATTGTCACATGTAATTTCCTAGGTTGACGTCCATTAACATGGAAAGCATTAACAGTGTCTATTTCAAATCCACCAACGAAAAAAGGCTGGTTCAGATCCTGAGTTAATATGAGACAGCAAAGCTCCATTCAGTTAAAAGAGACTACAATCAAGACAAAATAACTTATATGAGCTATATATCAGCCTCAAAAAGATACATTGCTCATGGGATGTTTTGTTGCTCTGCCAACATCTGTTTCATTTCCATTACAACTCCCTTTATTAAATTGTTCCTATGTTCAAAAATTTATTCTCCATTCAAGATCTGCGAAAATCACCAACAATTTTTGTCATGTCATCATCAGACACCTTGAAAAACACTCACTCAGTGGGAGTTCAGTGTCTAAAGCCTATTGGCACCTATGAGAATCCCATGCTGATACTACAGAGGACTTCTGAGCAGCTCTAGAAGAATTAGCACTGTCTGATTTAACTGCTGTTTGCAGTAGTGTCGTAAGTAAAGGATTAAATTTGTACCTCAGTTCAAAGGAAGCACATCTATATATTCTGGACTCCCAGGGATTATTCACAAAGCAGACACTAGATAATTCAAGTTTTAAACCCACTCATACTTATTAGTAATCAAGCCAATCTCATGTTAGATCTTATCGTTGTTCCTTAGCATGAGGAGAGAACTCATATCTACCCAGAAGTTGAAAAGCAAAAGCCCGTGGATGGGCCTTTAATTATAATGTCCAGAGTTCTTACTTCCTCTTTAAATACCTTCAAATATATAAACAATTGGAAAAAAGAAAAAGAATTCTTTGGTAGAGCGGCACAGAGGAAATGTATTCAGAAGAAGGAAAAGGAAGGCAAGTCACTGTGAGAACAGAAGAAACTATTTCAAAAGGATTGTAAAAAAAACCAAAAAACAACCAACTGCTTGGGTTTATGCTTTGAAATATCTTGCAATTTTATGAGACTTAGAAGATTAGGATAACATGAGACTAAAATAATCCATAATTTAAAAGTTTTCCCCAAATAAAATGTTTTAGAAATTGTTAGAAGTAACAATGTATCATTTCCAAGTCTGTGTGTGCCTTGAAAAAAGCATCAAATCCAGTGAAATGCTTCATGATTGAGATGGCTTCTTGCTTACAACAAAGTATGAGGAAAAGAAAAAAGTCTGCTATAACTTACTACCTGGTTCCAACACTGTATAGAACATTCCCTCAAATTCCATCAAATTCATTATGGGTGTGTGCTGATATTATTTGTGTGTTCATGTACATACCTATATATGTGCTTATGTATAAGAAGAGCAAGTGTTAAGAAGCCTTGTGTTAGAAAGATGACGAGTCTGGTGCTTTTAAAAAGGGCCCATATCAAACACAGCTTTGTGTGCACAACTGTAATTCAAACAGCTTCTGAATATCCACTTTTTTTTCCATCCCTTCCTAACTCTTCCATCCACACCCCAGTCAATTGCACGCGCACTGTGCTGCTTCCTGCCCATGCATGGCCTGGGATGAATCAGTGGATTATTTCGAGCACAAGAAAAATATCCTCCTGCTCTCTGGGGCCATGCGTTCAGGCATAGACTCTCCTGGCCCTCAGCGGCCCACAGTTGCCGTCACAAAGGAAGAGCAGATCCAGATCACATTGACCAGAAGGCTCTGCCTGGCTCTGCAAAATAAGCAGGTTTCACAAACACATCTTCACTCACCAGACTGCAGTGTCAGTGCACAGGGATAACAAATCACATGGCATTGACAAACACCAATGCGATTGTCCCCTCCAAATTTTACATCCTGGATTGGCATCTTGAAATCTGTCAATATTTTGATGTTCTCTTTGGCTGAAATTTCAGGGGGAAAAGGCAGCTAAAAATAGACGTCTTGAGGAGAAGGATTTCAAATGAAGTTATCAAATTTTGGGAAAGTTGTTGGCGAGGGCTAAGATGTATTTTCGAATCAAAAAGTTCAAGCAAGCTTTGCTGCGAGTAGTGCTCTGAGCACTGCCAGCAAGATGCACATGTTTGTAAAATGCTGTTGCAAATGCTGCTGCAAATGCTCCATATGCTCCTGCAAATGCTGCTGCAAAAGCTGCTGCAAATGCTGCTGCAAATGCTGCAAATCTTATTGCCTGTAGTGTTAAAACATAAACAGGGTGGAAGACTTTGTGAAGGGAGCTCTACGTCAGATTTAATCCAAACTGAAAAAGTTCTTCAGATACAACACCACTTTCCATCTTTATAACACAACTAAAATTGGCTTATATGGATGCAAGACGAAAGGCCGCTGTTGGAGAGCTCAGCAAGCCTCTATCGTAGAATCACAGAACATCAGGACTGGAGGGGACCTCGAAAGATCATCTAGTCCAGTCCTCCTGCCAGATAAGGATCACCTAGACCAAGTCGCATAGGAACACATCCAGGCAAGTTTCAAACATCTCCAGAGGAGGAGACTTCACAACCTCCCTGGGCAGCCCATTCTAGTGCTCCGTCGCCCTCACTGTCAAGAAGTTCCCTCTCATATTTCTTCGGAACCTCCTACTTTCCGTTTACACCCATTGCCGCTTGTCCTATCATCAGATGACATTGAGAAGAGCCTGNATAAATTTAATGTTATTAAATGTTCATTAAATTTCTCCCCACCCAGCTCTCCAGCCTGCCCAGGTCCCATTGAATAGCAGCACAGCCTCCAGATAAGTCGACCACTCCTACCAGCTTTGTGTCATCTGTAAACTTGCTGACAGTGTNCTTTAAGCTAGAGACCCAGCTCCTTCAACCTTTCCTCATCTTTGTTGCTCTGCGCTGGACTCTCTCCAGCAGCTCTGTGTTCTTCTTGAATTGAGGGGCCCAGAACTGGACACAGTAGTGCAGATGTGGTCTCACCAGTGCAGAGTAAAGGGGGAGAAGAACCTCTCTTGATCTGCTAAACACNCTGACAGTGTGCCCTAATCTCTCATCCAAGTCATTAATGAAGAGACTGAATGGGACTGGTCCCAGTACCAACCCTTGGGGGCCTCCACTAGACACAGGCCTCCAAGTAGACTCTGTCCCATTGACCACTACTCTCTGGCTTCTATCCTGCAGCCAGTTCACAATCCATCTCACTACCCAATCATCTAGACCACACTGCTACAGTTTGCAAACAGCAAGAGGAGAACACCCAGGTTCACCAAGCATCACAGCATTCCTAGCACATGCCTAGGTACCAGCACAACCAACCCCAATCCTGACATTTTTATTCCACTTCTTCCTAACTGAAGGCACCTAAAGATTGCAGCCAAAGTCTTGCTTTCCCTGTGCAGAGATTAAGACAAATAGAACAACCTTTTTTGAGATATATACATATAGAGATATATACATACACATATCTAGAAATATATAAAACAACCTTTTTTGTACACACATCGTCTTGATAATATGTTTCACAGACATCTTCCCTGAAAATAGCAAATAAAAATAAAAACACACCTTCAAAATTTAACCAAGATGGACTCAACAGCCCTGAATTTTATTCAGCAGGACATGAACACTCTAAGCTAGAACAGGGCACTTGCTGCTGGTGGTTAGCTGCCTGGGATACAGAATTCCACATCTCCCAATTAAAAAACAACTGCTTTTGAGCATCGCTGTTTAAAGCAGATCAACTTTGTAAAACCACACATTTCACAGGCTGCCAGGACTGGAATTTTAGTTTCTACATTGCTACTCCAATCCATATTTTATGGTGCGTATCTTATTTTTTTCTGTGTGGTGTCATTAATCTGCTCCCTGGCTGTGCAGAATAATATCCCACAAGAGTAGGCTGCTTTTTGAATATTTTATTATGTCTCATTGCATTTCCAAACTAATATATATTTACAAATTCAACCTCCTATAGGCAGTACTATATTGTTTGAGAACCAAGGCAGAGATATCGAATATAAATAGAAAAAGAAAATCTATCTACAGTCATTTGTGTTGAAAGAGAGAACCAATCACATATCAAGCTGTGCAAGAAAAGAGGAGAAAAAGAACATTTGCATACTGCAAGAGAAGACAGAGAGAGAACGAGGCACACAAAGGGGTTATGTTCCTGTAGGAAGAGATCTTTCAGTTCTGCTGAAGGACAATTCTCTTTTCAACATGTCTCTCTCATATCTGAGCAGATGACATGTGAGAGGAAGTGTACTGAAAGGGCTTGGCTGAGTATTTATACTTTATGGTTGTGACTCATTTTATCAAAGGGTTTTCCTCTGGATGTCTTTTTTGACACAAAGATCACTTCTTCCCTTTTTTCAGTAGCATTTTGACAGCAAGAAGAGTGAAAATGCTCTCCCCTGCTCCCCTTCTCACCTCAGTACTAGAAGGTAGCGCTGGCCCTAAGACCAAATTCTTAACAGTTCCTCCAGTGCAGGAAGCTCTTGTAGGACCATAGAGCAAAGACAGATCTTTTCTAGTTTCTGAACAAGGCAAAGCTCTGCTTGAAGTTGAGTCCATGTAGGAGAATACACTACAATACACACTACAATGTCCACTTGCTCTCCAGTACTTGATGGAGGAAGAGTAAAAATCCTCTTGCAAAAGAAAAGGAAAACATTCTCATTAGCAAGGCAAGAGTTTTTGGAACTGCTTTCACATTATATCACAGATGCCTCAAATTCCTTTGGCACTGAGGTCTCACTGTGGTGTTCAGTCCTTCTAAAATGGTAATTCACCATAGCTCATACAGCTATACAGATAAATGCAAAAGCAAGGAACTGGGAGCTCTCTAGGAAGGTAAGGGGATGGTAGATTTGGTGGAGTCAAGGCCCACGCACATTCATCAGTCAAGTGATCACAAAGGCTGAAAAGGGGGAGAGAAAACACAAGTTTCTCACTGAAAATAAAAATTTTATTGTGCCGAAAGCTCAACAATTCAGTTTTTCTAGGCATGAATTTATACAAAAATCACTGTATCACAGTATCACAGTAATGATAAGGTTGAAAAAGACCTTAAAGATCATCCTGTCCAACCTAAATCCAAGTAAACCCAGGAAACCTAACATCTAACATCTAGATCATGCCACTCAGCACCTCATCCAGCCTAACCTTGAACACCTCCAGGGACGGCGACTCAACCACCTCCGTGGGCAGCCCATTCCAATACCACATCACTCTTTCAGTGAAAAATTTTTTCCTAATGTCAAGTCTAAACGTCCCCTGATGGAGCTTAAGACTATGACCTCTTGTCCTGTCTCCAGTGGCCAGGGAGAAAACACTGACCACTGTCTGACTACAACCACCTTTTAGATAGTTATAGACAGCTACAAGGTCACCCCCGAGAACTCTTTAAGAACTCCATTCCCAGCCTGCAGTTCTGCCTGGGATTGTTATAACCAAAATGCAGAACCCGACACTTAGACTTGTTAAAACTCATTCTATTGGAGTCTGCCCATCTCTCCAGTCTGTCCAGATCCCTCTGCAGGGCCCTCCTACCCTCTAACAGATCAATGAGCTCCAAGCTTCGTGTCATCTGCAAATTTGCTCATGATGGACTCCATCCCATCATCAATATCTTCAATGAAGATGTTGAACAGGACCGGACTCAACACCGACCCTTGGGGGACACCACTAGTAACTGGTCGCCAACTGGATGCGACACCATTTACTACCACTCTTTGCGCTTGTCCATCCAACCAGTTCCTGACCCAGCATAGAATATTTCTGTCAAAGCCCCTTGCTGCCATCTTTGCCAGGAGTATATCATGGCAGAAATACTGTAAATACAAAATATAAAATTATAACACCAGGCACAGTATTTCTAAATGCCTTTACTTTCTGAAGGGCCACTCTTAGGTAGAAGCACAACAATCCAGAAGAGAATATCCCAGGACTGTTATCTGAACTGCACAACTAAAGCATGCCAGAAATAGGGCATCTGATATTTAGAGAGACATCAATGGCTCTCTGTATGTAGGACATAGTGTGGATATCAGATTTTCTGCTCTTTTATTTTGATCCATACAAGATTTGAAGCTGGTTTTAACTAGCTATTGTCTTCTATTATCTTACAAGTATCTGCCACTTGAAGGCTGCCTTAATCATCCCTCCTTATTCTTTGATATGAAAATGTGGGGGTACATGGGGAAGATTAGCAAACCCCAAAACTTGATGCATCCTTCAGCACTTCATAGTAATTCTGTATTCCCTGCTACCCTCTACTTCAAACAAACAAGTATTTGGGATGTTATCTTATTCCCTTTTCAGATTAAATAATGTGACAGCTACTCAGCACCCATATTCTGCAGTTACATGCAATTACTATGGGTGAGGAGTTTTTCAGAATAGCAGGGGAAGGGTTGTATTATGTCATACAAACAGCTAATATTCATAGAAGAGTTTCTTTCTTATTAAAAACATAATATATCTTTTACATAATTATTAGGTTTTATTCTTTCAGTTCCCCATCAGATAGCTGCTCCCTATAGTTGAAAACAAAAGAAAATATAATGAACAGTAACTTTTAAATTTTTTTTTATACTAGTTTTATTTTTCCACCTGTCAGCATCATTGCTGTCTACAACTACCTGAGGGGTGGTTGT
>VXBP01008106.1:0-20933 GCA_013400115.1 Rhinopomastus cyanomelas
GCAGTGCAGGAAGGACATGGGAATGCTGGAGAGGGGCAAAGAAGGGCAGCCAGGCTGGTTAGGAGTCTGGAGAACAGGTCTGATAGGGAGAGGCTGATTACCCTGGAGAAGAGGACTTGCGGGGAGACCTCACTGCTCTCTACAGCTACCTGAAGGGAGGGTGGAGTGAGGTGGAGGTTGGCCTCTTCTCCCTAGGGACAAGCAATAGGAGCAGAGGAAATGGGGTCAGCTTGTGCCAGGGGAGGGTCAGATTTGATCTGAGGAAAAACTTCTTTGCAGAAAGAGTGGGGAGGCCTTGGAACAGGCTGCCCAGGGAGGGGCTGGAGGCACTGTCCCTGAAGGGGTTAAAGAACCAGTTAGCCAGGGTGTTTGAGGAGATGGGGTAATGGTTAGTGGTTGCAGAGTGGATGGTTGGACTTTATGATCTTGAAGGTCTTTTCCAACCTTGATGATTCTATGATTCTGTGAGCTGTTTCCTGACTTCTGGGCTACGAGATCAATATGAGTAGGTGGCCCTGTTCCTCCCCCTGCAGAACCTGCTGAAACAACAGAGGTTCCACTCTTTGTATCTTCAGAGAGGGCAGAAAAGAACCTTGGAGAAGGTGGACTTGACTCCCTAGAGTGATGCCCCACAGGAAGCAGGTCTCCTGGTGAATAGCCAGGGTGGAAGCACATGCTGACAGACATTTAGGAACACAATATGGACATTGGTTGGGCAAGCAGGACACCCATTACCTTAGGCAGTTCTTCAATCTGATTGGCATCAAGGTAAAGCTCCTCTAATGTCCGCTCAAAGTTAAAAACCTCCTTTGGCACCTGCTGTAGGCCACAGTGAGAGTAGTCCAACACTGAGACGATTTCTTCTTCCCCACGAAAACACCGACAGGGCACCAGGCGGCCGATGATTTTCCTTTTGGTTGTCATCTCCAAGCAGCATACTGAAGGAAAAGGTGGGTGGGGGGGAAAAACACCAGTGTTCTGAAACGATCCACAGGCTGGGGCCTCTTGCTCAATAAGCAGATTTCATATGTGTCAAGCAGTCGCTAAATCGGGAGCAGATACTGACATTTTTAGAAGTTATTTTAACATGATTACAGAGAAATCAAGCTGTTCTGAAACACACTGCCACAAAGCCAGGAAGGGCTAAACCTCCAGCTGCTACTTTCTAAACCACTTAAAAGGGTCCCACTTTCTAAACCATTTATGAGGGTCTCAGTTACATCTATACAAAATATAATAAAAATCCACAAAGCCAAGGAGGGCTAAACCCCCAGTTCCCACTTCCTAAACCACTCAAGAAGGTCCCGGTTACATCCACATAACATACAGTAAGAAAACACAGAATGCCACGTTAAGATCCCATAGATCCAGTCACACAGGAACTTATCTAAGTGAGTTTTAAAGGTCTCCAGAGACAAAGACTCCACAACCCCCTGGGGCAGCCTCTTCCAGGGCTCTGTCACCCTCATGGGGAAGAAGGTCCTTCTCACATTGATGTGGAACCTCTTCCATTCCAGCTCACACCCATTGACCCTTGTCCTATCATTGGTGCCAAAGAGCAGAGCCTGGCTTCATCCTCCTGACACCCGCCCTTTCCATATTGATCAACATTCTTGGGGTCACCTCTCAGGCTCCTTTTTTCCAAGCTTAAGACACCCAGCTCCCTCAGCACTTCCTCATCAGGCAGATGCTCCCCTCCCTTCATCATTTCTCTGGCTCTGTGCTGGACTGTCCAGCAGCTCTGTGTCCCTGATTGATCAAGAAACATAAATTAACCCCCTGCATGCCTGCCACTATAGCAGGTCCTGAATCACCATGTCTACTCATTTCTTGAGCACCTCCAGGGATGGTGACTCAACCCCCTCCCTGGGAAGGCCATTCCAGTGTCCAACCACTCTTTCTGTAAAGCATTTCTTCCTAATATACAATGCAAACCTCTCCTGCCTCAACTTCAGACATTGCCCCTGGTTTTGTCAATAGACACTAAGGAGAAGACACCAACATCCACCACTCTACAACCTCCTTTCAGGAAGTTGTAGAGTGCAATGAGGTCCCCCCTCAGCCTCTCCCCATACAACTGGTTCCCTGAACTCCTCATGAGCTGGGTAGCTCTGATACTGGGTAGCATCTCCGTATCTTTCCAATAGTGAGGGGCCCAGAACTGACCCCAATACTCGAGGGGAGGCCTCACAAGGACCGAGTACAAGGACAGGATAACTTCCCTTCTCCTGCCGACCAGCTATTCCCGATCCAGGCCAGGATCCTGTTGGTCTTCTTGGCCACCTGGGTGCCCTGCTGGCTCACATGAAGCCAGCTGTCTACCAGCACCCCCAGGTCCTTTCCTGCTGGGCAGCTTTTGTGTCCCTCTTCCTCCAGCCTGGAGCATTGCCTGGGGTTGTTGTGACCGAAATGCAGGAACCGGCACTCGGCCTTCTTGTACCTCAGACAATTGGCCTTGGCCCATAGATCCAACTTCTCCAAGTCTCTCTGTAGAGCCTTTCTGCCCTGCCCTCAAGCAGATCAATACCCCCACACAATGTGGTGTTGTCTGCAAACTGACTGGGGGTGCTCTCAATTGCCACATCCAGGTCACGAATAAAGACTCCAAACAAGACTGGCCCCAAAACTGATCCTTGTGGGACACCACTGGTGACTCGTGGCCAGCTATATTTCACCCCATTAATCTCTCTGGGAACAGCCAGCCAGCCAGTTTTTAACCCATCTGTCTATTCCATGATTTGCCAGTTCCTCCAGAGACAAGCCAAGGGGGAAACTTTCAGTTTCCGCTTTCTAAACCATTTATGAGTGGCTCAGTTACATCTATATTAATTAAAATGCACAGAATCAGTCCAATCAAAGCAAAACACAGCTCATCAAGATCCTTCCTGCAACTGCAAAGTATCAGTGGAGATAATTCAAGTTGTTTATGTGAAATGTAAGATAAAACCAATAATGATATTGGTCAGATAATGCTCCATTCATAGGAGAAGAGCAGAGGGTATAGTGCTCCTGTAACTCAGCTCAATCAGATACCAGGTTTGTAGGCCAAACATCAAAGTTCTCTTAATTCCAGTCTGCTGATGCAGTGACGACGTAAACCCCTGACAAGGTAAAAATAGGGCACTCACAGGTGTGAAAAGCCAGAAAGCAACATGGTGTGGTTCAAATCGCGGGATCTTTAAAGGCGGTGAAACCGGAAGTCGCATTCAGACCACACGGAGCAGTGACAGCACTAGCTTTCTCTAGCTGCCAGGAGGCAAAAACCAACCAAACAAAAAAAACCAACCAAACAAAAAAAACCCAATGGTGTCAAAGTGGCAGCAGAGAAAGACTAGGCTATGGTCACCACTGCATACGGATGTGGGAACCAAAACAGAAGTCCCCCAGCAAGATGAGGCTGTGCAGGTGACAGGCTGCCAGGAATGTAACACTCTCTCACATTTTCCTGGCTGTGTACCGTGTGAGTAGGTTGATTATCTGCTTAACCGAGTGGCACAGCTGCAAGACATTGTTGAAAAGCTACAAGTGGAAGTACAAAGGTTCAGGAGCATTAGAGAGGCTGAAACAGAGGTAGGTGAAGACAGGCTCTACAGTCTGGACAACGGCGAAATAAAAGCCAGAATCTAGGGGCCCCTGTATCCTGCACTTCTGAGATGGAAGACAGAAGCCACAGAGTCACAGAAGTAGAAGGGGTGAGTGGAGCCAAGTGCAGGGCCGTGGCGGAAGGCAAGCACTGCCCTTCCCTGCCTCACCTCCCCAGATGCGACTGAGAAATAGATATCAGCCCCTACTAGAAGACAGCAAGTCTAATAAGGATATAGAGGACAGGCAACCCATACCCATACTGAGAGGAATGAAGAAAGACTTCAAGGCCTTGGGATGTTTGGTAAAAGAGTCTGAGGCACAAATTGTATTCTCTTCATTAGCTCCATTTTGGGGTGAGAACGTGGGCTGGAATAGAAGGATTCAGTCCATTAATGCCTGGCTATGAGACTGNAGAGGAATGAAGAAAGACTTCAAGGCCTTGGGATGTTTGGTAAAAGAGTCTGAGGCACAAATTGTATTCTCTTCATTAGCTCCATTTTGGGGTGAGAACGTGGGCTGGAATAGAAGGATTCAGTCCATTAATGCCTGGCTATGAGACTGGTGTTGCAGGCAGGGCTTTGAGTACCTGGATAATAACTGGTTTTATAAGACCTTATAGGTCCACATGGAAGAGGTTTGTCTCAGAGGCAAAAGAGGGTTGTGAGGCAGGACTTGGCAGGATTCATTCAGAGGGCTTTAGACTACATTCGAAGAGGGGTGGGATAGTGGATGGGTGCACATCAGTGGGACAGAGCTCTGGTCTTAATGAAAATCAGGCAGCCTCTCACTGTCCTAGGGTGAAATCAAAGTGCTCCGCTCGCTCCCTGAAATGCCTGTACACCTGTGCACACAGCATGGGGAACAAGCAGCACGAGTTAGAAATCTGTGTTCAGTCAGGTGATTATGATCTGGTGGCAGTTACAGAGACCTGTGGGACAGCGCACATGACTGGAATGTGGTCATGGATGGCTGTGTCCTTTTCAGGACAGTTAGGTCAGCAAGGCAGGGTGGTGGAGTTGCTCTTTATGTGAGAGAATGTATTGAGTTCTGTCCAGGGGCAGATGAAGAGAGTTTGTGGGTGCAGGCTGACATGGGTGACACTGTTGTGGCCACCAAATCAGAATGAGGAAGTTGATGAGGTCTTCTACAGGCAGCTGACAGTAGCCTCANTGGGAACAGCCAGCCAGCCAGTTTTTAACCCATCTGTCTATTCCATGATTTGCCAGTTCCTCCAGAGACAAGCCAAGGGGGAAACTTTCAGTTTCCGCTTTCTAAACCATTTATGAGTGGCTCAGTTACATCTATATTAATTAAAATGCACAGAATCAGTCCAATCAAAGCAAAACACAGCTCATCAAGATCCTTCCTGCAACTGCAAAGTATCAGTGGAGATAATTCAAGTTGTTTATGTGAAATGTAAGATAAAACCAATAATGATATTGGTCAGATAATGCTCCATTCATAGGAGAAGAGCAGAGGGTATAGTGCTCCTGTAACTCAGCTCAATCAGATACCAGGTTTGTAGGCCAAACATCAAAGTTCTCTTAATTCCAGTCTGCTGATGCAGTGACGACGTAAACCCCTGACAAGGTAAAAATAGGGCACTCACAGGTGTGAAAAGCCAGAAAGCAACATGGTGTGGTTCAAATCGCGGGATCTTTAAAGGCGGTGAAACCGGAAGTCGCATTCAGACCACACGGAGCAGTGACAGCACTAGCTTTCTCTAGCTGCCAGGAGGCAAAAACCAACCAAACAAAAAAAACCAACCAAACAAAAAAAACCCAATGGTGTCAAAGTGGCAGCAGAGAAAGACTAGGCTATGGTCACCACTGCATACGGATGTGGGAACCAAAACAGAAGTCCCCCAGCAAGATGAGGCTGTGCAGGTGACAGGCTGCCAGGAATGTAACACTCTCTCACATTTTCCTGGCTGTGTACCGTGTGAGTAGGTTGATTATCTGCTTAACCGAGTGGCACAGCTGCAAGACATTGTTGAAAAGCTACAAGTGGAAGTACAAAGGTTCAGGAGCATTAGAGAGGCTGAAACAGAGGTAGGTGAAGACAGGCTCTACAGTCTGGACAACGGCGAAATAAAAGCCAGAATCTAGGGGCCCCTGTATCCTGCACTTCTGAGATGGAAGACAGAAGCCACAGAGTCACAGAAGTAGAAGGGGTGAGTGGAGCCAAGTGCAGGGCCGTGGCGGAAGGCAAGCACTGCCCTTCCCTGCCTCACCTCCCCAGATGCGACTGAGAAATAGATATCAGCCCCTACTAGAAGACAGCAAGTCTAATAAGGATATAGAGGACAGGCAACCCATACCCATACTGAGAGGAATGAAGAAAGACTTCAAGGCCTTGGGATGTTTGGTAAAAGAGTCTGAGGCACAAATTGTATTCTCTTCATTAGCTCCATTTTGGGGTGAGAACGTGGGCTGGAATAGAAGGATTCAGTCCATTAATGCCTGGCTATGAGACTGGTGTTGCAGGCAGGGCTTTGAGTACCTGGATAATAACTGGTTTTATAAGACCTTATAGGTCCACATGGAAGAGGTTTGTCTCAGAGGCAAAAGAGGGTTGTGAGGCAGGACTTGGCAGGACTCATTCAGAGGGCTTTAGACTACATTCGAAGAGGGGTGGGATAGTGGATGGGTGCACATCAGTGGGACAGAGCTCTGGTCTTAATGAAAATCAGGCAGCCTCTCACTGTCCTAGGGTGAAATCAAAGTGCTCCGCTCGCTCCCTGAAATGCCTGTACACCTGTGCACACAGCATGGGGAACAAGCAGCACGAGTTAGAAATCTGTGTTCAGTCAGGTGATTATGATCTGGTGGCAGTTACAGAGACCTGTGGGACAGCGCACATGACTGGAATGTGGTCATGGATGGCTGTGTCCTTTTCAGGACAGTTAGGTCAGCAAGGCAGGGTGGTGGAGTTGCTCTTTATGTGAGAGAATGTATTGAGTTCTGTCCAGGGGCAGATGAAGAGAGTTTGTGGGTGCAGGCTGACATGGGTGACACTGTTGTGGCCACCAAATCAGAATGAGGAAGTTGATGAGGTCTTCTACAGGCAGCTGACAGTAGCCTCACAGCTACAGGCCTTGGTTCTCATGGGGGATTTTAACTACTCTGAAGAAGAAGGCTGGAAGACCTACTCAGCCAGCCACCCACAGTCCAGGAGGTTCCTCCAATGCATTGGTGACAATTTCCTGATGCAAATGGTGGAGGAGCCCACTAGGAGAGGAGCACTGCTGGATCTTGTACTCACCAACAAGGAGGTAGAAGCAGTGAAGGCTGAGGGCAGCCTTAGTTGCAGTGACCACAAGAGGATGGAGTTCAGGGTCTCATGTGGCAGGAACAGGATACCTAGCAGAATCACAGCTCTGGATTTCAGGAGGGCAAACTTTGGCCTTTTCAGGCAATTGCTAGGGGAAATCCCATGGGACATGGTACTGGCAGGTAAAGGGGCCCAAGATAGCTGGTTAACATTCAAGGACCACTTCTTTGAAGCCCAAGATCAGAGCATTCCAACAGGCAGGAAGTCAGGGAAGGGAGCCAGAAGACCTGCGTGGTTAAACAGGGAGCTGCTGGGCAAACACAAGAGGAAGAAGACAGTCTATAGGTCATGGAAGGAGGGGACAGCCACTTGCGGTGATTATAATGCTCCAGTGAGAGAATGTAGGGATGCAACTAGGAAAGGCAAGGCCTCCTTGGAATTAAACCTTGCAAGAGAGGTCAAGGGCAACAGAAATGGCTTCTTCAAATACATTGCAGGTAAAACTAAACCTAGAGGAAATGTAGGGCCGCTGTTGAATGAGGTGGATACAGAGAAAGCAGAGACATTGAACACCTTCTTTGCCTCTGTCTATTACTTCTGGGGGCTGTCTTGATATCAAGGCCCAGACTGCTGAGGCCCCAGAGGAAGCTGAGACAAGAGAGGAGTTTTCCCTGGTTGATGAGGACTGGGTTAGGGATAAGTTGAGCAAACTGGATGTGCACAAATCCATGGGCCCAGATGGGACGCACTCGCATGTGTTAGGGGAGACAGCAGCAGTCATTGCTAGGCCACTCTTCATCATCTTTGATAAGTCAAGGGGATCAGGAGAGGTGCTCAGGGACTGAAGGACAGCAAATGTCTCTCCAGTCTTCAAAAAGGGAAAGAAGGAAGACCCAAGTAACTGTAGAACGGTCAGCCTCACCTCCATCCCAGGAAAGGTGATGGAACAATTTGTCCTAGATGCTGTCTCCAGGCACATCAAGGACAGGAGGGTCATTAGGGACAGTCAGCATGGCTTCACTAAGGGGAAGTCATGCTTGACCAACCTGATAGCCTATTATGAGGGCATAACCAAGTGGAAGGATGACGGCAGAGGAGTGGATATGGTCTATCTTGACTTCAGTAAAGCATTTGGCACAGTCTCACATAGCATCATCACAGCCAAACTGAGGCAGCGTGGTCTAGATGATCAGATAGTGAGGTGCATGGTGAACTGGTTGCAGGATAGAAGCCGGACATATCAATATAAGATGGAACCTCTTCACAGTGAGGATGATGGAGTGCTGGAATGGGCTGCCCAGGGCGGTTGTGGATTTAAAACCTGCCTGGATGTGTTCTTGTGTTACTTGGTCTAGGTAATCCTACTGTGTCAGGGGGATTGAACTAGATGATCTTCTGAGGTCTCTTCCAATCCCTGATGTTCTGTGATTCTGTGATTCTGTGTGGAAAAAAGATGCAACTCATCTACAAGCTGAATTTACAACTCATTTGTATCACAAAATCTAGTGGTTTCATTTCAGGTCAACAGTAGAACACCAACATCCACGTGTGTGAAGCTGAAGGACATCCCACATCCCTCTAATGTATCCCATGAATTTTGATTTCAAATGTTCTCTGTTTACAGAAGAGTACTCTGAGATCCCCAGTCAGACTTCAGACCCAGCATTGTAACTGGATCTGGCTTCTTGCCTGTCATCAAAACACCCTGGGCTAAAGGGATGGTTATTGGAACAAGCACTGCCCCATCCTCCTCTGGAAAATAAGACACTGCCTTGGCAGCTTCTGATCTGTTGGCCAATCTGAAACACATTTGGGAGGAAATCTGTCATTTTCTTGACTTCACAACATGTTGCATTTGTCACTTTTTATTTAAGGCAGGAAAAGTCCCAGAGCTCTGCTCCAAAGCAAGGCAAGCTGGAGAAGGGCTCATCACGCCAGGAGTGCTCCCAGTTCTCTGAGCTCAGGGTATTTTTGATTGCCACATTTTCCTCTGTCCTCAACCCTTTTTTTGCTGTACCTGCTCCCCACCACCAGTGTACGTCCCATACCACCAGCTCATCTGGCCTCACAAAGCCTGGATGTGGATATTGAGAGTCACTTTGGCCATCTTCACTTCAAGGTAGTCACCTTGCACCTTGTTCTACCTGACTTCAGGGCCAGATGCTGCTGCAGCAACTGTTGGCTTCAGCAAACCTTCACATTGGGGAAGCATCAGGAGAAGAGGCTGATCAAGGAGAACTGCCAACATCAGGGTCTGCAGAAAGGGCCATGGGCAAAGGATGTGAAGCCACGGGGGCAGCAGCACCCAGCCACAATGTCCTATCATCTCTCCCCTTCTGCAGGAACCAGGTCCAGGAACAGCAGCACCAACCCCTCGCCTTGTGGACTAATGGTAATTAAGCTTTTTATTAATTCTGGGATTACTAGCTCCTACTTTGGATTAAACCCACCATTGGTAACTGCACTTTTTAACTAACTCTCCCACATTTGATTCCATCAGTTTTCCCAAACTTTCTTCCTGGCCAGTACAACCCAGAGGCAAGCACAGGGTGCAGAAGGGGTGCAGCAGGGCCACTGCCACCACCTGTATCTTTCCAAACAGCTCGCCCGAGCGTAGGAGCTGGAGGCAGATGGGGATGGAAAAGGCACTAGTCACACAAAACAACCTCACAAGAGGAATGCAATGAGCTACAGGGCTGCATATCCAGTCCGCATCTGAGCATGGGAAGCAATGGCATACCTTGAGTACTGGCTCCACACAGTACTGGCCACAGGATCAGAAGGACATTGAAGGGCTGGAGCGGGGCCACAGAACAGCAACGAGGCTGCGAAAACAGCTGGAGAAAAGGTCTTTTGGAGAGCAGCTCCAGGAACGGGAGTTATTTAGTCTAGAGAACCTCTAGGCTGAGAGGAGACCTCATTGCTCTTTATGATTACCTCAAAGGAGGTTGTCATGAGGCTGGTGCTGGTCTCTTCTCCCAAATTCCTAATGATAGGATGAGGGGAAATGGCCTCAAGCTGCATCAGGGGAGGTTTAGATTGGATCTTAGAAAGGAGTTCTTTCTTGAGAGAGTGATTTGCCCCTGGAACAGGCTGCCCAGGAAGGTGGTGGAGTGCCCATCCCTGGAAGTGCTTAAAAACGGAGTAACTAGAGCACTTGAGGCCATGGTCTAGGGATTAGGGAGCTGTTGGGCTGAGGGCTGGACTTGCTGATCCTGGAGGTCCTTTCCAGCCAGGATGAGTCTATGATTCTATGATCCGAAACCTTGGCAGAACCTGCGAGAACACCCGTGCAACATCAAATTATTTGTAACTTTGCAAGCTGTTTGCAGATAACCAACAACTGAACAGGGAAATGCTCTTCATAGACCACTTGGGAAGCTTCCACCAAGACTGGGGAGCACTTGGCTTTGCACTACCTACACGCACCAACCCAACCTTGTGTCTCATCGTGAGAGGAACCTGAACAGTGACAGTACAACAGGGCAGCAAACAGCTGAGTGATACAGCTCTACTGAAAATAGCAATTAAAGCTGCAAAAAACATGTGAAACCCCTAAAAGTAGCAATTAAGGCAGCAAAAACATTAAAACAACCCCTAAAAACAGCAGTTAAAACTGCAAATGCATTAAAAAAACCTGAAAATAGCAGTTAAAACAGGAAAAATATTTTTAAAAACCCATAAATTTACTAAGGAAAACATCAAAATATTTTTTAAAAAAGTAATGTGGCAAAAACTATTTAGAAACCCTAAAAATAGCAATTAAAGCAGCAAAAATATTTAACAACCCTAAAATAAGATAAAACTGCAAAAACATTTTTAAAAGAACCTAAAAATAGCAGTTAAAACTCAAAAAATGTTTTAAATAACCTAGAGTTAAGAAGAAAAAGGTCAAAATATTACAACAAAAGCATTTTAAGGAGCAAAAACATTTTAGAATCCCTAAAAATAGCAGTTAAAACAGTTAAAACAGTAAAAAACCCTAGAAATAGCAACCAAAACTGAAAAAAATTTTAAAATCCTAAAAACAGTGACTAAAACTTCAAAGTACGTGAATCCCCTAAAAATTGCAATTAAAGCAGTGAAAACACTTAAAAACCTAAAGTAGCAAGAAAGCCGCAAAAACATTAACCTCGCTCAAAAGAGTGATTAAAACTGCAAAAATATTTAAAAAACCCTAAAATCAGCAACCAAAAATATTTAACAAACTTAAAAATAACAGATTTCACTGCAAAAACCTAAAAACAGCAGTTACATCTGCAAAATACGTTTTAAAAACCCTAAAATTAGTAGAAAACATCAAAATACTAGAAAAAAGCAATTAAAGCAGTAAAAGCCAATTTAGAAATCCTAAAAATAGTAATTAAAACAGTGAAAGTATTTAGAAGCACTAAAACTACCAATAAAAAAAGCAAAAATATTAAAAAACCCCAAAAACAGTGATTCCAAGAGCAAAAATACTAAAAAACCTTTAAAATTAGCAATTAAAACAGCAAAAACTGTTTTAACTCCTCCCCATATTTAATTTTCTGAGTTTCCATCAGTGCACTTGCTGGGATGATTGGTAAATTCTTGCTCAACCTGAGATTGTTTTAAGAAGTAGAAGGCAAAAACCACAGAAGTAGTTTGATTACTCTGCCTTCCTCGAAAGCTCTGGTTAAGGCTGAGTGTCGTGATTAATTAGGGTAGTGGGATTAATTAGTTACCAACTGGGGTCAACTGGTTACCAGTGGGGATTGTCCTTTCCAGGAATAAAGATCTAAATTGTAAACAAAACTACAGTCTCAGAATATTTTTGGTTAGAAACAGATGTTGAATCTCATCCGGGCAAGAACAACCCCAGGGACCTGTATAGTGTGGGGACTGACCTGTTGGAGAGCAGTGTGAGAGAAAGGGAACAGGGGAGGGGGGTAGGTCCTGGTGGCCAGCAGGATGGCCAGGAGGCAGTAATGGGTCCTGGTGGTCAAGAACGCCAATGGCACCCTGGAGTGGATCAGAAGTGGGGTGGTTAGTAAATTGAGAGAGGTTCTCCTCCCCCTCTGCTCTGCTCTGAGAAGACCACATCTGGAATCTTGTGTCCAGTTGTGGGCCCCTCAGTTCCTGAAGGACACAGAGCTGCTGGAGAGAGTCCAGCGCAGAGCCACAAGGATGACGAAGGGAGAGGAACATCTCCCTGATGAGGAAAGACTGAGGGAGCTGGATCTATTGAACTTGGAAAAAGGGAACCTGAGGGGTGACCCCATGAATGTTGATCAGTAAGGAAAGGGTGGGTGTCAGGAAGATGGAGCCAGGCTCTGCTCCATGGCACCCAGTGATAGGACAAGGGGCACTGTATGTGAGCTGGAATAGAGGAGGTTCCACATCAATGTGAGAAGGAACTTCTTCCCAGTGAGGCTGACAGAGCCAATCCCTAATGTTCTGCGATCTGGATGGACAAACTATAAGATATCCTAGAACTGTATGGGAACTGTGGCAATAAAGATCAATACTGGACTAGAAAAGGTACCTGAACCCAAATTAGGGGGCACTGGTCAGATTTTCTGAGAACAATTAATGTTGAGTAACTTCACTACAGACACTGCTGCTTAGAGAAGATTTGCTGGAAGGATGGACATGGTAAATTACGATCTTGAAAGTTCCTTGATAAGAAGTGGGTTTGCACATGTCCACACCCCTCTTGGCTCCCACCCTCTATAATTACCAGGAAAACAAACCACAATGCTGAAAAACCTCTAAAATCATCTCTTGGGATCGCGATTGCTCTCCGCAATCATTTCAGAAAGCACCAGTCTGGAATGAAAGCACCTGTGGAACAACGAGAAGGACTAAAATGTCATGCCCTGTGGACTAATGGTAATGAAACCCTTTATTAATTCCAGTGTCATTAGTTCCAACCCTGGACTAACTCCAGCTTTGGCAATTACACTTTTCCTCACCTGCGTTTGATTCCTGCACCATTTCCATGCAGCTTTCCCCCTGTTCTGCTGCTTCTCACTCTAAGAGGACTGTGACAGGGGTGGATGGCTCAGGGACATGGTGGAGTCCCCATCCCTGGTGGTGTTGACGGACAACCTGGCTGTGGCCCTTAGTGCCGTGGTCTGGACGATGGGATGATGTTAGGTCCTGGGCTGAGCTGGATGAGCACAGAGGGCTTCTCCAGACTCAACAACCCTGTAATTCTGCAACATCAGGAGTCGACACTGAAGAATCAACAGGAAGTCCAGCTCCCAGCTGGTAGAGGCTGAGCCAAGAAGGCCCATGGCATCCTGGGGTGGAGAGAGGTCTCCTACCCCTCTATTCTGCCCTGGTGAGACCACATCTGGAATCTTGTGCCCAGTTCTGGGTCCTTCAGTTCCTGACCATGTTTCTGTGCGACTGGATCCTGCTGTGGCAGGGGGATTGGACCTGATGATCTTTCAAGGTCCCTTCCAATCCCTAATGACCTGTGATTCTGTGTGACTCTGTGAGTCACATCACTGCTTTGTACGAAGCCTTAATCCCTGGAAAGGATACAGAACGACTTCCTATTCCCTCTTGGAAACCCCAGTGCTTGGCCAGTTGCTCCATTTAAACTAGTGAACAACAGGGAATACTCCATAGCTAAGGATAAGGTTATTACTGCATGTACCAAGCTATGAACATCTGGATTGCAGTCAAAGGTCAAGATGGTTCTGGTAGTCT
Organism: Rhinopomastus cyanomelas; assembly: GCA_013400115.1. NCBI lineage: Eukaryota > Metazoa > Chordata > Aves > Bucerotiformes > Rhinopomastidae > Rhinopomastus > Rhinopomastus cyanomelas. The sequence continues at coordinate 13,540 of VXBP01008106.1, forward strand.
GTTCAGTCTCACTGGTGAGAAAAGGACATTTTCAGACTCCACCAGATATCCCATAACAACATGGACAGCTCTAAGGACTGTCCTGCAAAGGCAGCGGGGAAGATGGATTTTTCCAGAAGGAAAAGAACTAGGATCAAATTATTTTGTTTGATCATAAAGCCTTGCAAGCTCATCCAGTCCAGCCAGGAACCTAACTGTCCCAACCTACCCTAAATCCTGTCCCTGAGCTCCAGGTCTCCACGACTGTGAAACACATCCAGGGATGGCGATTCAACCCCCAACCTGTGCAGCCTGTTCCAAGGGCTGAGGACCCTTTCCAGGAAGAAGTTTCTCCTCAGGGCCAACCTCAACTTCCCCTGGAGCAGCCTGAGACCATTTCTTCTTGTCCTGTCCCTTGTTCCTTGGGAGAAGGGACCAACCCCCACCTCCCTCCAACCTCCAACACAGCTTCTCTTTCATTGCCTTTAGCTTACATAAGTTGATTAACATCTCCACTAATAATTCATTCCATAGGCTCTCCTCATAACCACAATGCCTCATAGTTCCAACAAACCCAACTCATTTTTCCCCACAAAAAGCCCCCCAACACTACGAGCTCTTCCCTGGATGCCTTTTAAAACAGATATTCTTACTCCAACAAGATGAAAGAAGCCCAGACCCAAACTGCTCCTCAGCAGCTTCATGCAGACATCTCATTATAGGAGAAAAACCACAGACAACAATGAGGCAAATTCTCAGTCAAAGACAAACAGAAACGAAAAAGAGTAAAATCTAATCCCGCCTCAATTAGCGCATTTTTTGTGCAGTCCAACCACTAATCCCCCTGCAGTGATGGCAGGAGAAGTTCTCCTCACCTATTCAAACGGGAGACTTGCTGCCTCCCCCATAAAACTCTGATTTCACTACAGATTGCACAATCACAAAATCATCATGGCTGGAGAGGACTTTCAGGATCATCCAGTCCAGCCCTCGGCCCAACAGCTCCCTAACCCCTACACCATGGCCAGCCACTCCCTCAGCAAAGAAATTCTTCCTAACATCCAACCTAAACCTCCCCTGATGTAGCTTGAGGCCATTTCCTCTTGTCCTATCATTAGGAATTTATGAGAAGAGACCAGCACCAGCCTTGCCACAACCTCCTTTGAAGTAGCTGCTTTGAAGAGAGCAAGAAGATCTCCTCTCAGCCTCCTCTTCTCTAGACTGAACAACCCCTGTTCCCTCAGCCGCACTTCACAGGGCCTGTTCTCCAGCCCTCTCCCCAGCCTTGTTGCCCTTCTCTGGCCCCGCTCCAGCCCCCCATAATGTCCTTCTGATCCTGTGGTGCCCAAAACTGGACCCAGTACTCAAGGTGCAGTCTCACAAGTGCAGAGTACATGGGCACCATCAGCTCCCTCCTCCTGCTGGTTACCCCGTTCCTGATCCAGGCCACGATGCCTTTTGCCTTCTTGGGTACCGTGCTGGCTTCTGTTCAGCCAGCTGTCACCCAAGAGTTTTCTTCTAAAACTCTGCAGAGGGTTATCCTCACTGTGATTTACTTCTCCAATCCGAGAGTTAGAACAGCAGTAAGAATGAGCAGCAAGTGGCAGTGACTGGGCAGACAGCTGTAACAGCAAAGCTGGTTTCCAGCAGGAATCCACTCAATTTCTCATCAGAAAATAATTCATTAAATTGAATGATTTAAATTTTGCATTTGAAACAAGAATTCCCAAACACTGTATCTGAAAGATCTGACTGTAATAATGAAGTCAGCTCTGTTCAATTGTCTTGGACCTACAGAACCTCTAACATACAAACATTTAGATAAAGGGCCACGACAAAAGCCCCACCACACAATGCAAACAGTCAAAAATCCCAACACCCCCAAAACACCAGGTAGGAAGCAATAGTGAGACTATTAAAAATGTTTGTGCTTCTGGGCTGGAGCAAAAATGTCACTAGCAGGGCCAGCGAGGGGATTGTCCCCCTCTGCTCTGCTCTGCTCTGCTTTGGTGAGACCTCATCTGCAGTCCCGCGGCCAGTCCTGCAGTCCCGCGGCCAATCCTGCAGTCCTGCAGTCCCCAAGGATATGGAGCTGGTGGAGTGAGTCCAGAGAAGGCCATGAGGTTGATCAGATGGCTAGAGCCCCTGTACCAAATGACTTCTCGATGCCACCCTCCAGCACAGCATGAGTCAAAATTCACATGGAGAGGACAACAGCAGGCAGTGGGTTTGGTGGGACCAGCCTGCACTGCCCAACAAGATACCAAACCTAAAGCTCCTCCTACTTGGGAGATGCCAACTGCAAGGACAAAAGCCAGGAAGTCCCAAGTTAGGGTGATGTGGCAGTGCTGCCACCAGAAAAGCTCAAAATGAACAACTTCCGAAGTCTGAAAAGAGTCTTAAGGCTGAAATGAGGAACAAGGGCCCCATTTGCCAGAGGGTTCAGAAAACAGTCATTAGAGCCAAAGCAGCAGACAATCGGCTTCACTGGTCTCTTTATCGCCCATCAGTAAAGTGATGATTTCCCTGCTCCTCTTTATTTCTATTATTATCAGCAAAATCAACACCATTAATAAACCAATTGTCTGGCTCTCTGCAGGGAGTTACATGATCAAGCACCAGGATCACAAATACATCAATCACTGATCCCATCACAGTTCCACAGACTCTCCCTGAGGGGTGTACCCACTGCAGAGGGGATGAAAGGGGAAAGCAGCTCCTTGAGGACCCAGCCACTGTCTCTTTCCCTGACTTCAAGCCCTTCTTATAAGCCCATATTTTTCGTCATGAAACCCACGTCCTGTAGAACGGAAACCTTTTCTCATCATCTACGACCCTGCGCAAGGTGAAGGCACAGAGTTCGAGTTGTTCAGCCTGGAGAGGAGAAGGCTCCCGGGGAACCTTACAGCAACCTTCCAGTCCCTGAAAGGGGCTGTCAGAAGGCTGAGGAAGGCTGTTCCCAAGGCCAGAGAATAATAGGATGAGGGAAAAGGGCAGAGTGAGGCTGGACAGGAGGAAAAAGGTCTGGAATCTGAGGGTGGGGGATCCCTGGAACAGGCTGCCCAGACAGGGAGTGGAGACCCCATCCCTGGAGCCACTCAAGGTCAGACTGGATAGGGCTGTGGGCAGGGCAACCTGGTCTAGTGAGTGTTGGCCCTGCTTGGTGTAGAGGGTTGGACTGGATGCCCTTTGGAGGTCCCTTCCAACCCAACACACTATCATCCAGAGTTATCCCTCCTCTGACCTTCAGAAGGCACTGGAACCCTTCCAGTTCATTCCTGCAGGCTGGAATTTCACATTACAGTCTCTCTGCAGGAAGAGATTCAACAGCAGGGACTGTGCATGAGGGATCAAAGCTGAGAACATGACTGTAATTAAAAACACCCCAAAAACCATGGAACAACCCTCAAATCTCCTCCAGCCAAACCCCTTCTCCTCAGCGCAGTTCTCCTGGCACTAGCTAGGCATCCACTTGTGTTTCCTTTCTTCCCCCCTAATTAATTATCTGTGCCCATTAGAGGATTTACACTGAGTCCAGTCAGCGTCAGGGTCACGGAAATAATTGGGGGACTTCAAAGAGACATCTTCATCTTCAGTTGAGTCCAGTGTAGGGCAATGAGGATGATGAAGAAGGTGGAGCACCTCCCTTATGAGGAGAGACTGAGGGAGCTGCGTCTCTTGAGCTTGGAGGAGAGGAGACTGAGGGGTGACCTCATCAATGTCTATAAATATGTGAGGGGTGGGTGTCAGGAGGATGGAGCCGGGCTCTTCTCAGTGTCATCTAATGATAGGACAAGGGGCAATGGCTGTAAGCTGGAACGTAGAAGGTTCCACATCAATCTGAGAAGGAACTTCTTCACGGTGAGGGTGACGGAGCACTGGAACAGGCTGCCCAGGGTGGTTGTGGAGTCTCCTTCACTGGAGACATTTAAGACCCGCCTGGATGTGTTCCTGTGTGACTTGGTCTAGGTGATCCTGCTGTGTCAGGGGGATTGGACTGGATGATCTTTCGAGGTCCCTTCCAATCCCTAATGATTCTATGATTCTGTCTGTTTCAATTAGAAACACAACTCGGAATAACTGAGAGACTTTTTAGAAACCCTTAGGAAAGGGCACGAAAAGGTTGCAACTTCATCCAGCTCTTGGTGTCTCAATATGCTGCTCACCCCTGTTATCTGCAGCTCTGTAGGCAACATCTGCAAATCATAGAACCGTTTAGGGTGGAAAAGACCTTCAAGCTCATCAAGTCCAACCATGGAACCCAACTGTCCCAACCTACTCTAAACCCTATTCCTGAGCTCCAGATATCTATAACTGTGAAACATGTCCAGGGTTGGTGATACAACCCCCTCCCTGGGCAGCCTTTTCCAAGGGCTGAGGGCCCTTTCCAGGTAGAAGTTTCTCCTCAGGGCCAACCTCAACCTCCCCTGACCATTTCCTCTTATCCTGTCCCTTGTTCCTTGGGAGAAGAAACCAACCCTCACCTCTCTCCACCCTCCTGTCAGACAGTTACAGACAGCAATAAGGTCACCCTTCAGCTTGCTCTTCTCCAGACTGACCAGCCCCAGTTCCCTCAGCTGCTCCTCACCAGCCTCCTTCTCCAAACCCTTCTCTGGACCAGCTCCAGCACCTTAATATCTTTCTGAGTGTGAGTTTTGCTCATCTCTGCCTTTGCTTAGTCAGACAAATAACCCTTAATACCCCAGTTCTGTAGGGTTTATTCTCATCAAGACCATTTGTCTCCAGCTGTAATCCCACACTTGTGACACAAGAATTAGGGTCACATAAGCTCCTACATCAGCAGCGTCTGCTGTTCTTCACACATTCGCAACTCTGCGGTTTCAAAGGAGTTCTGACAAACATAATCTCGTTATTCTTCCCATCACTCTCCCTTAAAACTGTCTGTCACCTATAAAATTTGCATTTCTGTTTTCTCCTGCAGATATGGAAATGGGAAAGTGCATTGATGCCTTTGTAGGGGACAAGGATTGGAACAGGCTGCCAGAGAGGGGGCAGTTGCTGTCCCTGGAGGGGTTCAACAACCAAGTAGCTGTGGCCCTAGAGGACAGGGTTTAGTGGGCAGAGTAGGGCTGGGGTGATGGTTGCACTGGATGAGCTTGGAGGTCTCTTCTAACCTTAATGGTTCTATGATGACAAAACTCCATTAGAAACAAAAACACAACTTTGCTTATCTAGAAAATATTAAATGTTCAGAAAAAATACAAGCAGAAGGGATACAAGGAAGGACTAGAAGGAATACAGAGGATAGAGCATCAGGGAACAGCCCACCCCATGAAACAGTGCCAAGCAGGAGCCATAGGGGCTCAGAGGGCCACCAGGACACAGCTGGCAGGGGTCGTCAATGCTGCTGCAGCTTAGAGCAAAGCAGAACCACACAAGTCTGAGGAAGATGCTCACCCAGGAATGATGGTGCTCAGCTGGCCTTGAAGGCTGGAGACTAGAAGGGACCTGATTGTCCAAGCAATGAGTCTTCCGGCAACTGCTTCCAGTGAGAGCACAAGGCTAAAAGCCCTGATGTCTCCCCAACAAGACCAGCCCATTTGGGACTGTACCTGTGTGTTCACAACCATTGAATCACAAGGCTGGAAGGGATCTCCAAAGGGCATCCATGCAACCCCCTCTTCACCAAGCAAGGCCAGCACTCATCAGACCAGCTTGCCCAGAGTCCCAGCCAGCCTGACCCTGAATGGCTCCAGGGTTCGCAGAACATTGAGGATTGGAAGGGATCTCAAAACATCATCCAGTCCAATCCCCCCACACAGCAGGATCCCCTAGATCCAGTTGCACAGAAACATGGCCAGGCAAGTTTTAAAGGTCTCCAGAGAAGGAGACTCCACAACCTCCCTGGGCAGCCTGTTCCAGTGCTCCATCACCCTCACTGTGAAGAAGTTCCTTCTCAGATTGATGTGGAACCTTCTATGTTCCAGCTTACAAATGTTGCCCCTTGTCCTATCACTAGATGAAAATGAGAAGAGCCTGGTTCCATCCTCCTGACACCCACTCTTCAAATATTTCTAGACATTAGTGAGATCACCCCTCAGTCTCCTTTTCCAAGCTCAAGAGACACAGCTCCCTCAGCCTCTCCTCATAAGGGAGGTGCTCCACCTCCTTCATCATCCTCGTTGCCCTACGCTGGACTCCCTCCAGCAGCTCCACATCCCTCTTGAACTCCATCCACTTGCACAGAGAAGCAGAGGCTGTGGGGCGGGAACTGTGCTGGAACAGGTTGGGCACATCAGGGCCAGCCAGCCATCTGTCCTGTCACCTTCTGAAACAGCCACCTGGGTGCATTTTAAAAAGGCAAAAGCGCACTGATGTGACCAGACCCGCTCCACCTTTACCTTGTTTTCTCCATTGGGAGTTGCTCCGTGGCTTTTTTAAAGCTGCAGCTTTACACCTCGTGTTTGGCTGGATATGAGAAGAATTTCTTCACCAGTTACCAAACACTGGAACAGGCTTCGAAGGGCAGTGGTGGAGTCCCCATTTTCTCCCAAATTCCTAATGATAGGACGAGGGGAAATGGCCTCAAGCTGCGTCAGGGGAGGTTTAGATTAGATCTTAGGAAGAAGTTGTTTCCTGACAGAGTGGTTGGGCACTAGAACGGGCTGCCCATAGAGGTGGTGGAGTCCCCATCCCTGGAGGTGTTTAAAAACAGAGTAGCTAGAGCACTTGAGGCCATGGTCTGGGTGTTAGGGAGCTGTTGGGCTGAGGGCTGGACTAATGATCCTGGAGGTTCTTTCCAACCAGGATTGTTCTATGGTTCTATCTTTGAAGGGATTTAAATGTGCAAATCTGGTGCTCAGAGCCATGGGTTAGTGATGACGTGGCAAGTGCTGGGTCAAAGGTTGGACTTGATGATCTTAAACCTCTGTTCCAGCCACAGCAGTTCTGATTCACACTGGAACCAGGTGAGTGAGCTGGACCAGTTGCTCTGATGTTGTGACTGGTAACTCCAATTTAGCTCCTCATCCATTCTGTTTGCAGAAACCATTTCTAACAGTTTCCATTAATCTCTCTGAAAAGATTAAGGAGCTGTGGTTCTAAAGGCAAAGTCACAACAGAACAATCAGAGTGCTCCCAAAGGAGATTTTGTCAGATCAGAAAGAGGGCTCGGAACGCTTACCAGGATTGTTTCCCTGCACAAAGGCCTTCGTTAACCGGCATATCTTACCCAGAGATGCTATTCAGTACTAACTGAACCCTCCTCTTACTGGTCCCATTATAAGATTCCCTGTTTATATTTGTACTTAGATTTTGCTAATCCTAAAATAAAATAAACAAGTGTGAGCAATCAGGTCTCTACTTTACCTGTGAATATTAACTGCAGAAAGTTTCTGGGTCTTTGCTGCCAGATCTGGGATCACAGAACATCAGCGATTGGAAGGGACCTCAAA
>VXBP01008107.1:0-18313 GCA_013400115.1 Rhinopomastus cyanomelas
CCCTTCCAATCCCTAATGATTCTATGATTCCACAGTAATCCTCGCAGCTCCTCTGTAACATGGGCAAGTGTTAGTCATGCTAGTGTTATTTACACTTAGAAAAACAACCTCTCTAATATTGCTATGCAAACCTGATAAGAACAAGACCCAGTTACAGACAACATGTTGAGAACTTCAGAGAATCATTGACAAGCAGTTAGAGAAAAGATCAATGAGTGAAATGCCTGCAGTCTATTAAATGACTAAAGAACATATCCAAGACACTTGTATAATTTTATAGATGAAAACAGATCCCAATATGGCATTTAAAAATTACACCATAAGCTCACTGTACACTAATCTGTCCAGTTACAAAGTGGATATTTTTCTGATGATTCATTGATCATACAAATCTTACTAGGTTATATAGGACAACATATGTCATTGAAATTAGTAAACATTTACGTACAGGAAATGCAACGAGTCAAGGCTGCTGAACTCTTAGATGCCACTGCATGCATCAACTATTTTGCAAAACAGATTATCAGATTTGACCTTCATCCTGTCCTGAATAAACAACTAGAGCTGCATAAAGAATTATAGAATCATAGAATCATAGAATCATCAGGGACTGGAAGGGACCTCAAAAGATCATCCAGTCCAATCCCCCTGCCACAGCAGGATCACCTAGACCAAGTTGCACAGGAACATGTCCAGGTGGGTTTTAAATGTCTCCAGAGAAGGAGACTCCACAAACCCCATGGGCAGCTCCTCACCCTCACTGTGAAGAAGTTACTTCTCATATTGATGTGGAACCTCCTATGTTCCAGCTGACATGCATTTCTTCAATTTCAGTAGATTGGCATAGTGCAATTGATTTTGGATAGACACAGGTTAGCAGTTGGAAAGTGTAATTCTAGACTGAATTAACTGTGGTAATACTTCTGGCAAATTTTTGCTGTCTCAGGATAGGCACATAGATTCAAAATCTAAGGAGTGAAGTCTAAATGACAGAGAGAGAAGAACAATCACTCATGGTATTTTATGTTGTACAGCACCTTAAAAAAACCATCAGAAACAAATAGTTTTTATCCCACGCCTATTTTTTTCTTTGAGAGAAATTTTTTTTCTTTGAGAGAATAATCAAAGATTATTCTGAAATTTAAAGGACTAAAATTGCTACATATTAATACACACAGAATCACAGAATCATTAGGGATTGGAAGGGAAAAAGGAATGAGACAGAATCTTAGGAGAGAAGATGTTCAATGCCTTAAGCAGAAAATGTGGCCATAGGACAGCAAAATCTTCCCAGAACTGTCCTTGCAAGTGCCACTGGCAGAGGCAGAGGATGCAGAGAAAGCAGAGATACTAAACGCTTTCTTTGCCTCTGTCTATACTGCTAAGGGTTGTCTTGACATTAGACCCCAGACTGCAGAGGAGGTTGAGGCAACAGGTGAACCTGCCTTGGTTGATGAAGACTGGGTAAGGGATAAGTTGAGCAAACTGAATGTGCACAAATCCATGGGCCAAGACGGGATGCATCCGCGTGTGCTAAGGGAGATGGCGGAAGTCATTGCTAGGCCACTCTCCATCATCTTTGCTAGGTCCTGGGGAACAGGAGAGGTGCCGAGGGACTGGAGGGTAGCAAATGTTACCCCAATCTTTAAAAAGGGAAAGAAGGAAGACCCAGGTACCCAAGTACCCAAGCCTGTCAACATTACATATTGTTTATAAAGACTATAGCTGTGGCAGGAAAAGACTGAAGTCACATCAGGGTTTGTTTACTCTGCAGCATGTCTTGCTCAACTCCTAGAAGCTTCTAGGCTTTGCCTGCAGCACAACCCAGACTTCACAGAAATGGAGACTCTTGTGTCCCCACTTCCCTAAGGGTGATGAGGGCTTTTCCCACAAAGGCCTCTTGGAGCTACAGCCAAAATCCTAGCCTAACTAGAGTGAACAGGAAACGTGCCATTGGCTCCCAAGAAGCTAGATTTCACCCTCTGCTGAGGCTACAAGGCATAAACAGTCTTATTTCCACCACCACATTGATATCTGCAGGCTGCAGGAATGTGCACCTATGCAGCATCCTGCCGCACTCCAGCTGTATTAATTCACATTGTTCTGTCCCCGAAGCAGGACAATATTTTTTTAAGTTAACTGCATGTTGAAAATTCTTTAAAATACAAACTTGTTTACATTATTATTCATGTTATTTCATTACACAGGTCAGTGATAATATTTAATGCAAGACACCATTGTACCAAGTGACATCACAGAATCACAGAACTCTGGTTGGAAAAGACCCCTGGGATCATCAAGTCCAACCATCTACCCAACCTTACAAGTTCACCCCTAAACACCTCATACAAATGATCTTTAAACATATAGAATCATAGAATCATAGAATCACTACGGATTGGAATGGTACCTCGAACACCATTTATGTGAAAAATTTTTCCTAATATCAAGTCTATCACAAGATTTAGAGTCATGACAACCTGTCAGATTAAGGAACACCTGAAACATTCTATCTTTAAAATGTGGCTATTACTACTTATAACCCCTCAAAACTTATTTTCTAGACCAAAAATACTTCCTTTTTCTGCTGTAATGAGACATTTTCCAGATTAAAGCATTAAATTCTTTCCAAATAGAAGAACAGCTGCTCTCAGTATTCTTGAGCTTCTAGTATTAAAGTAAAACAATCCCTTTTGACTGTGAGGCCTGACAGAGACTACAATTTCCTAGCACCTAACTGCAAATAGTGCAAAAACTGTATGTAGCTTTATACAAAACCCAGTACACATAGAAGTCATACTGTATTGCATAATTTGAAGTTCAAAATGCCTTCTAAAGTACTTAGTTTTACAAAACACTCTAATACAAGATCTGAACAAGGAAATAAAATATTAGAACTTCTGACATAACAAGCTATTGATGTCAAACGGCTCCAAGTCTGAGCTGAGATACTGAGAAGTGGAAAACAGTTTATTAGAAAACAATACTTGAAATGTATTTAATAACCTGGAGTTAGTGGTAGTTCATAATTTTCCCTCTGCAACTAAGAAGTGGCAACAAGTCTAGAGGCTAGAGCTCAGTCTGAAAGAAATGATTTACCAAACCCCAGAGCCAAGAAGTATGTGATTATGTCTGACAATGTTTTTGGGCACGGCTGGATGGTGTGTAGGGATGATTGGAATAAAGTCCATTGTGGCAAAACATATAGTTCAAGAAATAACCCAGTAAACAGGAAGAGACAATTCCTAGGGAGTGTTAGGTGAGGAAATTGGCAAATGGATTTATCCAAATTGCCACACAGAATGGATAATGTTACTTGTTGTTAATTGACATCTTTTCAGGATGGCCTGCAACCTTTCCCTGTGACACCAACAAAATTAGAAGAGCAACAAAAGAATTACTCAAGGAAATAATACCTAGGTTTAGGTTACTAATCAGGATGTCCTCAGATAAAGTTCCACATTTTGTAGAAGCACTTCAACAGCTATGCAAAAAGCAATGGGATTTACATTTCCATGGAGAAAAAGCAATGGGATTTACACTTCCGTGGAGAGAATTAACTGTGGATCCCTTTGTTACGATTTTGTTGTGAAGTGCAAAAATACTGTAAACATCCAATACGAGGCTTTAAATTTGTTGAGAATTAAAGCCTCAATAAAAAATGTGTGCATGGGGGAATTTGATAGCACAAAAAGGTGGTATCATGCAGTTTTAGGTTCTGTAATTCTCTTTATCTGAAATGTAGGACTTTTAAGTAAAACAACATTAGGAAGACCTTGAAGGAAGAATAACTACATTTCTGTGGTGCAGATAATAAAGGGCAGCTTAACCAAGGCTGCAAGACTAATTTCGCAAGACACTATGATTCAGCGGTTTAGGAATCAGAACTCTTAGTCACATGGAATAAAAACTTTGAGGTCAACCAAAAGGAACATCAACCCAATTCACCAGAAGAGGTCATTTGCAAGAGGAGGAGAGCATGCAAATTAATTTTGGGAACTTAGAGTGTAACCACCTTCTACTTAGAAAATAATGAATATGTGAGGTATACAATCTGTGTAACCTGCAGACTGCCTGCCTTGCAGTGTGCCTGCTTTCAGAATTCACTCCCCTACACTTCGCACTGCAATAAGGGAATGCCTGCCCCTAAAACTTAAGCACAAGTATTCAAGGGGTTTTATTTTGCCAGATTTTATGGTATCACCATTGTCCTCACCTGCACTGTCAGCCTCACTCCAGCACAGGCCAGAGCACAAACGAGCCACAAAAGCCAGGCTGCAGGTGCCTTCCTGTTATCGCACTGAAGGGCTATTCTCAAAACCCTTCACTAGTGCGAGAAACCCTGTACAAGCTTTGCCTTCTTCACCTCCATCTTCATCAGTAGGACTAATTGCTCCCTAGGTACCCAGCTCTATGAGTTTGGAGTTAGGGATGGAGAGCAGAATGAGGATACATAATCCAAGAGGAGATTGTTCATGACCTGCTGCACCACTTTGATACAAATGAATCTATGGAGCCAAATAGGTTACACCCAAGAGCACTGAGGGAGCTGGCAGCTCTGCTCAGCAAACCATTACCCATCATCTATCAGCAGTTCTGGTGAACTGGGGAGGTCCCAGTAGATTGGAGATTAGTAAATGTGACACTTATCAGATAAGAAGTATTGGAAGGAGAATCTGGGGAACAACACACCTGTGAGTCTGACCTCAAGGCTAGGGAAGGATATGGAGCAAATCACCTTGAGTATCATAGCTGCTCCAGGTTCTACTGCATGACGGGAATTTTACAAACAGGTTAGCTTAATGTCTAAGTGGAGGACAAGGGACAATGGCTTTCAACCAAAAGAGGAGAGGTTTAGGCTAGACATAGGGAAAAAAATTTCCACAATTATGGTGGTGGAACACTGGAATAGGTTGCCCAGAGACTTTGTAGATGCCTCATTCCTGCAAACATTTCATGTCTTGATAGATAGGGCTCTGAGCAACATGATCTAGTTAAAGATGCCCTTGTTCACTGCAGAGGGTTTGGAGTAGATGACCTTTAAAAGGTCCCTTCCTAGCCAAAGTATTCTTTGTGGAGTCTATCACTCCACATTCTGGAGGTACTGGTACATTTAGGATCTATTGTCTATTTTAATCTAAGCTTCGAGATTGTTTGGAAATGTTTACATCCAAAACACCACCAGATGAAGCCTGAGAAAATTCTAAGCATTCAGCCTGGTCTTCATAAAAACTTAATAAAAAAGGGGAAAAAACTTAATAAAAAAGGGGATATGAGAAGGAAATGTTACACTTCACTTAGTGGTCTTACACACACACCACATGGAAACAAAATCTGCGTGAAGCCCATTTAAACTACTTTATTTGCAATCCTAAGAAAAGAGACGTTTACAAACACTTGATGTTCCCTGACGTTCAGGGAGGGTTATGCATATGCATGTTCATCACTTTTGATGAAGTGCTTTAAGCGTTCATAATGAAACTGGCCATAGACTATTAAATGCTGACTGATAATGTAGTGGGGGTGTCACCTCAGAGTGCTTAACACAGCAGCCCTTCTGCAGGTTAAGTTGTTTAGCATGAGTGGTGTTTAACATAAGTAGAGCCCCCCATGTTCTTATTATGTTTAAAGTCACCAAAACAGCGCAAGCCTGAATACACTGCAGTCAGTAAGCTTTGCCAAGTCTCGATTTTTTGTTTTGATTTTACCCCTTATGACCCCTTTTGCCAGGCCAGATACTTCACAGGCTTTCCTACCACAAACCACTAGAGTGCATGAGTGACACTACCAGTGAAAACCAACCTTAAGCATTTTAACCTAAACGCACACAAAATCCACAGACTGTCTTAACCACTGATATTAGACTGTGATTGAAGAAAATCCAAATCTAGATTTATCTTGTTTTCTACAATAATCCGTAGCACTTTTAGCCAAAGTGAACAGACAGAAAATCCCGGGTCCGTCCTGCACAGATCTTTATCTACAAGTGATGATTAAAGAGCTATTGTATTAAGTCAGAAAGAACTGCTTCAGTCTTTGCTATTAAGCTAATACTGTTGGACATGGTTGTTTACCTATTAAAAAGCATTTTTCAGATGTTCATTATCTCCTTCAGACGGTTTAGGCCATTAATCAGATTTAACTAATTGCTTTTCTGGGAAGTGAGTACACTGCAGTACTTATAATTTAGCTATTTATTAAGAAGGAGCTATTCCAAGTTGCAGTTTGTACTCCACCTTCCCCAGTGTCTTGAGAAGCCATAATAAATGTTAGCATTCTATCTATTATTAATACTTATTTGAGTACATTTTAATAAACATTACATACATATGCATAGAAGCACATGTTCTTGCATCAGCCTTTGAACTGCTCACACTAAGACACTTCCCCAGAACATTTACCGCTCCTGCTATGCCACCAAGTGCACAGTCTGAGTTGTAGGACCAGAAAGAGCAAGGAGATAAGCATTGCTGTTGGGAAATCAAGTCAGATAGAGGTCTGCAGAATGGCCCATTCCCAAGGGCGCTGACAAAGAATGAGCACAGCCCACAGCCAGTGCAGAGCTCACATTCGCTCACAGGGTATATTTCAGTTTTAACACGCAACAGCTATGCTTCGAACGGGTTGGATAAGGTAGAGAGAAGCAGCGGGAGACTTAATAGTTATGGTAATGAGAACTAGTAATAAGACTGAGCTTGAAAGATACAGTAACATAAAACCTCAAAAACTTACCTTCCAGTCCTGCAAAACAGGTCCATGCAAAGCCAACAACAGCCACCAGCTCCTGTGCTACAACCAGGCCCACAGCTCCAGGCATAAAGAAAACCCCTCCTCGCTCACTTAACTTAAACAAGCAGCCTCCAGCACTGCAGTCATTGCAAGAACCCACAACCAGGCCCCACCAAAGGCAGCAACACCACAGTTTTCTGCATGATGTTTCCTGGATCCAGTGTGACACCTCAGAAGTATGCTGCAGTTCTGAGAGGACAAGTTCATCGCTTCTATAGCCAGAAGTCTTTTAGCAGCCATAAGCTGCAGGTCCCATATTTCCAAACAATAGAAAATCTCAACATATGTCATGTTGCTGGAGTTTGCTGTGCTACAAACTCTTAGTCTTGCTGAACACAGTAGGACTTCTTAGCTGAGAGTTGTTTAGCTTATGCTTTATCGCTCTGGGTCAGCAGGCTGTGCAGTAAGGACCTTGTGGGATATACCACAGTAAAATCTGGAACCAGCAAATTCTTGCTTGAGTAGCACATATGGAGATGTATTGTAAATACATGTAAGCATTAAATAAATGTCATAACATATCAGATTCTTACATGCTTTTGCTGCTCTGCACGAAAACGTTTTACATAGGATAGCTTTATAAAGTAGTCCATGAATATCTGTGCTTTGCCATCTGCTTTCAAATTGAATGATCCCTCGAAAGTAGCACCATAAATATTTCCACAACTGAGTGATCTGTTCACATTACATCCACTAATGCTACCCTATGGCAGAGCAAACAAATAGCTCAGATGTCACATCACTGCACACAGCAACAATAAGGCGCACTCTGAATGGGTTTTAGCACATTACTAAGAACTGCATCACTGGCTGTCTCCAAGGATCTAACCTGGCTTTTTAGAGACATATTTCTTGACAGCCTGTCATGAAAGTCTGGAGATGCACATTGAAGAAAGAATACCTTTAGCATCTCATTTTTGTTTAGAGATGATGAATTGTAGTCTGGGCTAACTTTCAAAAGATGTGAACAAAAGAATGAATAGGAAGTAGCAGAAGAGGATTTATAAGGTGTTTTTATAAAATGGAGTCTTAAAGGTAGAATATGCAAAGGAACAATTTAAGCATTGGTTATATAATCTGCTAGTCTAGTCAATATTTTAAAATACAAAAAACTAATTTTCCACATTTATACAATTGTTAGCTATTTCAGAATGCTCTCATCACCTTCTTGGGGAAATAATGAGAACAGTTCTAGCCAAGCAATTGCACACATGGGGTTCACTGAAGTTCATTGACTGAGGAAAATGTTTCCTCACTGATGTTCATAAACCTCAGGTCCCTGAGTTATCTTCCCAGAATCATGCTCAGGCTGAAAAAGGTGCTTTGACATAGGGGAGTCCTTTATATTTATATTCTAGCATTCTGCAGATCCGCGTGTCCTGAGATGGGTGGTGTGGGGAGCACACCCAACCACCCTCACATCTCCTGCTCTCCAAAGCCTCACTGCCATTCCAGCTTGATTAAATAAGTAGCTTTGCCCTAGAAATGGGCTGGTTTGGATGCCTACACAGAGGCAAGGACAATGTAAAATAGAGCTTGTCTGTAGGATGGCAAGGCTTTCCAAGGTCTTGTATCAGCCCAGTACTGTGGTGCTTGCTGAGTTCACCTAATGTCTGTTGTTTCCCTGTTGGGAGCTCTGAGGAAACCCCCCTTGTTTCTTTTCTTTTTAAGTGACCACTGAAGAAAACCATGGGGTGGGTGAGCAATGTCAAATGCCTAAAAGCAGCCTAATCTAAAACAGTTTGGTCTACACTCGACTCCCCACAGCTTACTGAATTATTTCAAAAATTATTGAAGTAAACCACTGCTTTAATAAGGCTCTTCTGTTTGTCAGAAATAAAACACAAAGCAGTTGGAGCCACAAGTGGGGAAATTATCAAGGAAGATGAATGAAAGTATATCAGTGTAGTTTTTCTTATAGATCCTGTTCTTGTGCCAGATGGCCTTGTCTTCCTGCCCTCCTAAGAGGAAAGAAATGGTCCTGCAGGAGGAAAGTAAACAAACTTTCAAACAGTTTCATTGTTTCAGCAGACAGGATAGACACCATAAAATCCATTAGCTAACAGAACTGGGTTACTAACCTCATAGCTGATCCTTCAGACAAGGATAGACCTTTTTGTCTATACCGCTTCTTGAGAGTATCCTCTGGGGCTAGCCTTGCCTGGCAATTATAAAGCTGAGTTTAGCATCACAGAATCCATTGTTAGACCTTATTTTTCCCTTGTGTTAACTGGTGACACTAAGGATATTACCTGTTGGTCAGCAAATAGGAAAAACGAGGCACAGAGGTAGGAATAATAACACTCGTACAATGGCACAAAGATTTATAGGTCCTACAAAAATTAGGAATCCCAGATGTTACTGTTCTCGCCAGTTGCTGTGCAACCACAGCTACCCTGATATGCTTCATCTTCCTAATCTCCTTAACAGTTGACTCTAGTACAAGTGCAATTAATTACCCAAGAACAAGCCAGTCTATCACCCAGTTCTGTGGTTACAGATGTACTTTGACTGTTGGAGTATAAACAATAAACAGACATAGCAGCAGCACACAGCTGGAGCGGTGGTTTTGTAAGGCTTAAACAAGTCATTGCTGCCAACTATGATCTTACCTGTAGTACAGGTTTTTACAGCAACTTCTGACAGACACTTCTTATGGTGCTTAGGACTTGGTTTTTGTCAGTCCTCTGGTGATCTAGGTAGCTTCTTACCTTAGAAACATAAATAGAAATTAGTGAAATAAATAGAATGGAGAGTCATTAGGGTATTTAGCGTATTAACTGTTTACTTCCTGTGTCCACTTCCTCCCTCTGACAATAACTATAAGAAAAATGATCATATTTTCTCTTTTATGAGCAACATCTTGGGTGATTTGCTTTGTTGTGGTATTTAAACAAGTAGTTTCGGGCCTATATGTATAAAACCATGATTACTATTGCTGTGCTAAAGCAGATCCATGATGAGTAAAATGGATGGTGAACAGTGGCCTTTGCTACTAACAACTATTTGTGTACATTTGTATATTTACAGGAAGCAATAAACACTCAGAAGTCCCTTTCATTTTGAAGTGGATCTCATTTAGACAAGGCACAGACCCATGATAGTGACACTTACAGACAGCTTCCCAACCACAGCGCAGAGCTCGTGGAATCAGTGCTGAGCATTCATTTCGTGTTTTGATAGTTATGGCTTTGTGGCATTTTTAGAGATGTTCTGACATGAGAAATACATGATTAGGTACATGATACACATGCTCCCAAGCATTTGAGGGGGTGGATGCCCCCCTCCATGGAAGTGTTCCAGGCCAGACTGATTGGGGCCTTGAGCAACTTGGTCTAGTGGGACCATGGCTGGGAGAGTTGAAACTACATGATCTTTGAGGTCCCTTCCAACCCAGACCATTCAATGATGATTTACAAATGATGATAATTATCTATTCATCGTCTGTAGAAAATATTGAGTTGGAAATGGCAGGCAAAACCAGATGTGTGTGAAACAGAGTATCATTAAAAACTTTCTTTTTCAGACTTCTTGTGACTGTCATGTTCCTTCTCAAAACATCTCATGAGTGGATTGATATTCCTGCCTTCAGCCCACAGTCAGAAGTCACCACACCCCTCTTGTGTAATGAAATTAAATTTCCTGGGCTGAGCTGTCCACCTTTGATACAGTGACCTTGACAACCTGGTCACAGCCAGGAAACAGTTAAACACCAAGGTGTGCCAGTGCCACACCTTCAGGAGAAGCAACTCATGTGTTGTCTGTAATGCTCAGAGTAGACCTCTGCCTAGGACTCTGCTTCCAAAGATCTCCTCCAAAGATTTCAGATTTGTGGTTTAGGAAATGCAGCCCTGTGGCCAGCTGTTCCAGTGGCCGAAGATGACAGCAGGACTGACTGGTTATTCCCAGAAGACATCAATAAGTGGGTGGTTGAGCACCCGTTCATCTGCCTGTTCAGGGCTTTTAAGAAGGAGGCCTGTAAGAAGCAAGTGAGCCAGAGCATGAGCTGTGAAAAGAATTTAGCAGTCAGAAAGGGAGCAACGCTTGATCTATGCTATGTGTAAGATGGGTAGATCCTACTCTTGGCTTCATGGCACAGGTATGTGCTCCCCCAAACTATGCTTTCATGGGTTCAGCAGATTTTTAGGATCTGCCAGTCTTCATGCACTGTTACTCAGAGAACAGTTCACGGAAGAAAATCACATGCCATCTACATAAAAAGGTTTGCTTAGCTGTGCTCTAAAGCTGCCTCACATTTGCAAGTCAGAAATGATCATTTTAGGCTATAACTTGTCATGGCAGCAAGCACTGGCACCATGATTTTCCATTTACTGTTCCTCAGGCACAGAATGATTTCTCAGCGTTGCACAAACTCATACACAAATCATTTGACATTTGAACATTCTGATTGTAGATTTAGATTACTAATTGGGAAACAGGTTTAATTACTGATGCTGTCAAAATGTTTTAATACGAACAGGTTTCCCTGATGGATCACATTTCCTTACTGTGAACGATCATTCCCCGAACACAATTCACTACATGGTAGACTTAAAATGCAGGTATCATCATTTGGAGTAATGAAGCTTTTATGATTAAAGATGCTTCGTCTAATGCCTCAAATTATAGAAACTATAACAAGACTTCTCATTAAAATTTAAATAGGATTAAGAGTCTGAAATTCTCCATAAAGTGGATAGCAGAGGCCTGATTTCTTCCAAGATGATTCAGAGCTTAGCACATAGGAGGGAGGCAGCTCCTGCTTCCTCTTTTTTGGACAGACTGGAGTTGGTCTAGCTGTTGGCACACATTAAAAAGGGACTCAGACTGACCTACCCATATATTGGAGACAGTCTTAGATGTACCAAGGGAATAACATGATTGCCTTAGCCATGCTTTCTCTGTCATATAATGTTGTTGCTCCTCTGGGAGACCTTCTTAAATAGCAGCACAGAGCCAGATGCACGTTCTCTGTCTGTGGTTTCTGCTCTGTTCCTCAGGGCTACTTTAGGTCCTTTAATAAAATAGGCAACATACCACCTGTGTATCTATTCCAAAAGAGGATTCACCATAAAAATACCCACCCATGAATTGAGAGGTGATTCTGATTACTATGCTCTGTTTATGTAATAACCTTATCCTATTGACATTACTCCTAGTAATATCTTCTGAGAGCACTTTTTATATTAAGCAATATTTATCAAAAGCAGATTTTAAATCTGTAATTAGGACGTTCGCTTACACATTATATTTATATTCTGCTCATCTATTGAAGATATATAAACTTAGCCAAGCACCAATAGGTAAAGAAGCTCAGCTTTGAGATGTCATGTTATCTCAGCATTTAAAATTTAAAAAACTAAAATGTCAAAAGTACAATAAGTGAAATTATTTCATGTAGATGGTATATGAAAGAGGAACCTCAATTCATCCTATAAATTATTCATGGTGAATTATTCACTTGACTCATACAGCAATAAAGAAGGTGCTTTTTTATACTGTAAAATCTACTCAGACTTAAAACCTATATTAATCGGCAGTAATGCATGATTATAGTTGGAGATGTACTTTTAAATCATCTTTGTGAAATCTGAGTTTGATTGAGGATCCTAAGCCTGTTCCTTGACACCAGTCATCCCATGGAAAGTGTAAAAGTGAAATACAAAGAGCATCCAAATTTGTAGATCACAAGTACCCTTATTATTTTAGAGGAATAATAAGCCAAATAAGAAAAGTCCAAAGCACTCTAAGGGCATTGGTCAAGATGTCTGATTTGTACTGTGGGAGCAAAGCCCAGTCTGCGTGTACCACAGCAGCCTCTTCAAACTGTATTTTTTCTAATACTTACCAGTTCAGACTGATTTTCCTAAACCATGGAAAA
This sequence comes from Rhinopomastus cyanomelas, assembly GCA_013400115.1. Lineage (NCBI taxonomy): Eukaryota > Metazoa > Chordata > Aves > Bucerotiformes > Rhinopomastidae > Rhinopomastus > Rhinopomastus cyanomelas. The sequence goes on from VXBP01008107.1 coordinate 12,671, forward strand.
TCAAAGCTCTGATCCTCCCAACCTTTAACCATACTAACAGTGGCACTCAGAACATTCCTACTGATTTATTGCTGTAGTTCAGATGAATGAAATTTCACGTACGCCTGCATGTCAGCAGCCATAGAAACACGGGAAGAAAACGTAATCAAGAAGTCTTCCACCTCTGAAACTCTACTGTAAATGAATGTCCTACAGAAAGAGTTCTGTGTTTGAAGCAGTCATTTTATTTGTGAAAAGCTCTGTTAGAGCCTCACAACTATGAAAGGTAGGAATATTTTCCCTTAATTTCTGTTTCATATTCACTCTTGTTTCTACCAGTTTGTCCTGCTTCAGTGTGTTAGGATTAGGATCTAATTTAAAGAAGCTCCATGTTTGATTAATGCCTCATTTCCTCATCTGAGATTCAGGGCAACATATTTCAAACTTGTCCAAACAACACTCCATCACATGGAAGTATTCTTCTATAAGTAATATTATTTTCTTACCAACCACAACTGTGCTAAATGGGAGAAACTGAAGTATTCTGCAGATCCAGCAACCTGTTCACACATAACAGCATGGACTATAAAGCTGTAAAACCTATATTACCTCTCAAACTGATAATCTCAAAGGTCATTTCCAACCTTGATGATTTTATGATTCTATAATAGTGTTGTGTAGGGGCAGCTAGGACTGTGTGCGAGGCCATGACAGGAGTCACCTGCTACCCCAAGCAGGGACCTGTTTCTGTTCCTCCCCATCCTGAGCTCCATCTGATGGCTGAGCCTGTTTTCAGAAAAGCGGGTTGTGGCTCCAACGGTCTTCTGTCTCCCACTCCCTGATGCTCCTCAACCCGTGCACCTTCTCGCAGAGTTTTGTCATCAAGCACAGGAGTTCCTCCATTTGGGCACACTTAGAATCATAGAATCATAGAATCATTACGGATTGGAATGGACCTCGAAAGATCATCTTGTCCAATCTGCCTGCAACAGCAGGATCACCTAGACCAAGTCACACAGGAATCTATCCAGTCGGGTCTTGAATATCTCCAGTGAGGGAGACTCCACAANCAGTCCCCAGCCTATACTGGTACCTAGGGTTGTTCTTGCCCAGATGTAAGACTCTGCACTTACTCTTGTTATAGCTCATTAAATTTTTCTATGCCCAGCTCTCCAGCCTGTCCAGGTCTCACTGAATGGCAGCACAGTCTGCTGGGGTGTCGGCGATACCACCCAGCTTTGTGTCGTCAGCAAACTTGCTGACAGTGCATGCCAATCCCTCATCCAAGTCATCAATTAATAGATTGAACAGGACCGGTCCCAGCACCGATCCCTGGGGCACTCCACTAGATACAGGCCTCCAACTAGACTCTGTCCCATTGACCACCACTCTCTGACTTCTACCCTGTAGCCAGTTTACAATTGACCTTACTACTCGAAAATCCAGGCCACACTGCCTCAGTTTGTCTGCAAGGATGCTGTGAGAGACCGTGTCAATGCCTTTCTTAAGTCAAGATAGATGACATCCACTGCTCTGCCATCCATCCATCCACCTGGTTACGCCCTCATAAAAGGCTATCAGGTTGGTCAAGCATGTCCTTGATGTGCCAGAAACTTCCTACAAGTGAGCTGTGCACTGCCCTCCTGCCCCAGTGCACAGCCTGACACCCCAGGCGGCCTGATGCCTGAATGGCTGCACATCTCCCTTGCAGCTCCATCTGTGTAGATGTGGCAGCTATGGTGGGGATAGCACTTGAAGAGACCAGACCTTCTGCCAGGTGGAGATCATTGCTCCTGGGCATTGTGGCACTGTTACTGTGCACCCTACACCACACACTGCTGCACAGGAAGACAGTCACAAACACCCACCCACATGCAGCTCTGCACTGTGCTCAGAAGGCTTCTTGACATTTGGTCTGGCTGCTTTCTAATCCTATGTTTTAAAGGCCCACAGCCACCCCAGCAATGCTCCCAAACACTACTCTCTCACTATTTCATTATAATGCAGATTCTTAGCATCATTTATCTCATCTCTCATTTTGTTTTCTGTCAACAAATTTCCCTTTTCTTCCCTCTCAGATACATGTCTATGAATTGCCATTATTTTGTGTTTTACCTTTAAACTTTTAATCTCCAAACTCTTCTCCCAGGCAACTAGTGGTAGGACAAGAGGACATGGTCTGAAGCTGCACCAGGGGAGGGTTAGGTTGGATGTTAGGAAGCACTTTCTTACAGAAAGGATGAGCAGACACTGGAATGGACTGACCAAGAACGTGATGGAGTCCCCATCCCTGGAGGTGTTTAAGAAAAGACTGGATGTGGCACTTAGTGCCATGGTCTAGGTGATTGTGGTGATGTTAGGTCACAGGCCAGACTTGGTGATCTCAGAGGTCTTTTCCAGCCTCAATAATTCTGTGATTCTGTCTTTTGAAATTAGCGTACAATTAATACATTTATTGTAAGATTTTCAAGACCTGTATGTTCCAAGGAAGGTACTTGTCACAAAAGGTGTTTTAATTTATCACTAAGCAAACATTTGAATGTCCTTTACAGAAATATAAACAGCTGCTTTTGAGAACAAGTTATTTAATGAACACCAAGCGAAGTGTGCTCTTAACCCAAAACTTGGTTTTGGGCAGGTAAGGGAGAGAATATAGGTTAGCAAGCACTTACTACTTAAAAGAAGGATAATTACTGTTGCTGCTGTGACAGGGACTGGATGCTTGTTTCTGGAAAACAGTCATTGCAGCTACTTTCTAAAACGCCACACAATGACCCAGCAGCACTGCACACCGCAGAGCCGTTTCCTTGCTAAACATCAGTTGGGACATGCTCGAATTGTACAGGAGTGGAAACATTTTTTCTCTGGAGGACTGTGTTGTGGGAACATCTGTATTACAAATCTGTCACATGAATTCGTTTACCCTGGGTGTCTTGTGAAACTGGCCCTGTATCTTGGGTTTTAAATGTATTATGTATTACTTACAGCTCTGCATTTACAAGCAGAACAACTAGTTCTACTGTTAAAGGCTGAGGCAAAGTAGTACCTCAGCCTTGTCCTCATCCTTTGTCACCACGTTCCCTTCTGCACTCAGTAAAGGACAGAGATTCTCCCTAGTCCTCCTTTTGTTGGTAAGTTATTTGTTGAAACGTTTTTTATTGTCATTAACACCTGTAGCCAGGCTGAGTTAAAATACATCTGCTTTGAAATAACCAATACAGAAAACAGGGTAACTTCTTACACTCTCTAACTTGGTGGGTTCTGCAACCTTACTTTGTGGAGTCAAGGGTGTGCCTGGAGCTGAGCAGGTTCAGCCATGGACCAGTCCTGCAAAGAACTCTGGGTCTGGAGGTGTTAATTGGCAGGGGGATTGGACTAGATGATCTTTTGAGGTCCCTTCCAATCCCTAATGATTCTATGATTCTGTGATTCTAATTGCTCAGTTGTGCACAGCAGAAGCTTTTCTTCTAGCAGTTAGCATCTCTGCAAGTTTTGTTGACTGTGGCTACAGGGATAAAAATCACCCTAGTCAGTGACTGTTTTGGCTACAGCTATATTGGAAGGAGCCCATTTATACCTTTCCTCTCTCCTACCAATTGATTTTTCACAGTTACACTATTAATTACTGCAGTGCTCACAAGAAACCAACTTCACTTAACACTGCTTCATGGCAGTTTATAACAATAAGATAAGATTTGCACCACTTCAGTTAGGCTTTCAGTTTTTAGGGCTCAGTCGTCAAACCATACAACCCATAGATAAATGTGTCAGTGGCTGAGAGTGTACTCAAAAAGAGATTAATATTGGAAGAGCAAAAAACAGGTTGCAAAGATATTTAAGGGAGAAGACTCTCAACAGCTATACGGAACCATTGACACTTCTTTAAAATTTCCCTCTAAAATGTTATAAAGAATATTAAGTACCAAAATGCTCTAAGGAATCAAGACGCTAAGCTTTGGGTTTTGGATTAACACATGTTACTATTCAACAAAGCTCATGAAAAGCCATCATCTCCAATCTTTGCTCCTTTCCTTTCTCCAGGCCACATAACATTGGACAATTTAATACTCAGACTAAGAAGCTTAAGTATGGCCTTTTACACAATCTTAACTGCTTTCCTGTCATCAGGGCTACAGCTATGATTATTGCTGCTACTAATGAAGAAATGCAAGTTCAGATTTCTCCGAACTTTTGAAGTATTTAAGCAGACAATTAAACCAAAAAGCAGCCATCAGTTTCTGCTCAGGAATGTAACAGGAAAACGAAATTCAGCAAAGGGCAATGCTTTATGAACAAATTCAATTAGATTTGGTGAATATGAGAAGAATGGACTGATGAAGCATAAAGAAGTGAGAACTATAGAATATTTTTTCTCAGTTAAAAGTAATTTCTGATGGGAACCTAGGCAGTGCTGGAATTGAATTAGTCTCAATTTTCCCCAGAGAAGAATACAAATTTTTAAAGAAGAGTATGTTCAGACAAGAAAACAATAAAAAATTATTGACTTTATTGATGGTACTTAATAGTTTTGTGAATACATGTCAAAGCACTTTTTAGAGAGACTTTATCACAATCATCTTCATTTCATAGATATGGAAATTGAGAAATGGGATGAGAACAAGTAGATTAGAAAAAAATGTGTCCAAGAAATTGCCAACACCAAAGAACAGATTGTGGAACCAGCAGGCAAACAGATATGAAGAAGAAAGAGAGAGAGCGAGCACAAGTAAGCCACGTTAAGCAGCCCACATGGTTGCTACTCAGCTATTTTCCTTTCTAAGTATAATGAACACCTTAGAGCAGAAGGTTGGCCATACAAATCCATATCTGCTTCTCTTATTGCACAGACTTAGTCTCCTTTATTAGACAAAGCAGATTTAAATTACTGCTGAATTGTCAGATTATATTTTTCTGGCCTATTATATCAAATGCCTTGGCTAAATCTGTGTCAGGAGACAATCCTGCCAGCTCGGGTTTAACATAAGCGTCAGACATACAGGCCATTTCACGAGTGCATCTGTAAGTACAGAGTACAATTTCAAATTCACAAATAGCTGTCAAGTGCACAAAAGATCTATTTTAAGTTCAACAAACTTGCTGTCATTGCTTCTGATTTTTGTTTATTCTGCAAGGCCAAGAGCATTCAGTATTTTTGTGCAGTTGATAAATTGCTAATTATTGAAGGAGACGTTATCTCATTGTCAGTCATGGAATCATAGAATCATAGAATCATAGAATCATTAGGGATCAGAAGGGACCTCGAAAGATCATCTAGTCCAATCCGCCTGCAACAGCAGGATCACCTAAACCAAGTCACACAGGAACCCGTCCAGTCGGGTCTTGAACATCTCCAGAGAAGGAGACTCCACAACCCCCCTGGGCAGCCTGTTCCAGTGTTCCGTCACCCTCACCGTGAAGAAGTTCCTTCTCAGGTTGATGTGGAACCTCCTATGTTCCAGCTTACACCCATTGCCCCTTGTCCTATCACTACATGACACCGAGAACAGCCCAGTGCCATTGTCCTGATGCCCACCCCTCAAATATTTGTAGACATTAATGAGGTCACCCCTCAGTCTCCTCTTCTCCAAGCTAAAGAGACCCAGCTCCCTCAACCTCTCCTCATAAGGGAGGTGTTCCACCTCTCTTATCATCTTTGTTGCCCTA
>VXBP01008109.1:0-23884 GCA_013400115.1 Rhinopomastus cyanomelas
AAGAGGAGGCTGAGAGGAGACTTCATCACTCTCTGAAGCCAGGCTCTTCTCAATGCCATTTAGTGATAGGAAGAGGGGCAGTAAGATGGAACATAGGAGGTTCCACATCAATATCAGAAGGAACTTCGTCCCACTAAGGGAGACAGAGCACTGGAACAGGTTGCCCAGGGAGGTTGTGTAAGTCAATGCTTGTATATTTATTAGACTAAAAGAAGACTCATTAGATTTAAAANACCTGCTTCTACATGCTCCTGTGTGAGTTGGTCTAGATGATCCTGCTGTGTCAGGGGGATTGGACTGGATGCTCTTTCGAGGTTCCTTCCAATCCCTAATGATTCTATGATTCTACAACTACCTGAAGGGACATTGCAGAGAGATTGGTTCTGGTCTCTTCTCACAAGCAATTGCTAATAGAACAAGAGGGACTGGGTTCAAGTTACAACAGGGTGGGTTTATACTTGACATTAGGAAGAATTTTTTCACAGAAGGGGTGGTCAGGCACTGGAATCGTCTTCCCAGGGAGGTGATTGGGTCGACATCTCTGAATGTGTTTAAAGATCATTTGGGTGAGGTTTTGAGCGATCTGATTTAAGGGTGATCTTGTAACGTCAGGAAGATGGTTGGACTCGATGATGCCAGGGGTCTTTTCCACCCAGAGTGGTTCTGTGATTCTGTGTGCAATCAATTAAATTTTTTACTCCATACTTTTAAGTTGTCTTATCCTTTACTTGCTCGAGGAAAACAGGAAAGAAGTGTTTCCTGCAGCATAATCCACAACACTGCTGGCAGGACACCGAGATAATCCTGCACCCTGTGAGTGTGCAATTATTGTGCCCTCAAGAATGCACTTCATTTTTATGGAGGGACACAGCAAGTTAGGATTGTATATAATATCCTCTTCTTGGGCTGGTTTAAATTCCATGTTACATTGCAGACTGAAAATGCTAAAGGATATCTCTGCAAACATCACCAGTGTCCTATCTTTAAATCTATTGCAACAACTGTTTTAGAGACTGCAAAACTGTAGAATCAACTGGATGGCTTGTTTTATGATAATTTCTCCCTCTTGTGGCTGATTTCAGCAAGGTTGAGGACCGTGATTTACAATTTAATTGAAACAATTTAACCCTGAGTATTATCTAATACTAGGGCATTTAGGGGCACTGGGTGTAAGCTGGAACACAGGACATTCCACATAAATATGGGAAGGAACTTCTTCATGGTGAAGGTGACAGAGCAATGGAAGGGGCTGCTCAGGGAAGTTCTAGACTCTTCTTCTCTGGAGATGTTTGAAACCTGCACGTACATGTTCCTGTGCAACTGGATCTAGATGATCCTGCTATGTCAGTGGGATTGAACTAGATGACACTGATGAGGGCATAGAGTGTCTGCTCAGCAAGTTTGCCGACGACACCAAGCGAGGAGGTTTGGCTGATATGGCTGAGGGCTGTGCTGCCATCCAGAGAGACCTAGACAGACTGGAGGGCTGGGCACAGAGAAACCAGATGAGGTTCAACAGGGACAAGTGCAGAGTCCTGCATCTGGGGAGGAATAACAAATTCCAGCAGTACAGGCTGGGAGGTGATCTACTGGAAAGCAGTCCTGTGGAGAGGGACCTGGGGGTCCTGGTGGACAACAGGTTAACCATGGCACAGCAATGTGCCCTGGTGGCCAAGAAGGCCAATGGGATCCTGGGGTGTATTAGGAGGAGTGTGTCCAGCAGATCGAGGGNGGGTGTGGACTCGATGATCTCTTGGGTCCCTTCCAACCCCTAACATCCTATGATTCTATGATCCTATGATCCTTCGAGGTCTTTTCCGATCCCTAATGTTCTGTGATTCTACAATTCTGTGGTTTCTAAGAATATTTAAGTAATTGAGTGTTTTGCACTGTTAAGGACATACTTTGATGCCCCCTATTCATAGTTCATATTTACACTTGCACAGTACAGAAATGTTATTGTATTGTTAGACCTTGTCCGTCTTAACTCTCACCTCTTAAGTGACTATATGGGTTATACAGATAAAAGGATGCACACAAATTAAACAACTTCAAATGAATGCTTTAAAATGTGGGAAATATTCTTATATTCACCTGGACATTGCCAAAGTAATAACAGTCTGTCTTTAGGGAGGACAAGGGGCAAGCTGGAACATAGGAGTTTTCATATTAATATGAGAAGGTACCACTTCATGCTGAGGATGAAAAAACAATTGGAAGGGGCTGCCCAGGGCTGTTGTGAAATCTCCTTCTCTGGATTCATTTGAAGCCCACAGGATATGTTCCTGTGTGACTTGGTCTAGGTGATCCTGCTATGGCAGAGGGTTTGGACTAGATGATCTTTTGAGGTCACTTCCAATCCCTAGTGTTCTGTGATTCTGTGGTACACTAAATGTCGTTGCATGTTAAATATTATAACAGAAAGCTCTATAGAACCACAAACAGCCTCATTGTTTAAATTGCACGGGTTACGGATTTCTCCCTAGGTGCAAAACATATTTTCAAAAAGCTATTTCTTCAGGTTGTTCCCCTCACATATTTGACACTCTTTTATACAGACTGAGTTATACTGTTTTGCTGTCAGTCTAATTTGTTGTTGGGCCTTTCATATGTCATTTTGAAAAATAAACATGCAGGGAAACACACATCTGCTCTTGAAAAACAACCAAATAAACCAAAATTTTATAGCTTAAAACTGACTGAGGAGGGTACTCTTGGCTAAAATTATGTGTGGGGTACATTTGTGCAAGGGCATAGGGGAGGTAATAAAAACCAGATCCAGCACCAATAATTTTCCTTTGGCATATGTGTAGGATAACCATTAGTTGTTTAGAGAGATTTACACAGATGTGTTAGCAAATAAATTACATTCCAGATGACTTGGATTGGATCCTCTTTCTGGACACTAGCCTGTGGTGGATTCCACTTGATCTCACATGAATGAACACGGCCTCTGTATCCTTTCTTCATGCCTCATAACCTGTAGAGTGGGTCATCTGGCTACCAATCAGACCCATGAAGTCTCTCTACATGGTTTTTGAATTGTCTGGTATGTCTAAGACATCACATGGAAGTGAGATGTCTACAACTGAACCTACCTCCTTCCTTCTGTAGGAATAGCAGAAATTTGCTGGGTTACTTTATTCTCAGAGACTGTTGGAATTCTGTGCAGTAACTGCTGAACCAGGTTCTGTTGTACGAGTTTAACTTCAACATTTCAACATATTTTTGTGTGTACTGACAGTATGTCTAGATACTCTGTGGAAGCTGAGTGTCAAGATGACTTTACCTCCTAACCTGTCTCTGAATCCTGTTCCTATATCTTAAGAATGTCAGCTTAACGATCAGTCTAAGTTTCCAGAAGATCTGGACACGCATTGCATCCGAGAAGATTTGAAAAGGGCAGACTTCCAGTCCTCTCGAAAAGAAAGCTCAAAGGGCAGTCAAGTGCTTTCTGCAAATACTGGTTTAATAAAAGATTATTTTTCAAGAAGGTTTTTAAAGAAATCGTGATATCTAATTAAGTTGGGTTATTTTGCTTCAATATCAAATACAGGAACACAAACATTCCTGATAATGCCATTATCATCCTTTTAGTGATTTTCAACTTTTCAAGTTGAGAGTTGTTGCCCGACATCGCCTGTTCATCTGCTTAGGTCATCTCTTCCTCACTATGGCAACAAGGAAATTACTGTACATCAGTGCTCTGAAGTATAAATGAATTTATTGTCCTTGCTGTGTTCTCTAGGGTGAAGAAATGAGGGTTGTCTTACATCATGGAAACAGCAAGGTCTGTAGCCATCCTTACTTCTGTCTTAGGAGGAGTTTCCCAATCATACTTCATCATCATTCAAAATAGCATTTGTGCCCCCTTCCTCATATCCTCCCTCTTGCTGATAGTTTCATTTTCTCTAAAAGATATTACCCTGACCCAGACCAGGAGATTTTTCTTGAGCTACTTGCCTGTTTGCTGGGAGATTAGAAGACTAAAATCTTGGCCTTCTTGGGTTTTCTTCATATTAGCACAGCAGAGAGAATCTGAGTCTTGGGCAGAGCCCGTGATTTTATTCCTTTAGAGAACAAAATAAATAAGCCCTCTGAGAGATTGCAGCATATATATATATACATATATATATATATATACACATATACATATATATATATATACACACAAACATACATACATATATATATATATATACATATATACCACCAGGGTGGTGGTGGAGTCACCATCCCTGGGTGAGTTTAAAAGTCGCTTAGATGTAGTGTTGGGGTATCTGGTTTAGGAGTGAACTCGAAGAGTAGGGTTGATGGTTGGACTCAGTGATTCCAAGAGCCTTTTCCAAGCCGATTCTTTTGAGGTCCTTCCAACCTCTAACATTCTGTGATTCTGTGATCATACATTTTCTTGGCCAATTCAACCTATGGAGGTGTATAGTAAGCATTTGCAGTTGTTTAGTTAAGAAGATCTAAACTATCTGAAATAAATAGCTTACTTGGAACGGCTCAAGTGGCTTGACATCCACATTTATCTGCTGTGACACTACAGCTCAGAGACTGGGGGAGATTTAAAGACTACAGAGAACGGAGTTAATTTTATGGACCTTCTTTTGATTTAGAGAGCCAATACAAATATTACTGAACTTTCTTTATGCTTAGTATAAGTTCTTTTAAAAATGTATGAAAGCAAAGCTCTGTTCTGCCATAACCAGACACATGCATGCACTCTAACTATATAAAAATGATGCATTGGAATACTTCCTTCAGAAAATATCTCCTGAAAAATGTAGATGTTAGGACCATAACTATCATGTGCTTCCCATAAAAGTTCCAATTAAACATTAACTTAAATATATATATTTGAAGGAAACAGATCTTTTAAACCTTGTTGTTATTTGGAGATTTGCTAGCTGCTGGGATAAGCTTGTTTTACTAGAGCTTATGTTACAGTGAGCTCTTTATCAGATCTGCAGCTATCTTGTAAACCCTAGGTGTTCAAATACAGGTGGACAAATCTCTTTGAGATTTGCTTGAAATGTGTTAAAAGCTTACTATTATGTTCCTGTTAGACCCAGGTCAGAACTAATTTTGAGAAGACCTTTTAAACCCTCTGGTACTGTCAGATCACAGGTAAGAAGCAGAGTGGAAGTGGAGAAAATATGATAATCTGAGCTGAGGGAGACAAGCTACAATAACAAATCTTTGAACAAGAGAATAAAAAAGAAAGAGCTGTAGGAATCATCTTTTCAGGAGCATTTTCATTTGTGCTTTTTATTTCTATAAGAGTTCTGGTACTTTGAACATGTTTTTTTTAGAAAAAGCATCTTACTATTAACACTTATTTCATGCTGCAGGCAGAAAAGAAGGTGGCAAGCATCCCTTGATTGCTTTTGACCTAATACATTTGGCAAGGTAACACTGCAGATAATCACTACACAACTTTCTCTTGCCTTGGGTATAGGATTGGTAACTGGACACGACCTGTTTCCCTGTCCTCCCAAGCATCATGTAACATGGTCCAGATGTCCTTGCCATGTTTCTCAACTAACACAGTAAAGGTCAACTGAATCAGCTCTCGACTTGCAGACCTAGCCTTGAGCTCAGCATCAGGGCCAGAGGCATCAGGTCAGTGTGATATTGTCATGAGCAGGGCATCCGAGGTCGAATCATGTCCTTAGAATGCTGCTGCCATCCAAAGACACAAGCTGGTATTGCTGTGCTTCTGTGTGCACAGCAGTCTGCTACCAGAGATGGTGGAGAGAAATAAAAAGGCATATATATCATCATTGCTCAAGTCCCACTTTTTCTTCTAAGGCTCTAAAATGAGAAGGATTTATTTGTTTAAACTATCTCACTTGCATGAGAAATAAATGGTTTCAAAATTATGAAGTATTGCGTTCCCCTTATCTCATGAAAACATCTCTTTCTGTGATGTGAACTGTGCAGAGCACAGTCTTTGTTCCTTGCCTTTCCCATGCATTCCTACAAAGGATTGCGCTAATTTTTCATGTCAAACACCTCAGCAAATTCCTCTTTGTTTGGAGCACTTAGGCTGCAATCAGGCATTTTTCTAAAACAATCTGCTCAAGATCAGCAGATTAGATAGGACCCAATTAACACTTCTTACCTTTCCTGGCATGATCATTCACACTGAGAAGACAAACTCCTAGTAATAAATCAAGAGGCAAAGTGATACCACTGTGATGATACCAGCCTTTAGTTTAGCTTAGGCTGGTAGGGTTAGGATGAGTCATCATCAAAACTGAGGAAAAATCCTGTAAACATGGATGTCTTGTTTATTCTGCGTTCCAGATTAACTGTCTAGGTACCTCTAGTCAGTACATTAGAATGTAGTTCTTCTGAGTTATTAAAATCCCCTTTTTTCATAATTATCCCTGTATTATTATGTAAATACACTGTTTTCATAACTTCACTGTGCATTTCACAGTGAAACAAAACTGTGTCTTAAGTGTAGTGTTGTAATTCATAAAAACTCTCATGCCTTCCTTTTTTTCTTTTTAATTTCAACACACAGAGTCTTCACTATGTGGAATTTTGTATCTCAGCATATCTACAGGACAGAATGATTACTGCAAAGAAAGTGCCTGCACCTAAATTTGCCCCAGTTTTCTGCAAAGCCCAGCCATTTCAGTGAGGTCTACAAAGCTGTTTAGAAGTAGTTTGTCTTCCTGTAAGAAGGGTCTCATTAATTCCCTTGCCTTTGTTAGGTTCTTTATAGCAGTATCTCTCATATTAACGTCTAGCCAGTTCTTCTGTCATATTAAGAGACAAATTCCTTCATTATCCCATCTAGAGGCTACTGAGTGCTTCAACCTATTTGTGATTTTCATCTGCGTGTTTGTTCTTCTGTGAAATTATGCAGACTATTACTGTTCGGACATAATTAATTCTACTTCTGCTCTTTGGTGGGGAGTTCCACAGGTTAATTGTTCTATTATACAATTATGCTTCAATACCTGTGAAATACTGCTTGTTTCAGCCGTAATTTGGCTTATGTTATCACCCCTCTTTCTATATTAACCTTCTTGTCACCACCTCCACTTTACTGTGGGCTTAAAACTCACTCTTGTGCATGATCTGACAGTACTTGAGCATGGAAGCCTTGCCAGCAATGAATACTAAACCCCAGTTTGATCTGCTCATTCATCACCATCACAACCAGTACCACAAGACAGAGAATTCCCCTGCTTTTCTGTGCTCAGTCTCATTGCCATGCCACTTAATTTTATTGTAATAAACTTAACAGTGTTGCTAGTTTATATGATTTTTTTCTGTTGTTGCAGGATTTGTAGTTTAAAAAATCCTATACAACATCTATTTTAGTTATCAGACTACAAGTAGAACTTTATCTAGATGGAACTGATGTTAAGTACCAGTGTTGGGAAGCAAATGAGGCTATGAGGTTGGAAGGGATCTCAAAGATCATCTAGTTCCAACAGCCCTGCCACAAGCAGGGATACATCCCATCAGACCAGAATGCCCCAAGCCCCATACAGTCTGACCTTGAACACTTTCAAGCTGTGACTTCTTTGGGCACAGTTAAACAGGGAGCTGCTCGGCAAACTGAAGAAGAAACCCTATAGGTCATAGAAGAAGGGGATGTCCCCTTGGGGTGATTATAAGGCTCTGGTGAGAGAATGTAGTGATGCAAATAGAAAAGCCAAAGCCTCCTTGGAATTAAACCGTGCAAGAGAGGTCAAGGGCAACAAAAAGGGCTTCTTCAAATACATTTCAGGTCAAACTAAACCCAGAGGCAATGTAGGCCCCCTGCCGAATGAGGTGGGTGCCCTGGAGACAGAGGATACAGAGAAATCAGATACTGAACACCTCCTTTGCCTCTGTCTATACTTCTGGAGGCTGTTTTGATATCAAACCCCAGATTGCTGAGGCTCCAGAGGCAGTCGAGGTAAGAGAGGAGGCTGCCTTGGTTGGTGAGGACTGAGCTAGGGACAAGTTGATCAAACTGGATGTACACAAACCCATGGGCCCAGATGGGATGCACCCACATGTACAGAGACAGCAGAAGTCATTGCTAAGCCACTACTCATCATCTTTTTCTAAGTCATGGGGATTGGGAGAGGTGCCTAGAGCACATCAAGAATAGCAAGGTCATTATGGACAGTCAGCATGGTTTCACAAAGGGGAAGTCATGCTTCACAGAATCACAAAAACAGGGATAGGAAGGGACCTCGAAAGATCATCTAGTCCAATCCCCCGACACAGCAGGATCACCTACACCAAGTCACACAGGAACACATCCAGGTGGGTCTTAAACATCTCCAGCGAAGAAGACTCAACAACCTCCCTGGGCAACCTCTTCCAGTGCTCCATCACTCTTACCGTGAAGAAGTTCCTTCTCAGGTTGATGTGGAACCTTCTATGTTCCAGCTGAAAACCATTGCCCCNCAGAGGATACAGAGAAATCAGATACTGAACACCTCCTTTGCCTCTGTCTATACTTCTGGAGGCTGTTTTGATATCAAACCCCAGATTGCTGAGGCTCCAGAGGCAGTCGAGGTAAGAGAGGAGGCTGCCTTGGTTGGTGAGGACTGAGCTAGGGACAAGTTGATCAAACTGGATGTACACAAACCCATGGGCCCAGATGGGATGCACCCACATGTACAGAGACAGCAGAAGTCATTGCTAAGCCACTACTCATCATCTTTTTCTAAGTCATGGGGATTGGGAGAGGTGCCTAGAGCACATCAAGAATAGCAAGGTCATTATGGACAGTCAGCATGGTTTCACAAAGGGGAAGTCATGCTTCACAGAATCACAAAAACAGGGATAGGAAGGGACCTCGAAAGATCATCTAGTCCAATCCCCCGACACAGCAGGATCACCTACACCAAGTCACACAGGAACACATCCAGGTGGGTNTACCCGAAAATCCAGGCTACACTGCCTCAGTTTGTCTGCAAGGATGCTGTGAGAGACCGTGTCAAATGCCTTTCTTAAGTCAAGATAGATGACATCCACGGCTCTGCCCTCATCTATCCACCTGGTTATGCCCCCATAAAGGGCTATCAGGTTGGTCAAGCATGACTTTCCTTTTGTAAAGCCATGCTGACTGTCCCTAATGACCCTCCTGTCCTTGATGTGCCCGGAAACAGCCTCTAGTATAAATTGTTCCATCACCTTTCCTGGGATGGAGGTGAGGCTGACCAGTCTAGATTTACCTGGGTCTTCCTTCTTTCCTTTTGTGAAGATTGGGGTAACATTTGCTATCTTCCAGTCTCTAGGCACTTATCCTGATCCCCAGGGCCTAGCAAAGATGATGGAGAGGGGCCTAGCAATTACTTGGCTGTTAGGAACAAATTCTTTGCTGTAAGAGTGGTGATGGTGAGATGCTGGAACAGGTTGACCAAGGAAGTTGTGGTTACCTCATTCCTGGAAGTTTTCAAGGCCAGGTTGGATGAGGTACTGAGTAACTTGATCTAGTGAAGATACCCTCGTCTGTGCAGGGGCATTGGAAGTAGGTGATCTTTAAGGTCCCTTCCAACCCTATCCATTCTATGATTCTCTTCTCCATCTACAAAAGTCATGTAGCCAAATCAGGAAGAAAGAACCCCATTCTGAAAGAAAAAATCATAAAAACATAAATGGAAGCAGATTCCACATCTCCCAAGGTTTAGTCATAGATCTCCCATCAGCTTCAGGATGGAAATCTTTTGTACCATCTTTGAAAATACACCTCAGAGATTTTTACCACAAAGGTGAAACACAGAGGCAGTGTAGAAATTCATAGACTGAAAGTGGAAACTCCCTTCCTTATGTGTGTTGCTGGACCCTCCAAAGTGCAGCTATCCTGTACATCACAAACTGCAATAACCAACAGGACAGGTGATTTTAGAAGGAGCGAGAAGACAACAGATGAATTTTACGTTTTCAGTGTGCTGCTTTCAGACAAATAAAACCTGCCTGGACATGTTCTTGTGCAACCTGATCTAGAGGATCCTGCTCTGGCAGGGGGATTGGACTAGACAATCTTTCGAGGTCCCTTCCAATCCCTGATGTTCCGTGATGCTGTGAATACTCTGACTTTAAAAGAAAGCACAGTCAGGTGCAGAGTGCCAGAGCCTCATTGGTAGCAGCACTCCAGCAATGAACCTTGCTAGGAATGCAGTCCTTGACTCTGAGCAAGTGCTAGGACAGCAAATTAGAGGCATCAGACCAGATGTACAGCTGAGGGAGAAAATTATACTTAAATGAGATTGAATGAACAGTTGTAGCTTGAACATGAGAGATGAATTTACCTCTTTGCAGGTCCTTTTTCTTCATCTTGTCAAATTTTGTGTTCTCCTTAAGTGGCTCTACGTGAAGCCTGACTAACTGGGCAGCTCCACAATAAGCTGTTACGAGGTAGAAGGTGTCACTGGCACGGATATCAGGTGCAAGGATGAGGGAAAAATTGCTGGGTACACTAGTTACTTCTTGTCACAACTTCTGGCACATAGTCTTTGGCAAGCCCAATGCAGTGTCACCTAGCTAACAAATTTTATCTATCCAGAAAATATTTATAAACACAAAAAAGTCACTATGACAATTTCTCAAGCAAGAGAGAAAACTGGCAATTTACTTTGCTTATCTTTGTTGTTTACATTTAGGTGAGACATTACTGCCAATTATTTCCTGCTTGAGATACATAAGCAGTTCTATCCACGTATGTAATCAGTGATAAAACTGTATGTTTATTCTGATTTCAGACATGGTTTCAGGCATGCAAGTTTTTTTTAAATGAATGTCAAGACTTTTTATGGAATCACATCAATTTATTTTTTATATTTAATGTTGTAAATTGCGTAAATAAAGCTCAACTTTTCTTTATCCTCGGGTGAGGGGTGGTAACTTTGCATAACTGGAATACAAAGTCCAAATTTTCTAGTGACCAGTCTAAGTTGTCTAGTGGACAGTCCAAATTTTGTGGTGGACAGAGAAAAACATGTTTGTAGACATGTGAAATTTTTGATATATTGATAAAATTTTATGCCAAGCAAGAACAACTCTGACTTAATTGTTTTTATTTTATGTTCCTCATTTCATTTGTAAGATCAGTGAGATGACAAAAATCAAAGTCATATGTTAATTCAGTTAAAAATCTACTATGACAAATGACAAGAGATTGTCAGAAGTCTGTCGATGATTATTTTCACACAAAAGGCAAAGACCACATCAGTCACAGAACAACAGTACATTGGGGATTGGAAGGGACCTCAAAATATCTTCCTTATCACAGCAGAAAATAAACCAGGAGCTGTTTATCAGACAACACAGGAGGTAATTGTGTCACTCAGGATCTTTCATTTATGACTCCATATACCTTTTGCAAAAGATGGTCTTTAAATCAAGTATGTATTGCTGACCTTAGGTCAAGACTGTGTGTTTGGGAAGTGGGACTGGATGGGCACAAGAGGGGGTCCCACTCAACTGATGACTTCATACAGACATGATCATAAACATTACACACACGTATGCGTGAGTCCATGCACACTGAAGGAACTTCTTCACGGTGAGGGTGACAGAGCACCGGAGTGGGCTGACCAGGAAGGTTGTGGAGTCTCCTTCTCTGGAGATGTTTAAAACCCATCTGGATGTGTTGCTGTGTGAATGGATCTATGTGATCCTCCTGTGGTGGGAGGATTGGACTAGATGATCTTTCGAGGTCCCTTCCAAACCCTAATTTTCTGTGATTCTGTGATGTGAAACACATTCCTTCTGTTTACAGACATCAGGGTGTAATCTGACATAAAGGTTTTACACTTAGCCCTTGCTTAAGCACTGTTTGAATCACTTTTTTTTCAGTGATTCATTCAACTTTTATGTTGGATGGTGCTGAGGGAGCTGAGATCATTCTTTTATTAAGAGTATATTAGACTCCAATATATACTACACATGATACATCAGAGAACACAAACATATAGCACATTCCTTTAATATATGTGACCAGTGGAAGTGTCATAATATGCATTTAATATGGCAGTATTAATATGTTATTCAAGCAGAACATTTAAAAGCAGACCTCAGAAATATCACACAATATCACAGTATCACAGTATCACCAAGGTTGGAAGAGACCTCATAGATCATCAAGTCCAACCTGTTACCACAGAGCTCAAGGCTATGATCACATTTGGTATGTTTTTCTGGTGTCAGTTTGAGATGCCTTGTGTTCAGTAGACTGCAGCTCACGTTTCACTTCAGTGTTTCTTGGTCTCTTAACTACTCCAAGTTTGGATGGAATTCAGTGATCTTCAGCAATATGTGAATGCTTTAGCACTTAGCAATTAACTCAAATAAGCACCTTTTCTTTTTTGCATGAGAGTGGATACCACAACAATATTTACAAATGGAAAACACCAGAGGGTAGTATTTATTTATTTTCCAAGATATTTGGAAACAGTAGATAATCCTGGCTGCTGAATCCGAAAGGATATAAGTGAACACTTCAGTTCCTCTCTGTCAAATGTAGTCTACTCCAGCGTATTTCTATTGGTGAGCTTGTGAGAAAACAGGTTCAGATCATATGAGCTACCAGGACAAGACTGAGAAGTGTAATATTGTTAAGGAAATGAAAGATAAGCACTAAACTGGCAAGCTTTGTTTCTCTAGCAGCTCTGAATTATTAACATCATAAAACAGAAGCAATGAAATCTTGAGAGTCACTTTGTAGGGCTGGAATGAATAATTTAGGGAATCTACTGTCTGCTGTCTCCTTGTTATTAAATAGGCAATTGGAAGTGACTGAAAATGACTGAGAGCAACAAAGCAAAGGCTGGTGAAGCAGCAAAGCTTTGGGCTTCTCTGCTTGAGCTGGAGTGTGCTGTTTTATCTAACTACAGGAGAATACAGTTTCTCTAGCACACAGTTCTCCAGTAACTTACTGCTTGGTTTGAGTCTTTCCTTCCTGTACTGTGACAAAGACTTGTCCTCTGTCAAACAACTGATCTACAAGTTTGTTATATCAGCTGGTAAACCAGCGATGTTTGCTGCTGAGGTGACGTAAGCCACAAGCTGGGGTTTCCCATTACAAAAGTTTGGAGCATGACCTCTAAAGATAGTGTTAGGGTTTTTTCCCCCTACCTTCATATTTACCTGTTAGAGAATAAAGAAACACAATTAATTTACATTGCTTTCCATCAACACTCTGTCATTTCAAGTGTTCATGAATTGGCTCTGAAAAATCGCTACCAGTCAGATTTCTTCACTGGCCATGCACAAAGTGAGGGATATGGTAGGTTGTTCTGCCTCAGCTGTTTCTGCCAGGAGACAAAGACTAATTCTGTGCAGTGAGTTGAGCTGATAGCCTGTGGTTACAATTCTATAACTAAGCTTTACAAGAAGAGTTCTTATGCAGTAGTTCTTAATTTTGTGTATAATAGTTATTTTCTTATATAACATTCATAGTAATTAGTAACCCCTGGTAACTCAGATGAAGTCCCTCTCATTTGGAAGCCATGAGACTTATGCAAATGCAACATACGGTTTAGAAATTTTAGTTTGAGCCCTGGCTGATTCTCACTTTCTTTGACTCTAGACCATGTTGTGCAGACTGGAGAACTTCTCATAAACAGATTCTATATAGTTGGCAGGAGAAGGCAAATACCAACGAATGCGATAGCTGTGACAAAACCCCACATGCAAAGAGAGTGACCTTAACTTAATCTACATGGAATTCCTAAAACTGGCAAGTGAATCCAAGCCAAAAACATACCATGAACCAGAGCTGTCATTAACTGGAGAAAAAACACTGAACTCTTCAGGCAAAGCAAGAACTGTCAATAAATAGTGCTATACATGCTTGAACTCAAAGCGAGCAAACCTGAATATTAAGGATGGGTCATGTCTGTAGCCTAGATCCCATCATATGAATGAGTGAAAAGAGCAGTAGACAGCTGACAGAGTCTAAGCCCTAGCAATATTCTATAAAAAATGGCTGTATTTTCCAATGAAGCACAAGCACTAATTTTAGAAGAAAAGCAACATCTGAGCTCTTCACAGCTCCAGCATCTGGTAATGTGGTACCCAATTAAAACTCACTGCCAAGGATTGCTGCTTCTCTGAGGCACCTAGTGAAAAAATAAATAATTCAAACTACAGGACTTTTTTTTTTTTGAAGGTGTGCATGGGGACAAAGTGCGACTACCAGCCAAAGCCAGATGACAAGCCCGCCAGCATCAGATGTTCGTTGAACCCCGGTACTTCTGCATCCTACAGAGGTGCTGGTTTTATATCACCACAGCTCTTTTTTTCAGCATAAGCACTAGCAATTTCCATTCTTCTCTCCTTATTGTGTGCACAGCAAACATCACAGGGATAATGCTTACTTACCCCTCAGGGGGCAGTGAAGATTAATTAGTTAATGTTCTTGATGCGCATCAAAGATGAAAAGCTCAGTGCAAGTACTAAGTGTTTGTGCATTCATAGACAACAGAAATGTACATTCTTTACAGGAAAGATGAAAGCTAGAACCATTTCCTAGCTGTGTGCAATTTTCAGAGGTGAAATCTTATTCTATAGAAAGTCTGTAAAAATTACATTTAACAGTTGAGCTATTTAGCAAAAACACTGTATAAGACACGGAAACATCTCTTTTTGCTTGTGAACCTAGGTGAAGAAATCATTGAAAATCTGCTGATGCCATTAGGAGCAAAGAACAAAAAGATAAGTTCTGTTGGCTAATGAGTTTATAATGGAAATGAGGGGAAGAAAATTTTGCTCTTAGAGTTTATAATGCAATGCGTATTTAAGATATTTACAACCGAAATGCTTCCCCAGAATCATGCCACTGTTAATCTTCTATAAACTAATTAAAGGTCTAAACCTGATCTAAACCTTATTAAAGGCACTGGATCCTTCTACTACTTGCAGTTGTTTACAGTTGGAACTCTGCTTTGCCATAGCAAACTGAAAAGAAATAATAGCTAATTAAAAATAAATGTTAAATTACAGCACTCTGGGAAATGATGAATATAGAATGCATTTTGAACCATAATGCCATTATCTAAGACTCACATGTGTAGACAATTATATACATTCACACACTTATTCACCTGTGGGTATATGTGTACATATACACATCAGTACTAGGGCTTCGTATTTATGTGTTTGTACAAGTTACTAAAATCTAAGTACATTGTGCTTACAAATGTGAAAGCAAACAGAAAACATATCCGTGTGTCTTGAAGCAAGCTTGTTAAGAGAGGGGAAACCTGAGGAAAAATTCCTAAACTTAAATCCTAAAATTCTTAACTATAGCTACTTTGACCCAAGTCAAAGTGCATAAAGCAAATTCTCTACTCCATTATGGGAGATATCAAAATATTTGATATCTAATTGGATGTATCAAAATATTGATTTCTAATTTATATTTTCCTTGGAGATCTGAAGAAATTTTTTTGCAGAAATATACTTTGGACATAGGGTAGAAATGGAGTTCAGTATAATTTTTTCTACTTGCAAATGAAGTGAGAATATATTAAGGTGCAAAGGACAGCAGGGAGCTCTCATGAACAGTAATGACAGATCTTTTCTTTTTCCTAACACATATCTACTAAAGTAGTAACATCAGAGACCAGCGAAGCTCATACTGCAGAGTTCTCAAATGACTGGCAAATTTGCAAATTTTCCCTGAATCTAATGTGTGATTCAGATATGGGGAACACTTTTTTTAGAATATTTTCCAGCTAGAGAAGCAAATGTGCAATTTAAATCACTAGGGGCTCATGAAATGGCAGTGCCCTGAGGGATCTTCTTCCCAGCAATTAAAGCACTTTCCTCATTTTTCTTTTCTGATGTTGTGGTTTAACCCCAGCTGGCATCTCAGCCCCACACAGCTGGTCTCTCCTCCCCTCCTCTTAGAGGATGTGGGAACCAAACAAGTAGGAAAACCCATGTGTTGAGATAAAGATAGTTTAACAGGTAAAACAAAAGCAAAGCAAAAACAGGGGCTCATTCACCATTGGCAGCTGGTTCAGCCATCTTCAGGAAAGCCAGGATCCACCACACTCTATGGTGTGAAGGCAAACATGATAACTACAAACATCCCCTTCATCTTTCCTCAGTTTTATAAGCTGGGCATGATGTTGTGTGGAAAGGAATATCCCTTTAGTGGGTTGGAGTCAACCGTCCCAGATGTGTTGCCTCCCAACTTCCCGTGCACCTCCAGGCTGCTCACTGGTGGGTCGTATGTGGAGCAGGAAAGATTCTGACTCTGATCCCGTTGCTCAGCAGTAAATAAAACATCCCAGTATTGCCAGCATTGTTGCCAGCACAAATCCCAAGCGTAGTCCATACCAGCTACTGTGAAGAAAATCAACTCTCTGCTAGTCAAAACCAGTACCTCCCTAAAGAATCAGAAAAAAATGGGAAGAAGCTCATTTATGGGTGATTTCAAGACCTACTATTTTTGTTATAACTGCTATGTTTGTTGAATATTGATTTTGAAAGTCTTAACAAATAACTTTTATTTTTATAACAAATCTGCAGTTATTTGGTGGCTATAGGACAAATTCTGCATGAGCAGAGTGATCATTCTTAGTGAGGAGGTTCCACATCAATGTGAGAAGGAACTTCTTCCCAGTGAGGGTGATGGAGCACTGGAACAGGCTGCCCAGGGGGGTTGTGAAGTCTCCTTCAGTAGAGAAGTTTAAGACCCACCTGGATGTGTTCCTGTGTGACTTGGTCTAGGTGATCCTGCTGTATCAGGAGGATTGGACTAGGTGATCTTTTGAGGTCCCTTCCAATCCCTAATCCTTCTATGATTCAATAAGAAAATGATGATGGGAGTGGAGCATGTCTCTGATGAGGTAAGGCTGAGGGAGCTGGGTCCTGGAAAAAAGGACACTGAGAGGTGACCTAATTAACATTTATAAACATGTGAAGGGTGGGTGACAGAAGTATGGAGCCAGGCTCTGCTCAGTGGCATCCCATGATAGGACAAGGGGCAATGGGTGTGAACTGGAACACAAGAGGTTCCACATCAAAATGGAAAGGAACTTCTTCACAGTGAGCTTGACAGAGCACTGGAACGGGCTGCCCAGAGGGGTTGTGGAGTCTCCTTCTCTGAATATGTTTAAAACCCTCCTGGCCATGTTCCTGTGACACTTGATCTAGGTGATCCAGCTGTGGCAGGAGGATTGGACTAGATGATCTTTCGAGGTCCTTTTCAGTCCCTAATGATTCCATGAAGTATCTGTATCTGCCCAACATGCCAACAGAAGATTTGGACTATCATTTTCTATCTTCATCAAACCACAAATTATAAATACTGTACAGAAATGCTGACATGTACCTGGACCCAACAGCACCCCAAATTCACATCCAAGCTAGAGAAAAATATAGTGGATAACTGAATACAAAAATGTCCAACTAATTTTGAATAGCTTGCATATGTGATTGAATTATGAAGACTGCACCTGCAGTCTCAAAACATAGCAAAGGGAAACGAGAGTGGTGAGAAAAGTAACAGAGGAAAATCCAAAATAAATAGCAGTTCAAAAACAAAATAGAATGAAAACCAAGCTTTCTGGGCTTAGTGTTGTAACACAGGCAGGCTTATCTTGTGCTTTCAAAGTACCTAGTAGCACAGGCGCCTTCAATGCCACAAAGACTGTCTTCATGGGGTTATAAACGAAAAGCAAACATGGAACAACCCGTTCTGCAAAGATGAAAGCCAAGGCAATATGATCATGCACTTGTTTACATTTTCCAGAGTTTTCTCTGTGAACTGCATATAACGTGAGGCAGAGCAAAGACAAGTTAGTGTTCTGAGTAAAAGTAGGAAATAAGATGAGAAGTATGGAAGAAAAAATTACAGTGTGGTCAGACAACGGACAACATGGTTTTGATTCTGGTGAGAACCACATACATGCCAGTCAGCCCTACTGTTTTCAGAGCTGGCTGCAAATTGCATCAGTGACAGTAGACCTATGCAGTAGGAGGAAGCTCTTACCAGAAGCCTAAGTAAATCAGCAGAAGCTCGTATAGAAATTGCAAGCTGCTGCATGTACCTGGTCAGATACCCACTTCTTTGTGTACAGATATGTAATCTGAGCATCCTCTGATGAGCCACTCATTTTTATCTCATTATGTGCTATGTACATACAGCATCAGCGGAAGGTAAAGTAATTTGAGAACCCTTGGGAAACATTTCTATATACTAGTCCAGTAATTGTTTGATCACTCATTTCCTACAGTTCAACATGAAAGGCACCAAACAGTACGACCGTGAACCGTGGATTTCATACCTACTTGCGTGACGTTGATTTAGTGACAGCTCCTCGAGGAAAAAAGTAATAAAAAGGTTAATTATGTTTTGTGTAGTAGCGCAGAGAACACAATCCAAACACCCTGAAAGTTACAGGTATGTTTGCATCCATTATTTTTGTGAAAATAGCTGGGGCACCAGCAGCAAACCTGGCATTTGAAAATAATTAAATCAAATGCTTAAGCTTATTTAAGGTAATGGTGCAGCATGGATCAGACTGTAAGTATATAAGTAGGAGTGTAAGAGCCTTCTTATCTTTGGTTACCATGCCAATGACATCTAGCTATCAGGTGACGTCATTTGCTTTGTTTTATAAGCCGAAATGAGTCCCCAATCTGCAATCAGTGCTGTGAGAATTCAATCAGCAGACAGCATTGTGCTTCTTAAGAAAGCACTGCTGGCTGGAATAATGGTGCCTGGTGGTGCATCCCAGCTCTCCATAAAAAGTGCTATAGAAAGTTTGCTGACTTGGACGAGTTTCAAAATCAGCAAGCCACCACCTGAAGATAAAGTTGCTCAGAAAAACAAGGATATTTTCAATATTGTCATGACTCCTGATCGCATCCCTAAATTTTTCATCCCTTCTCTGGACATAGAACATACCTCCTTGCAGCAGAAGCCGGAGGAAGACATAGCTGAGAATTGTCCTGAAAGAGGAGTCTCTGATGAAGTTGCTCAAAAGCGCAGAACAACTAGAAGCAAATCTGAATCCTACATCAGGAAAGATGCACTGTGCAAAGAAGAGAGTCTGGACAGAAGAGGAACCCTGTGCTTTACAGACAGAATGATTTTCCCTGGAGACCTGGAGAGAGCTGCACATCATTCTGACCCAGCAACCAGGGCTGCCCTCTCCTTGCCTCACCTCTCCAAAATTACGACCCCCTATGGGTTTCTCACTCTGGGTGAGAGTCCCAATACCAGGAGGAAAGAGTCTCTCTTCTTTCAACGTGATTCTGAAGAGCTTAAAATCCTCTTGTCCCAAAGGAAGAAGACCACATCTCTTGTGAGGAGCTCATCCAGCCCTTTCAGTGAACTTCAACAGACCATGGAGTACGTAAAGCCTTCAGCCACTCTTAAGACCAGACGGGCAGTTTCTTGGGAAGCAGTCTGCAACAGCCAGCTCTCCTCTCTGCACTGCAAGTCAGACTCTGAGACATACCCTGTGAAATATGAGAAGAAGAGATTCCAGATGACAATGAAGAGACATCTGTCCAGCATCAAGCGCATGCGGTCTGTCACCGGGATGAGCTGGCTGTCCTAATGACATGCAGAGTCATCCCTGATCGTAAGTCCTGTGAAAATTTAAAAGGGACTGTCTTCCACCGCAGTGAATAAACACAAGTGTGTAGCCCACGTTCAGCGTCATGAGCTCCAGCTTAGGGCCAGATAAACAACCAGAGAGGACTTGCTTATGCTTGGCAGGTTGAACGCATCGTCTGTTTCCTAAAGTCACACTCAGAGCCTTACAAGCTTTTAACTCGCAAGCGAGGACAGGACTAATTGAAATAGGTCATTTTCTGAAGGGGATGCTGTCTTTTCTAGTCACGCCTGTATAATCTCTTAGAGGGACGTAAATTACTACGTCAAAAGCAAACTGTAAAGAGAAAAAATGCCTGCTTTTAGAATAGTGATGCTGCTTTTGGACTGATAGCAAGCTAGAAAAGAAGAAACAATGCTAGCTAGTCAGGTAAAAGTTGTTTTCCTTTTTCTTTTTTAGCCTAACATTACAGTGTAAGTGAAAACCAATTAAGAGTTAATGTTTCCCAGGCTGTTTACAGCAGGGAGTTGCAAACAGTCATTCATAACTTCTGGCAAGGGTGCACTCGCTGAGAGGGGAAGCTGGGTGTTTGCTTTGCTGATGACAGTGAACAGTGAGCTGCTCTCTGTTTTTAACAGATTTACTTGTTTTATGCACTCTTGTAGTTATCCATTCAGCATGGCTGGAATTAGCAGGCAACCGATGTGATTTGTTTATCTGGTTACCAGTGTCAGACTACAACACCATTCTATTTATAAGCTGTCTCTTTTCTAGTCATAATTAAACTAAATAAAGTCTCTTTTTCCCCCCCTGTACTACAGGGGGGCCTTTCTTGTATTGGTGTCATCTTTATTTTTCCACAGATTTGTTCATTACCAAGAAATTGGAAAGGGAGATAAAGCCATCATGAATATTCAATGTCCACACAATACTGCTTGTGTGATCCTGCGTGCTAATGTTAATTTTTGTGTAAGGTACTGATACGCTCATGTATGAAAAACTTCAGTGGAAAAAGCTATCAGTGGCCTGGCTTCCTTCTCTCAGAGCATTGGAATAGGCTGCCCATGGTGGTTGTGGAGTCTCCTTCTCTGGAGATGTTTAAAACCCACCTGGACATGTTCCTGTGTGACTGGACCTAGGGGATCCTGCTGTGGTGGGGGAACTGGACTGCATGATCTTTCAAGATCTCTTCCAACTCCTAATGTTCTGTGATTCTGTCAGTGGCAGCTACAAATATCCAATGACATATAAACACTAAGAAGAAAAGTTTTCCTGTCACCAAATAAAATTTATCACTAAGCAAAATGTACTTGTCATTGTATTTCCAAGAAAAATATATTAAAGTACCCATGAGCCTTTTCTAAGGCTAAAACCTCTTCTAAGTTCTAAAAGAAACAAACTTCCTAATAAATGAAATTTGGAGACATCTGTTAGATTAGTTTATTGGGATGAAGACACCTAGAATATGGAAAAAGTCAGCAGTGCTTTGTATATGAAAAAACTCGACCATCTACTTTAGATGACAAGAGAGTAGCATGGCATTTGTAATGAAAAATAAACCATGTAGAGTAGAGTAACATTTGAAATTAAAAATATCTATTACACTATTTTGCATTTAATATATTCATGTTGCGTAATCTGTAATTGGTAATTACTATGATATCAAATGACCCTGGCACAGGGGAAAATTGTTGCTGTCTACAGAGATGAGACTGTCCCTGTTTTACAGACAAGGGATAAAATCCACGCAGCAAATACAGCTCAAGTAGCCCATGAAACTCATGTTCCAAATAATCAGAAATGAGCTGGCTGTGCTTCCCTGGCTGTGCAGCAGCACAGAGACCGCGGTGTGTGAAATGAAATATGTGTGTGAAATCAAGTAAATTCACAGATGGCCAGCTCCTGTGACAGCAGCACAGCTACCCAACCCTGAGATAGTCATCCAGACTCCCTTTGTAATCTAAAGTATGATTCATCTCCTACAGAAGACATCTAAATCTCATCAGGTGTTTGCACATATTTTCCACGAAGAGGCTGTATAGCACAAAAGATGAGATGTTAGAAGCCATTTCAGGCCATACTTAGCTTGCATTGGATGCAAACAAAGTCTTAAGGTCCTAGGTAGACTTGTATTGTGTCTTTTGGATTGCACAGCTGGCTACAAATATGCTATATCTGGTGTGTCTCTCTCTGGGATTCTCCCATCCTACAACTTAGTTTTGCTTATTTTCTACCACACTTCCTACAGAGCAGAAACAAAGTGGAGTGAACAACCTCATTGCTTCAAAGATCTCAGTGACTCATAGCTAAGTGGAAGCTCAGCATCATGAAGCCGAGGCACTCTGCTACTACTCGCTGCTGGTTTTCACCTGTACAACACTAAAGAAACAAAACAGCAATGAATTTCCTTTGCATTTATGGTATTCTTTCAAAGCACTGTTCCTTTGCTGCTACTCTGCTAAGAAATTCCTCAGAGATCCCCCTCATCGGGGCGTTTTGACATATTACAATGAATTTAACAGGATATTGTTAATTCCCATTTTGATAGCTATTACAGTTTTGTAGTTCTTCCCTGACAGGCATGTGGAAAAGAGGAGGAGATGGGTGTTATGTGGAACAAAGTGTAGAGAGATAAAATGATTATTGCTTATCACTGCAAGACTCAGGAAAGAGTTAGCATGTTCCACAGACACTGTGTTGTCTTGGGAGTTCAGATTATATCTTGTGAATAAGGGTCATAGAATCACAGAAGGCATTTGGCTGGCAGGGACACTTAAGGTACATCTAGTCCAACCCCTACTGCACTGAACAAGGACATTTATAGTCAGACTAGGTTGGCCAGAGCTTTATGCAACCAGCTCTTGAATGTCTCCAGAGATGTGGTCTTCACCACCTCTCTGGGCCACTTGCTCCACCTGGCCACAACCTTCATGGTAAAAAAGTTTCTTCCTTATATTCAGGCTAAATCTCCCCTCCTTTCATTTAAAATCATCACTTCTTGTCCTGTCACAAGGGGGTCTGATGAATAGTCTGTCTCCAGGTTTCTTATCAGCCCCTTTAATCACTGGAAGACCCCAAGAAGATTTCTCCAGATCTTTCTCTTCTCTAGGCTGAACATACCCAACTCTTCCAGCCTTGTCTCACAACAGAGGGTTTCACCCTCACATTATGTCTAGGGCTTTCTGTGGCTCCACTCCAACAGCTCCAGGTCTCTGTTAAGAAGCCCAGAGCTGGACCCAACAAATGGGCTGTCACCAGAGGAGAGCAGAAGGGTACAATCCTATTCCTGATCTTCTGCCCACACTGCTCAGCATACAGTCCAAGATATGGCTGGCTCCTGGGCTGCAAGCACAGGTTCCAAGCTTATGTTCAGCTTTTCACCCATGAACACTCTGGAGGACTTTTCTGCAGGGCTGCTTTCCCCTCCTTCCACTCGCATCCTGTATTGATACCAGAGGTTGTCCCAACCCAACTGCAGGACTTTACACACAACCTTGTTAAACTTACTGAGGTTCACATGCACCCCTTCTCCATGTCCGTGTCCCTCTGGATGACATCCTGTCTGGCAGGTTTGTCAACTGTATCACTTGGTGTCATATGCAAACTCGCTGAGAGTGATCCCACTGTCTATATCTTTGATGAAGATATGAAGCAACATTTGTCCTGTCAGCTTGGGATGTGTGAGGAGAAAAGCTGCCTGTGAAGACTTATGCAAAACTATTTAGTAACTCAGCCTTCTTCTGGTCCATAGCTAGCAATTTGCATTTATTGCTTATCAGAGTAGGCACATCTTGGTGTTCTTTGCATGCTTTGCTAAGTTCAGTTCTATCTGAACCTTCCTGATCTCATCACTATACATCTGGACAATGTCCCTACACTTTTCTCAGGATAGGTGTTCCTATTTCCACTGCCTATGTAGTTCTTTCTTGCCTTTTAGCTTGACTAGCAGTCATGACTCAACCATGCTAGTGTCTTCCTTTCTTTGCTTGTCTTCTTACACTTGGGAATTGGGAAATTGGGAGAGCTTTTGGAAATTGTCCTTAAAGATCTTCCAGTTCCGTCCTTCTTGTCCCCGAGGGCCATGCAAAGTGGTGTTATCATGGGCAAGTGTGCAGCTTACCTGGAGCCCAAATTAGGGACATCACTAGGTTGCTTCCTAACCTGGTGAGATCAGCTGACTATAGCCCACTGCTGATCATCCAGACAGGTGGGGAGGAATCTGTATTCCACAGCCTGAGGGGAATGAAGAAAGACCTTAAGGCATTAGGACGTTTGGTGAAAGGTTGTGGGGTACAAATTTTGTTCTTGTCATTTCTTCCATTTTGGGGTGAGGACAC
>VXBP01008110.1:0-18169 GCA_013400115.1 Rhinopomastus cyanomelas
GCGGGCGGGGGGGGGGTGCTTGTCTGCTCTGGAATCCATAAAAGGATGCTCTGACCACAAATTTGGTTAATCTTCCCTGGGGCTTTCTTGATACTTCTACGACCATCAGTTGTTGTGGTTTGTCTACTCCTTACGGGCTATCGGGTGCCACCATTATTTGCATCCTTGAAATGGTAGTTGTTATCAGTTTCATAAAACAAGGTATCAAACAGGGTATTATCAACATTACTATTAACACCCCTCCACCAATCAAGGCCAGATAGTGCTTGGGATCAAAAAATTTCCAGTTCCTGGGACAATTTGGGGGTAGGTTTAGGTCACTTGGTCTGGGACAGATGTATTTCACCTGCCACTCAAGGGTGCCATGATTAGAATCTATGGCATCACAAGCATCAAAAATCACCCAGGCTGGTTGACTCAGTTTAGTTATTATCTTTCTTCTCTCAATTAACCTTCCTCCTTCCGAGTTTGTTTTAATTTCCACCCAATATTGATAGGGAAGTTCTTTTGGATCATAACACACAGTCCTATTTCCCTCTTTACATACATGCTATGTTGTAAAATTCCTTACGCAAGTTCCCAGTTTTTCCCCTTTACAATCATACAGGGTATGATATACCAAAGTCCTTGTTCCTAAACGACCCCTTCGTGTTTTTATAACACATTCGGCACAGCTTTCTGCCACGGTCCTCTCGTGTATGTGTACCAAGAGACACATTAGGCAAAGGAGTACCGTCAAGGCTTTCATGTTCAGCAGTCTCTGTCCAAAGGGGCTGCAACCCTCAGCTGACCTTTCCAAGCTGCAACACTAGTCCTACCCCAGTTCATTTGTTCCACTTTTCCAGGACTTTGGGGTTCCATGGAGTATGGTACTCCCAAGACCTCAGATAATCCTTTAATTACCTTCGAGGTAAAGTGAGCTCCCTGGTCAGAATCTATATGCCCTATGATTCCATATCATTTTCCAATAAAATTTTGGCCACCGTTTGCGCTGTTGCCCTTGACACGGGATGCGCTTCTACCCATCGGGTCAGATGGTCCACTATTACTAAAAGATATTTCATCCTACCTACCCTAGGTAGTCCAGTAAGGTCTATTTGAATTCTTTCAGAAGGTCTATACGCTGTTCCTCTTCCTCCAAAGGCTGTTTGTCTAAAAACTCCCCTATTCACCTTTTGACATATCAAACATCCCTGAGTGATTTGCTTTGCCATGTCAAATATTCCTATACATCCATATTGTTTAAAAAAATTAGTCCCCTAGGGCTTTTGTTCCCCAATGGGTTTGATCATGTAGTCTTTGAAGGATTTGTCTGCCATATGCCTTTGGCAATATTTCCCTGCCATCTGGCAATTGCCACTTCCCTTCTTTAAATTCTGCCCCAATTTTCTTAATCTTCTCCTCCTTGTCTTTAGAATAAGTCTTTCTCTCCTCTTCCACCTCCTTCTTTTCCTGTATAAACTCAAGGTTGGTGGGCCCCCTTTTCACTGCTGTCCTTTGGGCTTCTTCATCAGCTTTGTTGTTCCCCTCGCCTGTAAACTCAGCCCTTGCTGGTGTCCCCTTACATGTACCACGGCCACTGCTGTGGGTTTCGCACACACACACAATCATTAGGGATTGGAAAGGACCTCCAAAGATCATCTAGTCCAATCCCCCGCCACAGCAGGATCACCTAAACCAACTCATACAAGAACATATCCAGGTGGGTTCTAAATGTCTCCAGAGAAGGAGACTCCACAACTCCCCTGGACAGACCGTTCCAGTGCTCCATCACCCATGCTCTGATAAAGTTCCTTCTCATATTTATATGGAACCTCGACATTCCAGCTTACATCTATTGCCCCTCATCCTATCACTAGATGACATTGAGAAGAACCTGGCTCCATCCTCCTGACATCCACCCTCCACATATTTATAGACATTAATGAGGTCACCCCTCAGTCTCCTCTTCTCCAAGCTAAAGAGACCCAACTCCCTCAACCCCTCCTCATAAGGGAGATGTCCTACTTCCCTCATTATCCTCGTTGCTCTATGCTGGACTCTCTCCAGCAGCTCTGTGTCCTTCTTGAACAGAGAGGCTCAGACCTGAACACAATACTCCAGATGTGGTCTCACCAGGGCACAGCACAGGGGAAGAAGAACCTCTCTTGATCTGCTAACCACTCCCCTTCTGATCCACCCCAGGATGCTGTTGGCCCTCTTGGCCACAAGAGCACACTACTGGCTCATGGTTATCCCACTGTCTACTAGGACCCCCAGGTCCCTTTCTCCTGCACTGCTTTCCAACAGGTCAGTCCCCAACCTATACTGGTGCCTGACGTTGTTCTTGCCCAGATGCAAGACTCTACACTTGCATTTCATGGAGCTCAGCTCTCCAGCCTATCCAGGTCTTGCTGAATGGCAGAGCAGCTTGCTGGGGTGTAGGCGATACCACCCAGCTTTGTGCCATCGGCAAACTTGCTGACAGTGCATGCCAATCCCTCATCCAAGTCATTAGATTGAATAGTATTGGTCTCAATACCAACCCTTGGGGGACTCCACTAGATACAGTCACCAAGGACTGCTACTTCTAGGGCTGTCTGGATCAAATCAAGCCTCTAAGTACTACATCCAAGAGGATAATGTGAACTCTGATGCCAGGAGACCACCTCCAAGCAATGAGGACCAGAAAATGGAGGGTATCAGCACAGGACACCTCAGGATCTCGGCCCAGGGTCTAGCAGGAGAGATGGGGCCCTAAGGCCATCAGTCTCAGTGCCTCATTTCCTGGGCTTGCAGTGGGGCTCAGTGGGCTCTGCAGGACCCACTGCAGGTTTCCTCAATTCCTTTAAAATGAGAATAACTAATTCATGATGGACCAAACCCTTTCCTTGGGTACTGATGAGCCCTCTTTCGTCCCAAATTTTTCCAAACGTGTGTACTACACCATATGCATATTTAGAGTCTGTGTAGATTGTCCCTTCTTTCCCTCTCAACAATCTAAGGGCCTTGTATAAAGCATACAATTCACAAGCTTGAGCCGAACATATAGAGGGAAGAGGTCCTGATTCCACAGTTTTTAGTTCCTTGTTTACCACTGCGTATCCCGATTTCCTTTTCCCCTCTATTCCCCTAGATGATACATCTACAAACAAGATTTCCCCTCTTTCTAATGGGTATTCTTGAAGGTCCGGCCTGATATTTGTCTGTGTTTCTAATACCTGCAGACAGTAGTGTTCAATTCCTTCTACGGGTTGCCCGTACAAGAACTGAGCAAGGTTTCATGCTGCGGTTATTTTTAATTCCAAATTGAGAGAGTCCATCAAAATTGTTCCATACTTCAAAATCCTACTATCTGTGAGCCATCTTTCAGCCTTTTGTTGTAACACCCCTGTTGCAGTTTGAGAACTGCCAGAATTTTCAGAGGTGCTTTCATGAGGAAGAAAAGTTGTGTTGTTTCCTGGGGAACCTGTCCCCAGTTGCACAGGTCCCAGGACCCTTCCCCGGAAGGGTCTGTCCTGGGACCTGCACCGGAAAGGCTGGCTAGGGCAGCCTATAAAAACCGGAGCAGGGTCTTTGTTCACCCTTTTTGGGGGCTGTGGCCTTGAAGGCAGTGCCCCCCCACCGCCCCGGGAACGAGCGGTAGGGAGGGTGGGGACCACGGCTCTGAGGGGGACCGCAGCTCCCGAAGCAGCTGCAACCTGCCGCGGCTTCCGAACAAGCCGCGGCCCCAGCCTGACCACATTGACGGCGTGCACTTGCTGCTGTGCAGTCCAGAAGCAACCCTGGCCGCAACTTGCCACGGGTGCATGGCCCTGAAGCGGTGTTGCCGCTGTGAACACCACTGCACCGTGGCCCCGGACTGGAGAAAGCCGTGGACGGCGCCACGCCCCAGACCCGAAGCAGCTCCCCTGCCGTGGCAGCGCGATGCCACCGCTGCTTGCCGCTGCACCGCACTCGGACTGGAGAAGCAAGACTGGTGCAGAAATGCCATCACGACCCCTTCACCACGGACAGCCTTCAGCATTGGTGAGCTGGGCTACTCCTCTTCCCCCTGGAGCTGAGACAGGAGAGGGAGAGGAGAGGATGTCTGGAAGACCCTCTTGGCCACGTGTGGAGTGTGGGGGCTGCGGCCCTGCTGACGCCATGCGGTCAGTCTCCATGTTGGATCCTGCACGTGGCTGGGGCCCTATGACTGGGCCGCCGCCATTTTGGAAAGAGTGATCAGCAGAAGGAGAGACTGTCATTTCTGCCACTGAGAAAAGACTGGCAGCACTTAGGTTTGGGGGAGAACTCCTTCGTGCTTAGCTGAAGAAAGCAGGAGGACTGGAGAATCCTCAAACCTTGGATGTGAAAGACAGAGACCAGGTTCTTTGAAATGCATGCAGCTGCACAGAGGGACGCAGGTGTGGGCGCTGAGAAAGTCAGGTTATCCTGAAAGCATTGAGATGCATGTCTGCTGCACTGAGGGATGCAGGTGTGGGTGCTGAGAAACTCGGGGCATTCCGGACTGACATGCTGTCTTTCCCAGGTCTCTAAACTAGAAGAAGATCCAAGGCCCAAACTGTAGTGATCTCCCATGATATTTTCCTCAGGTTGTGTGATGGCATTTATGACACAGTTTCTAGTTTGTGTGCACCGACTTGTGTAACCTTTTTTCCCATTCTGTATGTAGTTATAGTGTTAATAAACCTTTCTGCAGTTTCCCTAAGCCATCAATTGTCTGGCAAATTTTATCCGAGATGTCATCGAGACCTCACTGCTTTGCTTTCCTTTCTTTTATATTGAATTGTGGTCCTGAACCCACCACAAAATTGGTCCTGAAACCCGGGAACAAAGCACTTTGAGTTTCAACCCGCTACACTCAGGCAAGGAATCTAAAATTTTCAAACTACAACAACAAAGCTATAAACTAAAGAAAGATCATGTTAGTGAGGACAAGCAGAATTTCTCTTTCAGTGAAATACATGACAAGGTCAGAGATGACTTCTTAGTTCTACATAATGGAAGGAAGATACAAATCTAAAATAAAATGTGTCACGTTTGAAATGATGCCAGGAGTTAAAGGGGAGGCTATTTTGGTTCATTTGAACTAGCGTTTGCACGTGCCTTATAAAGTTGTTGTGCAAGAGAAACAGTGTGCCAGCAGGAGTGGGGAAATTGTCATCCAGCTATACTCAGCACTGGTGAGGCGCTATGTCAAATACTATGTTCATTCCTGGGCCACTCACTACTAGAGGGACATAGAAGTACTGGAGCATGTCCAGAAAAAGGCAACAAGGCTCATGAAGGTCCTGGAGCATAAGTCCTTTGAGGAGTGGCCAAGGGAACTGCAGTCATTTAGCCTAGAGAAAAAGAGTCTGAGAGAACTTATCATTTTCCTAAACTACCTGGAAGGAGGTTGGAATAAGGAGAGCACTGCCTATTCTCCCTTCCTTGTGGCAAGCAACAGGACTAGAGGAAATGTCTGCAAGGAAATGGCACCAGGGCTGGATATTAGAAAGAATTTCTTCACTGAAAGGATCATAGGGCATTGGGACATGCTGCCCAGGGCAGTAGTGGAGTCACTATCCATGGAAGTATTTGAACAACATGTAGATCTGATGCTGAGGAGCATGGTTTATTGGTGACCTGGCAGTGCTCAGTCAAAGGTTGTACTTGATGATCTTATAGGCCTCTGCCAATCAGTAAGATTCTGTGAATGAGTATTATCTGAAACTCTATGCTGTTTATACTTGCTAAACCACTGCTTCCCCTCTACACATTGGGCTGATGTGGAAAGCCACACTACCACTTTGAAATAAATCATATCTCCAAGACATGAAAGAGGTTGGTCTGTCCCATAGTTACCTATTGGGCCCAAGTAAAATTTCCTATAAATAACACTGACACAGTCCTAATAGGTAATATAATGTAGTTTTGTTATTGTCCGATGGCTTTTCCAGTGTCTCATTTACAAAGGTACATTGCAGAATCTGTGAAGGAAAATAGCCAGAAATAAAAATCAATCTACGGTATCCATTTATTTTATGTAAGCAGTTTTGTCCTGGTATAACTTTAGCTATCCTGAACAACATGCATCCTTGACCACATTATTTTAGATAACATTTTACTATTCCTGTTCTGAAACCATTGTAATTAGTGCTCACCCCGAGGACAAATTCCCAGTTTTCTTCATTATTTTAATAATTCATCCTATGCCTGAGGCAAGTATTTTAAGATCAGTTTCTGTGATTGCAGTTTGTTTAGGATACTGGCCAATCAAGGCAGAGCTAAATGCAGAATATATAAACTCCACCTTGAAATATTTTATGCACTAATTTCAATACAGTTTTAAAACTGAAGTTGTAAGGAGTTTTGCTAACCTTGGACCACTAACTGCAATTGCCAAATAAAATGATGCTAACAAATCTTCAAGATAATACTATAGTCAAACTATTTGTTTCTCTGTTGGCCAATGAGGTGGCTGTAACACCACAAGCAGCATTTTCCTCGGTGCTTAAAGGTGCAACCTCCTTTGAGGCACACTGCAGTGACTCCCTATAAGGCCCATTGTGTGGCATCTTTCTGGACGCCTACTTTGGAAATGCAGCAACCCATGTCTTGACTATGGATGGACATACATGACACAGTGAATCAAGAGACAAGTAATATGCCTTTGATCCAGCATCTGTATCCTCCTGCTCTCTCTGTCTGAAAAGGTCATTATTCTGACGATTGTCTGTGTTTTGGTTTCATTCATTTCAGGGGAGATTATTTTGCATTTGTCATAGACATCTTACACAATGTCATTTTCCTTAATTACGTTAGAATAAGAGGAAAAAAAGGAACTGATTATCTGTTTCTTGGTCCAGCTCCTAGACAACCTTATAAAATCCTTTAGAAATCCTCCAAACTCAAAGGGCTGCATACTTTCCCTGCATTCACCCCTAACATTAAGTTATCCAAAATATCTGTTTTCCACAAAGGATGACGTAAAAATCATGCACCCCATCTTGAGGCCTGCTACAAAGCTTTGTTCAGATACTTTGCTATAGTTTTCCACAGCAAAACAAGTTTAGTCTTCTTTACTGCAGACTGGATATAGCTATTTGGGAATGATCTGATCTGATCACTGTACATCATTGTTTATTAACAACAAAATGGCTTATTTATGCCAAGATCCATTCCATCCTCCCTCCCTCCTTCACTCCCCCCCTCCCTTCCTTTCTCCCTTCCTCCCTTTCTGCCTTCCTGCCTGCCTTCCTTTCTTCTCCCTCCCTCCCTCCCTCCCTCCCTCCTTCCCTCCATCTTTTTTCTTTTTTCTATCTTTCTTCAAACATCAACAAAGAGGTTTTTAATGAATAAAAAATCAATAGTTGCTTTGGGCTGACCACTTGGGAAAGCCCAAGTTAAAGCTGCTCAATTAAAGGACTAAATTAATCCTTATGGCCTTTAGTTTCAGGATCCCATTTATGAGACCTTACTTACTCAGCTACTCCACAGTATCATCAGCAATGTCATTATCCTTCTGTATCTGAGCACACTGCTAGAAATCAGCAAGGCTTCCTGGCTGACATGAAAAGAACACAGAGAGCAGAGTTTTCCATTTGTTTTTTCTTTTTCTATCTTTAAATTGTTCAATCACATCTGGGTGTCTCCAAATGCACTCCCATGTTGGATGAGTCTGTTGCTAGGCTACTAACAACATGCTTTTTATATGTCTAAAAATACATTTAACTTCTGTATTTAAGGGTGATAGTTCCTTTGTACTCTAAAGCATACAAGATTATTGTAGGCCACCTTGAGGTCTCAGGATATGAATTATTCAATTACACAGTCCTGTTAAGATTGTCTCAAAATGAGGCATGAGTGCTTCTGGTTCCTATTGCTGTTTCATATTGTGCTGTTCCTTTCTTGGCAATCACAAGAAACAGAGCTGGAAAGCACTGTAAAGGCCATATTACTTAGCGGTCTGTATAAGGCAGGATCAACTAAATACCTCCCAGCAGACATTTGTCAAACAAGAGTCTGAAGATTGTGATGGAGAGTCTTTGACCACCCTAGGCAATGTAATCCCATATCTAAATATACCCTCTAGAAAATATTTACCCAATATCAACCTAATTCTCCTTCACTACTCTTTCTTTGCTGCTTTTATATAATGCAGTTTATGGGTATTGCCTGATTAGGCTGGTTGGAAAAATATAGCAAATAACTGTAAAATTAGGTACCAGATCTTTTTCAAACTACAAAATTATAGTTATTTCCAATAAACAGAATGAAGACAGCTGCTGCTTCTGTTTCAGAGTGTAGCGGGTTGGGGATTCTCCACTAATTTTAGCAAGTAAGGTCTCGATGACATCTCGGACAAATTTGCCAGACAATGAATGGCTTAGGATACTGGATAAAAGTTTATTAACCTAACTGTATACAGACAAAGAAAAAAAGGAAACAAAAAGAATAAAACAAATAAAAACCAGCAAGTTGGTGCACTCAAACCTAGAAACTGCGTCAAACATGCCATTACACTATCTGAGGAAAATACCATGGGAAGTCACTATTGTTTGGGCCTTGGGTCACGACAGAGATCTGGGCAACTACAACTCAACTACACTACAACTACAAGCCCCTGTCTCTGTCCTTCCAACCTAAGAGATCTGGGCAACTACAACTCAACTCAGCTACAGCTACAAGCCCCTGTCTCTGTCCTCCCGATCCAAGATTTAAGGAGTCTCAAATCCTTCGGCTTTCCAACTATGCACGAAGGGACCTCCCCCAAACTTAAAAGCACCCCCAGTCTTCCTCAGCGGCAGGAAATGACACACAGCTTCTCTTCCCGTTGACCAGTCTCTCCAAAATGGCAGCGGTCCATCGCTCAGTCCCAGTCACGTGGGGGATCCAAAATGGAGGCACGTTCATCGCTGGATCAACAGGGCAACGCCCACACTCCACAGTAGGCCGAGAGGATTCTCAAGGCCCTCTCCTCTCTTCTCTCCTCCTGTCTCAGCTCCAGGGGGGAAGAGGGGGCACCCCAGCATACCACAACGTTACCAAAATGCTGAAGCTGCGCTGTGGGAGGTGGCTGCACTCAGTCTTGCTTTTCCCAGATCGCCCGGATCATGGTGTCAGGTTCAGGCCCGAGGCAAAAGGGCTGCGCGGAGCAGGGGGCACAGCGGCACAAATCAGGGTCTTCCCACGACCACTGAAGAACCGCGGCAGACGCGAAGGCTGTCCATTACTGGACGGGGAGCGGTGCAAACCGGCGCGTCCTCCATTCCAAAAGCAGCGGAGCCACTGGAGAACCTGCGGCAAACTTCACAGCTAGCGCCGGGGCGGGGAGAGCTTACAAGTGCGTCTCCAGACCGCGGCACATCGGCGCTACTGGAGCCCGAGGTGAATCACAGCTGGCAGTCCGGCCGAGGACATGGGGCTACGCGAACACGGGGCATCTGCTCTTCCCGCAGTAGCGGCTGCAATCGCTGAAAAGCCGCGGCCGAGCCGCATCCCGTGCCCTTCCCCCCTCCCCGCCACCGTCCCGAGAACGGACGGGGCGGGGGAGCGGGGGGCGCTCGGCTGAGAAGCCGCAGCCCAAGAGGGCCTGCAGCACACACGAGCGGGCTACATACTTCCTCCTTCTTCTTCTTCCTTCTACCTCCTTCTTTTTCTCTAAACAAACCGCCCGCTCTGCTTTTTCATAGGCTAACCCAACACGGACATCCGGGGCAGGTCCAGGACCAAGTGACACCTTCCCCCAGGACAAGTCCCCTGCGGGGGAGGAGTCCTCCAAAACAAAACAACTCCTTTTCTTTTCTTCTTCATGAAAGCAGAACTGCTGTAAGTTTGAAAACGCTAGCAATTTTCAAACCACAACACAGAGTGAGACAGAAGTCTCTAAAATACTTTAAAAAGGGAAATGTCTATATTATTCAGAATTCTGTATCTGTTTTCTTGTCTTTCTGATGGAAAGGAACACTACAGAAGACATCTGATATGTATTTGAGAGATTGTGGAGGGAGGCCAGCATGGAAGCTATACTGAAAGCTCATGTGTAGCCTTATACTCCTAATTTGTGAGATTGCTCCACGTAAGTACGAGGTCATAGCTGTTTCAGGCTGAAGAGCCGAGTCTTTGATGATGAAAATGCATTGTGGATTGGGTTTTAGATTCCTGTGTTAGAGCTGCTTGTCCCTGTCACAATGAGGAACACTGCAACAACCTGCTGCAAAAGGATACCTGAACAAAGCCCAGACGTGCAGGATGTAATGCATTTCCAACACTGTGACAGTGAATAATGCATTTTGAACAAGTAATGAGTATTCTGATCTACTTCTGACCCTCTGAAGAGGAACAAATCAGAAAACGAAGAAAAAATACTCAAGATGCTGTATCAATTTTTTACAAATTTGCTTCTCAAGGGTGATCTCAGGCATGGATTCTCCACAGCCTATTAATCAGGTCACCAGGAGGATCTCTATTGCCTGTTAAGCTACTGACTTTCATGAAACATGGAAGACTCTATAGTCCCTCACGTTTGGCAACCAGAAGTTATTTCCATGCCAGACACAGCTAGTTCACATGCTCTAAACAGGAAGGCCTCCAAAATTAGGTCAAAGTTAACTAAAGTTTTTGCTCTGAAGTAAACAATAAGCAGCATTTTGAAAATGTCACAATGAAATGTTACAAAATTGTAGAAAGAAGAATGAAAAGTGCAGCCTCAAAACACAGTAAAAATGTTAAACTCTGTCCTTATTAAATAAAAATATCAACTTAAAGGAGCAAACTAGCAAGAAAATGTCACTGTCTAGTTCTTGGCAATCTCTCTGCCCTACCCTGGAAAATGATAAAAGAGAGAGCTCATACAGTACCAGAAGACCTGGGATGATAAAAAAAAGTAACATGAAGGAAAACAGTGTTTTGAGATACCTGAGGAGGTGAACAATCCTTTGATGTGACTTACTGGGTACTTTTTCCTTTGTAATAGGGTCTAGTAGGACGAGATATGCCAGAAAGGCTTCTGGCATAGAAACCACTTGGGGTTTCCACTCAAAAGACAGCTCTTCCCAGGAAAAGGACACAAAACACTCAAAGCAATGACGTCTTCAGTCCCAGCATATCATGGTACAGATCTCTTCAGTGTCTTAGCGCTCACAGTACCCCGGCAGCTATGCTTCCCAGACAGAAAGCAGCATAATCCAGAATTAAGCAAAGCTGCTTCTGTCTGTTAAATGGTTGCCCTTGATGCAGCTCTCTGAGCTAGAAATCTGCTGTATTTTACTACAAAAGCAGAATCCTCCAACAAGATAGTGCTTACCAGAGGTGGCAGAAATTAGAGCAATGGAAAGAAACAAGACTGTGTTTCTTCTAAGTGCTGTGGCATATTCAGAGAAGAGAAATTAAGTTGGTGAAGGGTCTAGAGCACAGATCCTGTGGGAAGCAGTTGAAGGAACAAGTTATTTAGCCTAGAGAAAAGCAGTCAAAAGAGAGATCATATTGCTCCGCACAACTGTTTGAAAGGAATCTATAGCGAGGTGGATGTTGGTCTCTTCTCACAATAAACAATTGCAGTATGAGAGAAAATATCCACAAGTCAGGGCAGGGGAGGTTCAGATTGGATTATAGGGAGAAAAATCTTCACTGAAAGGGTTATCAGACTTTGGAATAGGTTGCCCAGTTTGGTGATGGAGTCACCAACCGTGGAGGTATTTAAAAGACAGATGTGCTGAGAGACAATGGTTTAATGGTGACCAGGTAGTGCTGAGTCAGTAGTTGGTCTTGATGATCTTAAAGGTCTCTTCTAACCAGAATTATTACGGGATTTTGTGATTCTATGATAAGAGGAAATGGGCTGAAGTTGTATCAGGATTTAGGTTGGATATTAGGAAGAATTTCTTCACTGAAAGGGTTCCTAAAAACTGGAGTAGGCTACCCATCACTGGAAGTATTTAAAATAACTTGGTTTAGTGGTGATGTAATATTTTCAAATCCCACAGCTGTTTCCAAAATGATCATGCCTTTGCTGTTATAAACTTAAAACTGAAGAGATCTACATTTAAGGACCATGTTATTTTTGAAAAGTGGTACTGCACAGATTGTGTCAAGCTAGTTTCATGTGCAGAAAGACTTTTTTAGGGTGGTCCATCCTGGTGGCATTGTATGTTAATTCTCAGACTGAAAAAAAGAGAGAAAGAAAAAGACTGAAGAGGGATAAGGGAAAAAGATGGAAAGATGTAAAGAAGGAGGATGAGGAGTAGGGGTTAAGGACAACAAGAAGAAGTTCTATAGGTATGTCAATGATAAGAGGAAAACTAGGGAATATGCAGGCCCGCTCCAGAAGGAAACGGGAGAGCTCATCACCTATGATCCAGAGAAGGCTGAGGTACTCAATAACTACTTTGCTTCTGTCTTCACTAGTAAGGATACTGGTCATAGCCTCCATGCAAGATGCCAAAGACAGGGACTGGGAAAGGAAAGCCCCCCACTGTAGACAAACAGCAGGTTCAAGACCATCTAAAAAACCTGTAAGTCCATGGACCAGATGGGATTCACCCATGGCTCCTGAAAGACCTAGCAAATGAAGTTGCAGAGCCACTGTCCATAATATTCAAAAAGTCTTTTGAGGCAAGCAGATATTAATGGGGGATTGGTGACAGCCAACATGGTTGTCCTATGTGACCAACTTGGTGGCCTTTTACGATGCAGTCACAGCATCAGAGGACAAAGGCAGAGCAACAGACATGATTTACCTGGACCTGTGCAAAACGTTCAACACTGTCTCACAATATTCTGATCTCTAAACTGGAACAATATCAATTCGATGGAGGGACCATTTGTTGGAAAAGGAGCTGGCTGGCTGGTTGCACCCAAAGAGTTGTGATCAGTGGCTCAGTTTCCAAATGGAGAGGTGTGGTGAGTGTTGTTCCTCAAGGGTCGGTACTTGGACCACCATCTTTGTTGGTGACATGGACAGTGGAAGGGTGGAAGTTGAGGTTGTTCAGCCTGGAGAAGAGAAGGCTCCAAGGCGACCTTATAGCAGCTTTTCTATATCTGAAGGGGGCTACGAGAAAGCTGGAGCAGAGCTTTTTACACGGGTCAGTAGCAAGAGTACAAGGGGAACGGGTTACAAACTTGAAGAGGGGAGATTGAGGTTGGACATTAGGAACAAATTCTTTCCTGTGAGGGTGGTGAGATGCTGGAACAGGTTGCCCAAGGAAGTTGTGGCAGCCCCATCCCTGGAAGAGTTCAAGGCTCGGCTGAATGAGACCCTTAGTAACCTGAGTAGTGAAGGTGTCCCTGTCTGTGCAGGAGGGTTGGAACTAGACAATCTTTAAGATCCCTTCCAACCCTTGCCATTTTATGATTCTGTGATTCGATGATATTTAAGTGACTGCTACTCACTTTGCTATGCTATGTGGTTGCCTTTTCTCTGCTATAAACTCACATCTGCAAAAAGAGGTGAAGGAAAGAGGGAGACAAGGATGCAATTCTCAAGCTGGTGGTAGTCATCTCCCATGAGAACCCACCCTAACAACAATACAGAGGTTTGCAAGCACAAGGTCAAGAGACCAAAGCACAAGGTTAAGAGACCAAAGACACCAGAGAAAAAGGTGGGGGAAATACTGCCACAGTGCCAAGGCTTTTCATCTTGGAAGCGAGCAAAGAACATTGACAGAAAAATGTTTCTGTTTAAGAAGCATTGTTTGCACTTCCCTCTGTATCCATCTTTTGTCCCCTGTACATCTCCTGTCCAGCACAGATCTTCCCTGAGTGCACATGACTGAGTCCAGAAAGGGAGAATACTGACAAGGAGGTCAGAGCAAATTCCTCATTCCCCTTCAGCAGTAACAAAAGCTACCAAAAATCCTGTACAAAAGGAACAGTACAGGGCTCTTCTGAAATCATAATGAATCTGGAGTTTAGGTGAAGCAGAAGCCAAAGTAAATAGATTCATGTTGTAAGAACTAATTTGCTGTGGCATGGTCTTTAATTCAGACAGATTTCAAACAAAAATAAATTTCAAGTCTGGTTAAAATTACTGTCCTGGGCAACATACCACTTATTTTGCTTCTGGGAGACTATGAGCAATGTCTTAAATTTAAAAAAAAGTAAAGAGTCACAGTTCTAGAACAAATGGGATATGAATATAATATTGCTTTTATCTCCACAAGCAAATGATAGGAGGTGTGGGCTGTAATTGCAGTAGTGTTACAGATGCAATTGATTTGTTTCCCTGTAAACGCTACACCTGAAATACTTTAAAAAAACACAACCCCACTACATTTTCAACATCACCAACAAATAGCACTCATTTACACCCAGATGGATCAATGGTTGCATTAACAGCACAGTCACAGGAGTAATGTCTTAGATTTGGGTAAAAAAACCAAAAAAACTATTGCTCCATTATTGACAGACAAGAATGTGAAAAGACTTTTACATGTTTTCAGGATTAAATGCAGCCAGAGAGGCATTTGACGTTTATTACAGATGGTAAGTTCCAGTTTAATTAATATAATTTCCACTAAATATTGAGGGCAAGTAAGAGCGAATAAATTGAGGTATGTATGTCCTGTCAGCATCAGTGACTATTTACTGGAAAATTCTCCAGTGGTGGAGAGAGCAAGTGGAATGTTCTGTCCAGGGGTGAATGAAGAGAGTTGAGAGTTTGTGGGTGTGTATTAAGGGGCAGGCTGGCATGGGTGACACTGTTGTGGGTGTCTATTACAGGCCACCAGATCAGAATGAGGAAGCTGATGAGAGGAGTTGGGGGATTTTAACTACCCAGATATCTGCTGGAAGACCCACTTGGCCAGCCACCCACATTTCAGAAGGTTCCTTAAGTGCATTGGTGACAATTTCCTGGTGCAGATGGTGGAAGAGCCCACTAGGAGAGGAGCTCTGCTGGATT
Organism: Rhinopomastus cyanomelas; assembly: GCA_013400115.1. NCBI lineage: Eukaryota > Metazoa > Chordata > Aves > Bucerotiformes > Rhinopomastidae > Rhinopomastus > Rhinopomastus cyanomelas. The sequence goes on from VXBP01008110.1 coordinate 14,867, forward strand.
TTGTCCTCACCAACAGGGGGGGTCTGGCTGAAGCAGTGAAGGTTGAGGGTTGCCTTGGTTGTAGCAACCATGAGATGGTGGAGTTCAGGGTCTCGTGTGGTAGGAACAGAATAGCTACCAGAACTGCAACTGTGGCAGGGGAGTTGGACTAGATGATCTTCAAGGTTCCTTCCAGTCCCTAATGTTCTATTACTCTGTGATACATACAAATTTCCACATGATCCTCTTGAGGTAGCAGCTGTTCTCTGTGCTGCTCTAGAGATGCGAGTCTAGGGGCTAGATGCTACAGATATGAATCCTAGAAATAGACACTATATCTGAGATCCTAGTTTTAGTTATACTTGCTTGATTTTTCAGAAAATTTATCCGTCTGCAGGAATTTGTACCTATGAAACATATAACACTTCTTTTTATGTTGTTGCATACAATGACAGTTTTTGCCCTCAAGCCATTAGTGTTTCAGATTATCTGGTCTTAGACTGTCAAATGCAATCATATAAGAAATGAAACCCTGATATTAGCCATGTCAGGCTCAGATCAGAACTGCCCATAGCAAGGCTGTGTTGGTGGGGTGTACACGTTCACATTTTGTACTATTTGGAGTTTCCGAACAGTTGTAAATATTTTGGCTAAAAATATCCAAACATACTTCTATCCTGTGCTCTAGTTGAGTAATGATTAAAAATATATATAAGAGCTGAAAGGTTATCAGAGAGTTGTATTTGACTGCTCAGTAGCGGAGCCCGTTATGCTTAATATCTTTATGGATTATATGAATGAAGAGTTCAAGTGCACCCTCAGTAAATTTGAAGATGACACCAAGTTGGGCAGGAACTATCTGCTTAAGAGTAGAGACACTTGGCAGAGGGATCTGGGCAGGCTGGATTGATGGGCTGAGGCCAATTGTTCAAGCCTCAGTAAGGCCAAACTCTGGGCCCTGCAACTTGGTCACAACAATCCAGGCAACACTATAGGCTTGGGGAAGAGTGGCTGTAAAATTCCCCAAAAGAAAAGGACCCGGGGATGTCAAGAATTGGAACAGGCTGTCCAGGGAAATGGTTAACCCACCATCCCTGGAGGTACTTAAAAGATGTGTAGATGTAATGCTCAGGGACATGGTTTAGTGGTGAACTTGGCAGTGAAAGGGTAACAGTTTGACTTGATGATATTAAAGGTCCTTTCCAAGCTAAAAAAATACTATGATTCTATATAAAACAAAAAATGCATTAATGTTTAATGGTTCCATTAAATACACATTTAAAATATTCATCACAGTTCCTCTGTTCACTGATCTTCCTCAAAGAAAGAAGGACAAGAAATTATCTTTTCATTGTCACAAGGATGTCACCCATCTTACTATTACTCCTCCATTTTCAAAAATGTAGCCTAATTGTGAGATTTTAGTGATAAATGAATCTGCTTCTAATGATGTAAGCCCCATTAATGAAAAAATTTTATTTCCCCTGCCATGACCTTGCACACTGAACATTTAGTCTTACTCAAACAAGAAGGTCCTGCTATCAAAAACTAGGTTTTGTTATCCACAGTATTAATTTTTCCCACTCACACCTTATGTGGCCCTCAAGCAGTTGTGCCTGCTAATCCCTTACCCATCTTGCTGTCATTCTGGTAATTTTTGAGACCCTTTTCAAATCATTATATCCGTCTGTGTCTGTGGAGCAGTGAAGTGACACAGAATAAGTTTAGATAACTGGATTAGTCATCTAACCTCTGTAGGCTGTCCAAATAGTTAACAGAAGAGCAATTACTTTGGAGATGATCTCCAAGCATTCAAGACAGGGTCTTCCTCTGATTAGGTCCCCATCCTCTCTCCAACTACACATAAAGCCTCTCAAGCTGGGGCTCCTATGCCATCTCTGGAACAGGGCTGGTGCACCCTCACCAGTGTGATTCTCCACCCATCCAAGCTGAGAAGGTGCTGGAAGGCAGCATGGTAACTTCTCTCATTTGTGGATACAAGGACACTAGCCTCGAGGAAGGAAGGGCGAGGAGAATATGATCTCCTTCTCCCACTGTCATATTCAGATGTGGCTGGGCTCATAACCGTGAAAACAAGTCAAGCACTTGCAGCTTCAAGAGCAGATCTGTGGCCTAAATTACATGTTGTTTTCCAAAATGCATGCCTAGAGCAAAACAGCAAAAACATTCACGAGCCAGTCTCAGACACAAAATGTATCTCCAGAGACTTAAGAGATCATTTGTACTTTATTCACTAAACCTCCATTCCAACAGAGTAGTAGCTACTTGCTACTGCTAGTAGCAAATCAGCAGCAGTGATGAACTAGCTATAAGAACGCATATAGACCAATTCCCTCACCCTGCTAGGAAACCTCACTGCCAAAAATCAGAAATAAATAGAAACACCATAAATTGCGACCCAAGTACAAACAAAAAACTCAGTGGGTCTGAAGAGTCCATAAAAGGTTTTCTACTACATTGTCAGAACTTTATAGCATTCCAAAAGCTACTTTACATAACTCTAGTTACTCCAGATGTGAAAGAGTAAGTCACAAAGACTTAGTCAAGAATCCAATACAGCAGACAATTTAGCTATTTGTATACAGACATAACTCAAGTGTGCTTGGGGAATATAATATACTAGTACTACAGTCTTAGAAAAAGGCCTTTTCTAAATGTGAAAAATAGAATCATAGAATCACTACGGATTGGAAGGGACCTCGAAAATCATCTAGTCCAATCCGCCTACAACAGCAGGATCACCTAAACCAAGTCACACAGGAACACATCCAGTCGGGTCTTGATTATCTCCAGTGAGACTCCACAACCCCCCTGGGATGCCCGTTCCAGTGCTCCATCATCCTCACCGTGAAGAAGTTCCTTCTCAGGTTGATGTGGAACCTCCTATGTTACAGCTTACAACCATTGCCCCTTCTCCTATCACTACATGACACCGAGAACAGCCCAGTGCCATCCTCCTGACACCCACCCTTCACATATTTGTAGACATTAATGAGGTCACCCCTCAGTCTCCTCTCCTCCAAGCTAAAGAGACCCAGCTCCCTCAGCCTCTCCTCATAAGGGAGGTGCTCCACCTCCTTCATCATCTTCATTGCCCTACGCTGAACTCTCTCCAGAAGCTCCACATCTCTCTTGAACTGAGGGGCCCAGAACTGGACACAATACTCCAGGTGTGGCCTCACCAGGGCAGAGTAGAGGGGGAGAAGAACCTCTCTTGATCTGCTAACCACTCCTCTTCTAATCCACCCCAGGATGCTGTTGGCCTTCTTGGCCACAAGAGCACATTGCTGGCTCATAGTCATC
>VXBP01008111.1:0-21969 GCA_013400115.1 Rhinopomastus cyanomelas
ATGAAGTGCTACATCCATGTTTGTAGGTAATTTCTGAGGTTTTTTAGTCTAGAGAAAAGGAAGCTGAGACCTCTTTGCTTTCTACAACTACCTAAAGGAGGGTGGTGGAGTTGCCGTCCCTGGAGCTGTTCAAGGCAGGACTGGACGTGGCACTTGGTGGCACCATGTGGCACTTGAGCTCTATGGTAACGGCTTGGACTTGATGATGTATGAGGTCTCTTCCAACCTTGGTAATACTGTGATACTGTGATACCTGAAAGGAAGTTGTAGCGAGGCTGGTGCTGGTCTCTTCTCCCAAATTACTAAAGATAGAAGAAGAAACGGTCTCAAGTTGCCTCACGGAAGGTTTAGATTAGATATTAGGAAGTTGTTTTTTATAGAGAGAGTGACTGGGCACTGGAACAGGCTGCCCAGGGAGGTGTTGGAGTCACCATCCCTGGAGGTGTTTAAAAAATGAGTAGATATAGCACTTGAGGCCGTGGTCTAGGGGTTAGGGAGATGTTGGGATGAGGGTTGATGATCCTGGAGGTCCTTTCCACAATCAGTGATTCTATGATCATGATTAGGTACAGTTAATCAGTTAAAATAAAAGCATTCTCTTTTTGGACTGGCTTCCTTGAATTCTCACAACTTCCCAAATAATTTTTATGGATAAAGAAGTAGCAGCAGCAATACAATGTTTGGCTTAATCTGTGAGCAGATGTAGACTTTGCTACAAGTCATATTTAGTTTTCCAAGGGCAATCACATATTTCCTCCAAGGAAGAAGTGTCACACTACACAGAAGCATTAAAATGTTCTATTCATCAAAGAGATTATAAAGTTATAAAACTTCCATTTTAGTACCGTAATTGCTCCTGATTGTTCTTGCTTCAGTCTGAAAGTCTTCAGAAATTATCTGTGCCAAGTTCATTGTTTTTATGAACGAGTACGTACTTGCTCATGCGGAATGTTATGTATCACGTGTTTACCAGAAGTGGAAATGTGACAATTTGAAAGTACTACTAACAAGGAATGACTTCATTCTGAGGAAACAATGAATACCTTAAAAGATTTGCCATGATGAAAGCTTGGTTAGCACAGGTTGTCAGGGGCTTAAAAATCAGGGACTGTAATGATAATGTGATCTATATACAAGGGTGATATGACTCATGTAAGTGTGATCCTGAACAGCAGAGATCTTGCAGGACTTCCAACATTTATTTTAAATGTTCATTTTTTCCCACTTATAATTAAGGAATCTAAAGTGATGTAGGAACAAAAAACAACAAAAATAAAGTAGAATGTCTTTGGCTCTTCAAAAGACATATATCACAGAATCACAGAACATTAAGGATTGGAAGGGACCTCAAAAGATCATCTAGTCCAATCCCCCTGCCAGAGCAGGACCCTCTAGACCAAGTCTCACAGGAACATTTCCCAACAACCTAGTGGTCTCTTAGAAATGAAAATAATCATAATACCTTAGCTCTTTTTTGCTGCATTAAATCAGTCCATTCTGAAAGGAGTTGAACCAAACTCCCTTGCTTGATCACATGCTGCTGCAAGGTGTGGGGGTATATGTGGTAGGGGTCATTAGAGAGAGCCACAGCTGTACTTTGCACTTACATGGTGCAGGTAGAGGAAAAATAATTCCTGGGTTAAGGGGTCGTCCAGGTTTAAACTGCCCTACTGAGTGTGTTGCAGAACACCAGAGCACCTCACTGACAACTCATGAAAGTATTCAAGAAGCTAAGTACTATTATGAAATGCTCATGTATAGCAAATACATCTGGAATACTTTGCCCCTCCCACCGCCCATGATATAAAATAAGAAGCCTGGACTATGGAAATGAGTAAGTGCTTTAAGATTCACTTGTCTGTACCTTTGTAATTATTTTTTTAAGAATTATATTTTTTGTACCAATTTCAGTATTTTCAGTGGAATACAGAAAAATATGCATAATAACACACTTTGCAAAAATCATTCTGCAGTCTGCAGAGGAGTTTTGAAGCCTGAACTATGGCACTTTCCAGCCTGAACTGTTCCACAGCAGTAGCTGTGTTTGTAAATACCATAATCTGAGACAGTATTTATTGTTTTGTCTCTCGACTTGTCTATCTTCTCTCACTTTAATGTATATCCAAAGACATGCTGTTACAATAAATAGTTTGAGTTGAATGTTTGAATATGAAGGCAAAAGGGATATCTATTTTTAACTAACAGTAAACTTACTGTAAGCCTCCAGATTTAACCTCCAGATACATCTTTCAGATGAATCATTGTAATTACAGCAACACTTCTTACTTGTACAGACAGAAACTCATGCAAATTTACTCATGGTTCAGGGCTTCTTGATTTCTCATTTTAAGAATTCTGATACAAACTTGTCTGGAAACTGCATGGCTTATTTTGAAATAAAGTTAAACAAAAGATTTGTAAGGTCACTTGCTGTCCTGCAACTCAAAGTACTAAACTTTTTTTACTGCATGAGAAATTCCAAAAGAAGACAGCACATACATAAAACAACACTTATCAGTGTGGAATTCCACCAGGTACTGGCTTCTTCTGGCAGTATAAAGTTATCTGCTATACTTCCTATTAACTGAATTAAATTTTCTGTTGATCAGCTGTGTAAAACTGCCATGCTATTTGCTGAATCCCAGAGGACAGGTTGTCATTCCTAAATTGACAATAAGAAAGGAGCACTGTCCCCAGTAAGATTACAAGACAACATAATGTTAGTGTTTATCAATACTCACACTTGAAACAGTTGGGGTAAGTTGACAACTTGAAGAGTAGTCACAACATTCTCAGAACAATGTTTCTACTAGTCCAGACCACTGTGAAATTGATAATCAACCTTAGAAAAGATTGCATTTATGCTTAGCAATGTTTTTAGTATATCTTTTATCCAGACACATAAATCAAGCAGAATCATTAAAATAAACTGTATCAACTTCATAAAAGAATAAAAACCCCAGTATTCTGAAACACTGACATCAGTTATCATAGGTTTTTATAAAGAAAATGCTTGTTTTTCATATGTCACTTTCATAATTTATGTTATTTCTAAAAAAAACCCCCTCAAAATTAAATGGTTGTCTTTCAGATTAGACAGCATTAGCAGAATGCTTTGTTCAGCCTGAATCTTTGTCTCTTCAATTTCCCAAAACACAATTGAAAACCTGGTAATTTCAATTCCATTTAAAACAGTTTCCAGTATGGCAAATGAACTACAAAATCCAGTACATAAAAGTCCAATTAGGTTGTCTGCAAAGACATTCTTACCCATAGAATTGCCTGTGGCTGTAATGAAAGTTACAATAAAGTTTTAGGGCTAAAAGTGATTGTAGAAAATGTCCACTGAATGTGCCATTTCTTGGCAAGTAAGTTTTACAAGGATTAGAGGTTATGTTAAATAGAACCATACAGCCAGTATCTACCAGGACTGAGGAACACTATTCTTTCAGACCAAGGTCATGATATCTTCAGTAAGAATGGACAGTAAAAGTGTAGGAAGAAGAATGAACATTCTTTCATTCAAAAAATCAAATAAAAAACCCCTAGATTTCATAATGTTTAACTAGAATGCTCCACAGTGATATCTTGGGGTGGGGGAATATCTTTAATAAAAGATATTCAAACAAGATGAGCCAGTTTGAAAAAAAAAAAAAGGGGTAAGATAGCTTCCAATGAACTGTTTAGCCTAGTTGTCCATGCAGGAGGAGTAAGTACAGGCTCAAGTGACAGCAGATTTCTAACTCTGAGCCAGGCTGAAGGGAAATGTGATAGCAATTGGAGCGAAACAACAATGGAGACCAATCCAGGGAATGAAGGCATACCCCCCAAACGCAATCAGCAAAAGGTCAGTGACAAAATCTTTAGGAGTGACCTTATTAAAGCATTAGAGTAGTCCAATTAAGTAGTACATCCAAGAACATACAGGTTGCTTCTGTTCTAGATTCTCTGCAAGGAATCTGAAGAAGTAAATGAAAAGCAGAACTGGATCTGAAGCTGAAGCCACAGAATACTATGTTTTTCAGGGTGATGAATATCTTTGAAAGCAGAGTGTTGCATAGCATGGGTTCAGGAAAAAACCCCTGAGAAAACCATGCCAGAAGAATAGAAAGTGTATTGGTACAGAGAAATGTATATGCAGGTACATAAATACACAGAAAACAAATTAAAGTTTGTAAATTTGACTGTCTGGAAGTACCAGAATACTAGCTTCAAACAAGGCAAAAATCAAGAGGTGGTAGGAATGAGGTATTTCTATCATTTTATGAGTCTGCAATTAACATGTTTGTAATTCCAGTGAAGAATATAAGCCTAGAAGACTAGAAGTTTAGACTGAAATTCTGACGCAGCTTGACTAGAAGTTTAGACTGAAATTCTGATGCAGCTGAAGGAAGTGACTGCACTCCATTTGCATCTGCTTCTCTGCAGTAATAAACGTGTAAAAGTCAAACTTCCACAATCTCTAAATGAAGGCCAGAGCTTTCAAAAGCCGTCTTTGTTCCCAAGTGCCCTGTTTCTGATAGCAGTACCTAATTTGATAAAGGTGTTATTTCAAATGGAACCATGAAAACTTGACTCATTTTAAAAGGATCTTTAGCTGGGCAACAAAAAAAGACTACAATCGAAGGGAAGCAGAGTGAAAAGATACAAAGACTTTCTCAAAGATAATGATGAAAATTCTGAGATGTGAACTATTATTCTGACCTCAGTCCACTGCAAAATGTTGCCCTGTCAAAGTATCGCAGATTTCACAAGAAAATTTAGTCTGGCAGATTTCCAGTTCAATTTTAACACAAAACATGCCAGGATTACCTACCAGATTGTGCTCCTTATTGTCTTTATATTCCATTTCTCTTGACAGTTTTCCTCCAAACTATGCAAAACGCAGGTCAATGTCGAATTTAACTAGGCTGTGCTGCATCACAGAAGACGGACAGACACTCACACTACAGACTTTTCTGCAGATACTTTGTGACACAAAAAGTAAATGTAAATAGCTGCATTCATTATGCAGACAGCCAAGCATTACTTGTTGCTTAAACTTGCTCACTGCCTGGGCAATCCATCTACCTGCCTTGGGGAAGGGAGTGCCTAGTTCAGCTCAGTAACAGCAAGCCAATTCTCACAAGAAGAAAAGACTGATAGTTGCAGCATAGCATTTCTGCAGCAGAAAGCTTATGCTGGTAATACAGACACAGAATCCATATGCTGTCTTGCAGGCTGCTGCGCTCTCTAGAGGGAACTCTTAGCAAAGGAAACTGCATTCATTTCCAAACTATTAATGAATTCCCAGGTAACTGATGGAATAGTGAAAATATTATAGATGATGATGGTAAAGTGTTCTATAGTATGCAGGAAAAAAGTCACTAAAAACATGCTCTCAGGACCAAATGACACCATTTTCTTTACTCCTTGCCAGCTCAGGTACTATATTCTCTTTCCCTTCTCTCTCTTTCCAGTCAGCCTTCGACAGCCAGTCTATGCCAATACCAAAGAACACTGAAGATAATAACTAGTGAACATATACAAGCACAGGAGACAGTAACAGAGGAAGAATACAATAACAGCTCAGGCACATGAGATAGTGGAAGATGTTACGGCAGTTACGGGAGCTCCAGGAGGTTTATTTACTCAACCAGCATATTATCATTAATGAAGGACATAAAAAGTATACTTAGTAAGCATAAATGATATAAAGCGGTAACACAATTACATTAGTACTACCAATTTCATTAAATATGCTTGCAAAAAAAACCAAAAAAACAAACCAATCCTGACTGTAATTTTAAAAAAACAAAGTAAAGAACGAGGGGCATTTCGGTGTCCAGTTTACCTCACTATTTCTAAAAAAGAGATCAGTGACTGGCAAGAAGTGAATGGGTTTTTTTTCAGAATGTGAGCCATATAATATTTAGCAAATCACTTTAAGCTGAACTGATTTTACTCTTTTAGTAAGTTTTAATTTCTCCCGACAGAACTACAGTCCTGCTGTGCCTTTTAATACAATGATATAGAGCCCTTTATAGTCGGGTAAATACACAGTAGGAACAGGTTTAACTGCAGTACTTACTTTTGCCTGGTAACGAAAAGTATGCAGACCCATGTCAATTCATGAATGCTTCCTGAACAAGGACGTGACAATCCAGCATTTGAAAGAGTTTCACATATATTTTAAAAAAAAAAAAAAAAAATCCGAGGAGGGGGCAAGATCTCAAAGCAGAAAGACAAACAAAGAAAAAGCCTGTAAGGTTTACAGCTCTGACTGCAAAATATTCAGCCTGGCAGCTCTAGGAGATATACAACTCTGTGTACTTGTACATGCTCTCCCCATTAGAGGAGGAGTCAGTTTTGCAACACTTATGTTCCTTGCTCGAGGCAAAACAGTGATTCTCTTCAGTGCAAGGAATGTTTGCAGTGTGACAGCTTTAAAGGTGAGAGGTGTACTGTGGAGCGTAGGAATGCATCAGCAGAAAATAACATTTTTAAGCATTAGCTACACGCTCTACAGGTTGCTGTGGCTCCTTTTAAGTACACAGTGTCTAGATTTTTTTCTTTTTTAAATACTAATGCCCCTTAAACATAAATTGCATCCACTTTTTCTGCAGCAGTAGTCCTTGTTTTATATTACAGAGCAGCAGAAAGAAAGTATTTTTTAGAGCGTAGCGAGAGGTCTTGATTTTATATAAAAAACCCGACTAAACAGAAGAAAAAAGTATTTTCCCTTTTGTCATTTTCTTAGCTTTTTCCTGTGATTTGAAAATAACTAGAGATTATGTAATAGGGCTTTGAATTTTACTAGCATAGTCAGCTATTGGACTGATCATCCACCTCTATTTAACTGAAACCATTTTTACATATTAATGCTTTCATTGAATTACATTTTTGTCTTATCTGTATTCATGCCAGTGAACCAAATAGGGAATAAAACACATGTATGTGTAGGGAACATTCTTTGAAGCAAGAACACTGATCAGGAACATTCTTTTTAATAAAGTGAGATTTCTGTGGTGTGGAAGTTGTGAATCAAGTCTTTCCCCAATCAAGGTCCAAACTGCTCACACCTTGCGACCAAATGGACATTCTTAAGACTACTTCCAAAAATCAGTAATCATATAAACAGTTTCTTGGCAAGAGAAGCAAACACTTCCAAGTAAGGAACACACACCTTGTGATCTGTCCACACGGAGATTATAAAACTTCAGGTGTGTTTCTCCACTGTGGTCTGGGCTATGCTGACTGCCAGCTAGTGCGGAGAGTCACAGTTTCACTCTGCACCTCCAACTGTGTTCTCACTTCCATCCATCTTGTGTGCTCTGTTATCTATTCGACTCCATGTTAAGATAGTTCAGGGAGATAAACCGGTGGAAACCAATCTCTTTTTTCCCCCCTTCCTATCGTAAATTTCTGAACAGGCTCACTCTGAGGTCAAACAAATGCTGGCGATATGGGAATGGAACGCATAGCTGGCAGTACAGACTCCGTTGATTGTATCATAAAACTATGCCCTAAAATTGATCACATGATCACAGCATTCAGCCAGCTCTCAGAAAATTCCACCACTGGCTCTGTTAAAAGGGATGAAACTGCTCCTCGTAAATTAGAAACGTGTGCTTGAAAATATGCTATCACCTCAGAAATGAGAAGCTGAAGGCAGAACCGAAGAGATATTTCACCTCCCAGAAAACATGCAGCAGGCTGTGTGTGGTTGTTTTATTTCTGCATCTGCCTGCTGTTTTATTTCTGCATCTGCCTGCCTCTGCTAAAGACAGAGCGAAACAGGGAGGAGAGGAAGAGAGAAACGGAATCCTGCCTAGGGAAAAGATTTTAAAAATGAGGATGAATCCAAAAAAACTGTTCATACCATCACTATCTTAATTTATGTAAGAGGACGGTGCAATCTTAAGGTCTGCATTTACATTTTCTTCCTAACCAAGGCTTTATACACCTGGAATCTGGTTGCCAGGGAAAAAAAGAACAAAAACTAATTTGCTAATCATTTAGTGAAAGACAAGATGAGGGATGAGAGTTAAGAACTATCACTGAGATCTTTAACACAGATAACTTTAGACATTTACACCTGTGCTATCCAGTGTATATCTTGCTGACGTAATGCAGCCTTGGCAACTGTGGCAGCAGTGTGAGATAGTGCTTAAATATTTCCCCAGGATTCTGAGTTAGTGTTTTCAGCTTTTAATGAGTATTTTGTGCCTGTGGCTATGCTACTAGCAATACTCAAGCCAGTCAGGCAAGTCTGTACAAGCAGACAGACTCTGGTGAAACACTGCCAAGAAGACAACTGTGATTCTAGAAGCAATGGATTAAAGAGAATATTTGAATGTGCGATCTCATGCACAGAACACAGGTCAGCCATGTTCAAGAAAAATCCTTACAGATTAGGATGGGAGAAAAGAAAGGTCAATAAGATGAAGTAAAACGTTTGCAAGAAGTTCAATTTTTGTGAAAACCCATGCTGAATAAAATTGGGTAAAATCCAGCAAGTGAAAAGTCCATCTATTAAAAAGTAATAGACTGAACTTGGCTGGTTTAATGTGGCAAAGCAATGGCTCAGGCAGAAAATGCAGCAGGCACTTACCTGTCCCTGTGAAGGTAATGTATGTCTATACATAAAGAAAAGAGAAAGCATTAGGAAAGCTCAGTAGCCATACAGGCTAAGGAACAATGCTGGAGCAAAAAACAATAGGCAGAAACAAAGCACAAACAAAATCAGGCAGTAAACTTAGAGGATACTAACTATCAGAGTATGAAAAATTGGAGCAAACTTCGAACAGGATTTAGAAAAAGCTTTAGAAGAGAGCTTGGTGAGTCTCTGACATGGTTTATCAACTTGGCTCATCCCACGTCATGTAACTGGTGTAACCACTTTAGAAATCTTGTTGGTTTACGTCAGGATCTTAAGCTGTCCCTATAGGCAACCGAAAAAGATTGTTCTTCTCTATCTGGGCTAGAAGCATAGTAATTTTGTTTCCTGAGACTCTTTTATTTAGAACTGTTTGTAAGCTTAGAGTCTGGTAAAACAAGATATTAGATTCTGAACATGAACAGCCCATTTAGGAAAAGGAAGTTTTAGTAAATTAAAACATTTGTATTGCTATAACCTTGCCATCCTCACTGAAATTACTGTGCATTGTAGCTTCTGGCATTTAGGCAGAACAGAATTTCACTGCCCTCAGCAGAGCAAAATACTGTCAGAACAGGAAGCATGTAGCATTGGAAGAAAGGCAGGAAAGAAGGTGCAAGTTGGAGAAACCAAAGGAAGCAATAGGTTTCCAGCAAAGGGCTTTATAGATGAGAAAAATGCTAAAAGGATCATGTCAGGCAGTGAGATTTAAAGGGCATATGAGAGAAGTCTGCAATCTGGCTTTCCCTTTCTCACAGCTCTTATCTAAAGAACATCTCCAGCGTCTGTCAGAGAGTAACACCTTGTACAGGAGTTGTGTCTGTCCCTGCTAATCCCACAACCCTGCAAAAAACCAAACCAAACCAAACTATCCTCCCACCCCTTACAAAAGCTAGCAGAGGAAAACAAACAGGGTCAGCCTCCATTTTAAGATGTGAATCATAGAATCACTCAGTTTGAAAAAGACTCTTGAGATCATCAAGTCCAACCATTAACCCTACTTGACCAAGTTCACTGCTAAACCATATTGCTAAGGAAAAAATAATATAAGAAATAAAATAGGGATAAAATTGCACCGAACTATAAAGAACAACGTTTTCTTTTGCTGCTGCATACTTTCCTTACCACATTCTTTGAAGAAGCAGTGGACAAACCCCTCTGAACAGAGTCTGTAGAAGCAAACTCACAGGACCAGGACGTCCTTAGCATATGTTTGCTATCATTTTGACACAGCTGTAGTACACGCTATCTGTCCATGGACTGTGATGGGCTGGCAGCTGAAGGCATGCCTTCTTGTTTACCTAGAGGCACTGCAAGGCCAGAAAGTCCAGGACATCCTGCATATACTTCATGTTATCAAAATACAGCCTGTCCCTGTTTCTGGATTTTCAGTTATGGGCGAAGAGCACCGATGCTGCTTCCTTTTCAAGTTCTGTTTGCAGGACAGAACTTATTTCCAGCCATTACGTTCCTGAGTCTTTCGTAAATATGCTTTGCACCTCTCAGTGAAAACCATTATAACTTTACTTACTGTGGCTCTGTGCCACTGCAAACATCCCCCGGAGCTCCATGGCACTCTGCACTTGGGGCACCTTTTTCTGCTACATCTGCTCTCGGGTTTAGCATTTGCCAGAGAAATCTCCAGTCTTTGTTACCCTGAAGATATGCTGATGATTTTTGGATTAACATGTGTGGATGGTCACACAATGGCATCTCAGCTGGTGTAACCTCTGTGTGCATGTACCACACTGGCAAGGAGGCATGGAAGCAGGGGCCAGGCAGTCACAGCTAGTCTGGAGATCATGCCCTGTGAATGATGGTGGCAAAGTGGTACTGACACGGGCAAAAGGAGGGAGGATTGCCTAGTCTTGAGGGACTTGACAGTTTGCCAAGGTGCCAGAAGTCAGGTCACTTCTTATCTTGTGTGGAAGTAGTCTAACTGGTAATGGTGTTGCATCTACCACCATTGTTCATGCCTGCAGCCAGTGTAACTCCTTATCTACATTGGTATAACAGAACTCCTTTATGAAAACTGAACTCAGAAGGTGCAAATGAATTAATGAACAAATTAATTAACCAGGTTTTGTAGTTTTATCGAACTTGTTTCAATATAGTTGTTTTAGTTTTGAAAGGATAAGTATTTCCATAGGTACAAGGAATATGCCTGTCATCCCTGAGAGCTATTCTTCAGGAATCATCCTTGTCTCATGATGTTCAACAGACATACAAAATATTTTTTGTATATTAACACAGACTGATTATTAAGTAAGGCATTATTGAATTAAGCCTTGGTATGTAACTTGATACTCAGCTGTATAAAGCTGGCATGTTCAACTGAGTCTAGCTGTTGATGCAGACAAAACGATTCTTTTTTCTTGGATGGGATCATTGTACAGTGCGGCAGCTTCCTGCTTCATTGAGCCACTCTTGATCACTTTACTACCTCCTAAACAAATTTGTGTAATGTTCCTATCTCTTTTAATTGTGGACTTGTAACAAACTCATAGCTTTCAAGAATGCCTTCTCTGAGTATCTCATGCTCTTGCACTCATCACATAATTAATTGTTGTTATTATTAAAAAGAGATTGGAACATGGTGGTAGGAACAGGGATCACATTCACAATCTCTTTTTCAATTTCTTATATTTTTGTGTCAAAAACTCTCTCATTCTGATTTAATCATGCAGAGAAAGGAACAGACAGTAAACTCTATTACCTAGAAATATTTTTCCTTTTCATGGTAACATTCATGAAATAAAAAATATGTTCTTCCTGACAAATTTCTTTGCTTAAATTCTAAACAGAAATATTCTGTGTCAGAACAGCTTTGCTGGTACGAGATGGTGCCATGAACCTAAAGTAGCATTTATACAATAACATGGTCTCTGTACTGGTAATGAATGACCTCCCTTCCAACCCTTTCAGAGTTTAATTGTTTAAATCTCTTAGATCCATAATTAATGCTACACTATTGTACAACAAGCCATCTCTTATTGGATATTCTTACTGTTTGAAAGCAGAATGCATTTACGTAAACCCGTAAATCTAATTAACACAGTATGTCCAACAATTCTCATGTTGTCTGAAAAAAAGAACAGAAAAAGAGGTGGTAACAAAAACAGGCTGTGAAAGTTCTAGTTATTTACAACCTCTCTTAAACTGATGATCCAATCCCTAACATTCTGTGATTCTGTGATTACTGTGGGGAAGATAAAGCTTTTTCAAAGACACTAAACGCAAATAGTTCTTGGTTTCTAATTTACATTAACTATTTTATGACCACTGGCTATAAAAGTGTATTTTATTAGTTACTGTTCTTACTTTTTAGCCTCCTCATGTGCAAACACTTTAAAACACTTTCTGGGTTTTTGGTCCCTAAGTCAATCAATAATTGCTGAAGTAGATAAGGAGATGCATGTGAGATCAATAAAATATGTAATATGCAAGAGGCAGAACTACATAATGACAAGACTCCTTTCAACTTATTCAAGTATGAACATAGCCTGCATGTACTTGTTTGTGCCATCCTGCTTTTCAATTTCAAACTTGACTGTAGTAAAGTGACTGCTCAAGACTCTTCTTTGAAGAATGTGTGTCTGAATACCAGAAAGGAGGTTGTAAAGAGGTGGGTGGTGGTCTTCTCTTACATGAAACAAATGACAGAACAAGAGCAGATGGCTTCAAGTTGTGCCAGGGGAAATCTTGTTTAGACAGCAGTAAAAACTTATTTATTGAAAGGGTCATAAGGTGGAACAGGCTGTCCAGGGAGGTGATTGAATCATCATCCCTGGACGTTGTTGTTCAGATATGGAGTTTAGGGACATGGTTTAACACTGGCCTTGGGAGAGTTAGATTAATGATTGGACTCGATAATGTTAAAGGTCTTTTCCAACCTAAATTATTTTGTGATTCTATGAATGTATTTGTGTTCTATGCTCTGAAGCAATCTACAGTTCCTATCAAAGGAAAGCTATCCAACAAAGTAGGAAAACAATTCACCTTCATATATTAGGAGATTTTAAAGTCATATAATCTATATGATATCATAATACAGATGTAATACATTACGAGATGTATCTGTAGTAGAAGAAAATTCTCCTTTATGATTTCCAAAAAGTGTATTAAATCCACCATTGAATAAAAAATAATGCTTTTTTTTTAAAAAAAATTGCTATTCAAAATCACGTCGTAAGGCAAGATTAACAGCCTAAAGCTGCATCAAGGGAGGTTTAGGCTGGACATTAAGAAGAAAAATTTTCCCTGAAAGGGAAAAAAAGCATTAGAGTGGGCTGCCTAGAGAGATGGTTGAGTCACCATCCCTGAATGTGTTTAAAAGTTGTATAATTAGGTGCTTAAAGCTATGCTTTAGAGGTGATAAAGATAAGGGTAGGGTTAAAGGTTGGACTTGATGATTTTACAGCTCTTTTCCAACCTAAATGTTTCTGGTTTTGCTTGTGTAAGATCATTATGAATCACAGTGATCTCATACTTAACATATGAATAATTATTTTGTAGAAGTGTTGTAGGTGAGCAGGTTTTCTTTGACTATTACTTATATTAAGAAAAAAGCTGCTATGTTTTGCCTTAGTTTGAATGATTACTGTGCTGCTTTACAAAACAGAAATATATATTTACTTACAAGTAAATATATGTTTTTCTACCTGAGATTATTCTCATTCCTAAGTAACATTTACTGACCATAGTTGGAGAACAGGTAGTGAACCAGAAGGACCTTTCATCTAACCCATATTATCTCTCCGTTAACAGCACTTAGCAAAGTCTAAAACAAGAAATTACAACAGGAGGTGCAACACATCTATTTGTTGCCACACATGGACATTATCAAACCACTCCCATGCAGTGCAGCTGAAGGAGTAGGTGTCTGACATCATTAATGACCTTATCTTTTAGAAACCATTGAAAAAAACCAGCTCCATCTAAAATAGGAAATTTGGAAGTAGTTTTCTTCTACTGAATCTATTCAGTTTTCCAATTAATTACTTTCAATGCAAATAATTTAATAAACATATTATTCAGTTTTATCTGAGGTGACAAATTTCCCCTTGGACAAGGATCATACTTTTTTATTCAAAGAAATCATGTAAGGACTATTGCACACTAAAAGCATTATACCCGGCTTAGCTATCCTTTTCTCCTTTGTACTTGGGTTTTCTTTTTTTCCTGTTTTCCCTTTGTGCACTACAATTACTAGGCATAATTGTGAGAAAAAACAAATTGTCCATAATGATGATAATTGTCTCTCTCCTTGGTAATTACTAACTCCTCTTCATAAGATTCAAGCATATTTTGTATGTGATAATTTGTTAAAAAGAAACAAATGGTTACAGTGACTAATTTGCACTGTATTATATTCTAGTAGCTCAAAACTGGAAGAATGTTTTATTAGTGCAGTATGACTACTTTTATTTTGAGCATTTTCCTGTATAATAATACCGAGAACTAAATCCTATAAAGAGATAAAGACTGCCACAAAGTAGAAAAAAGTAAGTAGAAAATGGCTTTTCAATTTCTTATAAACCATGGACAGGAAAAAAGGAATTAATACCTAGAGCTTTGCAATGGTACAACCTGAGGAGAAAGATTCTGGAGTTTGGAAAAACAGTTACTCCACATAATTTGATCAAGATATTTGTGGGATATAGCATACTAATCATGAAAACTTCAATGAAAAGCAAAATAATAAATAAAACGCACATCAGACAAACATGCACACTCAAAGCACTCTGACAAGAAAAAGTTGGAAATTAATTAAGTTTTTTTTCTTGGTACTTGAACTTTAATGTCCCAGTAAGACTGCCTATCTACATAGACAGCAGCTGGTTTTTGTATTTTATTGTTTTCCTTAATCTAAAATAAGAATTTTTACATGCTTTGCTCTTTGTGCATAACAATAAATGGCTTTTTCAATAGAAGTACATGTTTGAAAAAACCTCCATAAATACTTAAAATAATCTGGGCAAAATTGTTAAAAATACAAAGCTTTGTGAGATTGTTTGTGAATCACTCTGTTAGAAGCAAATAGAAAAACTAATGCTAATTTTGTCTGCTTGTGCTATTTCTCATGGCAGTATTCCTAGCAAAGAGTAAGGAACTACCACCACAAAATTACAGAAAATCTGGTGCACAGACAATAGTGTAAAGGCAGCAAAAGCAATTTATTCAAACAGATAATTTCTATACACTTCTAAGGCCACACATGCTTTGCTCAGTTTAAGCACCCACTCAAGGTACTGCTTCTCTAACAAAAATCAACTTTCTGACCGTGGAAGAGGAGGGTAAGTCCCTAATTTTTGCTATGAGTCAGTTGAGAGAGGTGCCTCTGCTTATGGCAAAGGGATTTCAACAGCCCCTTTAGGTAAACCACTCCATTGTTGAACTACATTCTCTGAGTAGTATTTTTTCCTTTGTCCACCCCAAATCATGTTTATTACAACTTCTATCCACTGCCTTCGCCCACTATATGCTCATTAGAGGAGACTTTTTTAGGTAGCTGAAGAATTTAATTAGATCCTCTTTTAACCTTTTCTTCTTCAGACCCGTTCTCCTGTCAGCCTCTCCCCATGCATCATACACTCCACTCCCCTAACCAATCTAGGTTCATCATAATTTCATTTATTCTGGGAAACACAATAGTTAACCCTAAAGTGATGGTCCCCCTGTACTTGGCACTAGTGAGGCCTCAAGTTTTGAGCAGCTCAATACCGGAAGGACATTAAGATGCTGGACTGAGTTAAAAAAAGAGCATGGAAGTTAGGCAAGGTCCTGGAGGACAGGTCTTATGAGGAATGGCTGAGAGAACTGGGTATGTTTAGTCTGGAGAAAAGGAATTTGAGGAGAGACCTTACTGATCTTTACCACTATCTGAAAGGATGGTGTAGAGAGTTACTAGCAATAGGACAAGAGAAAATTACCTCCAGCTGTGCCAGGGGAGGTTTAGATAGGACAGCAGGGCAACTTTTTCACTGAGAGTGGTCACATATTGGAACAGGCTGTCCGGGGAGGTTGTAGAGTCATCATCCTGGGAGTTGTTAAAGAAACATGTAGATCTGGTGTTTGAAAACATGATCCAATGGGCATATTGGCATTGGGTTGACGGTTGGACTTGATGATCATGGATGTCTCTTCCAACCTTAATGATTCTAAGAATCTAAAACCACACAATGTATGGCTTCCTGTTTCACAGTAAGAGTGCACTACTGGCTCATATGTGACTTGACATCCATTATAAATCCCAGTCAATTTTCAACAAGGCTGCTACTGTGTCAACTGGTTCCCAGCTTGTACTGATGCATGAGGTTACTCCATTCTGGGTATGGAACTACATAAGCCTTCTTTTGGCCCAGTACTCAAGCTTAAGCAGTATGCTCCGAAATTCAACTGCCACTTCTCTAGTTTGACCTCATGCCTCTAGCTTTTGTAAACTTTGCTTATGCTGCAGAAGGTCCTTCAGTTAGAATCATGGAAGTCCTTTAAGATCAAGTCCAACCATTAACCTAACTGTGCCAAGCCAAACACTAAATCATGTTCCTAACTTCCATATCTACCCAAATTTTAAACACACATAAGGATGGTGAATCATTTAAAAAAATCTTACCTGTTCTCAAAGACATCTAGTAATGGAGGTTCTCTGTATCCAAGCAATGTGAACACAGAAAATGTGCATTTTTAACTACACAGAAATATTCATAATTTGTGGATGAAATATAAATGTATTAATTCTCTGGAGTCATCTACTAAAATTACTTCATTGAAATAATGCTTTGGAAAATATCCTTATTAGTACATTTTCGTCCTAATAGACTAGACTGCAGTATCTCTTAAGCAAAGCACCAGAAGGTATTTTGTTTGGATATTTAAAAAAGCCATACAGGGACATACATACATGTATAAGGTTTTAAAATTAAAATGTCTATTTTTTTCTACCAGGGATATAGAACGTATATTGGAGATTCATGAAGAAGTAATTTCTCCCATATGTTCTGCTTGTTGTTTTTTCATTTCCCACACAGGTTGTCTAAAATGGCTATCCAGTCAATCATTGAGAACCTTTGTTCCACATTTATTATGTTAAATACTCTTTAATTTTTGTTACAATAGAAATATTAGTGAAACATATCAGATCATACTAACCAGAAAATGCTTTAAAAAAGGAATCAGAATAATTTTCTACTTTTGTGTGTTTCTCACATTTTGACTTTCTTTGACATGTACTCAGAATTATTTTACACTTCTAATGTATCTCATGAAGTTTTCAAGAAAAAAAGCCAACTTTGTTGCTAATCTATAGTTTCTATGCTAGTAGAAATAACTTAGTGACATAACATTGACTGTTTAGACAATGAAGATCAGTTGTATATCATTACCTGCACTGATATGCTAGATTTGACATTCACATACATATGCTATTAATCTATACAGAGCTTGTAATCTGATGTAGTTTTCACCTTTTATGTGAATCTCTCATTTTTGTGTCAGTCTTCAGGTTCTTCAGTCATTGAAGAGCTCAAGATTTACTAAAATTGATCTTTTACTGCATTAGTTGCACTTATAAAAGAATGCTTCTGTCTAATAGCTTGTCTGGTACTTCATCTCGCTGCAAGAAGAAAAACTGGTGTGAGCTCTCATTCATATAATGGTAGCACCTAGTTGTAACACCCCTTTGCCATACTTTGACAGTACAGCATGTGGGGTCTGAGATGCACGGTTTTGTGCCACACTGGGATTAATTTTAAAGCACTCATGCACAATGAGGCATGTTAGCAGCACACTGTACGGTCTATACCTGTAGCAAATTCCTGATTGTGGGGTAATATTTTATTAAGTGATCCTAGCCCATATTTATCTTTTTATGTATCCCTGTTTCCTTGTATAATCATTGTTTACTTGACAGCAAACAGTGTTATTAACAAGGTCATTGGAAGTGAGCCTATTTTCACCTCTGCATACCAAAAACCCCACAAAAGCCAAAAAAATGCCCTAGAGAGAATTTTAAGTGAAACAATCTGAATACTGTGTAGACAGATTTTTAAAAGAATAGATCTTGCGGGAAAAAAACCCCAAGGCTAAAGCGTATAGAAATTCAAAATGATAGTGGAAAATATGGTGCAGAAATTAAGACACATGATACTTGTGCTCTGTTTTATAAAGTCTAATGTCACCAAAAATGTAATGGACAGTGCAAGTGGAACTCATTGCATTTATCTGGAAAATAGCACTGCTTGCTGCATTTCACTGTAGTGCAGATATGCTTACTTTTCTGCTTCAAGATACTTCTCAGAGTTTGAAAAACTTCTATGGCACAGTTTGAGAAAAAGTTTGGGACCCAAGAACTGAAGTGTCTGTAAGTCTGGGTTGGCCACAGGGGTCTCAGAGTTTGCTACAGGATAGGCTAGAAAGCTCAAACCAGCACATGGAGAAACTAAAATTTATTGGAGTTATCTACCAGTGAGAATAAAAGGTTGGACCAGCTTAGTGAAGAGACCTATTTGCATCTGTGTGTCACTGTGTGAGTCAACCGGGAGACCAGGGGATCCAGCAACAATTACTGGGTAGATGAGTCACCCAGGGCAAATTACTGGAGGATATAAATTTGTATTCACCTGTTCATTTCCACGCTTTGGAAAACTGTAGTGCTACCGTGTGTTCGGGAAACAAGAATTACATCCCACATTTGACCAGTGCTTTACATTGAGTCATGCAATGGTACAATCTTTCCACAAAACTGTTATAGTTAATACCTGTAAGGAAAACTAGATTTTAAGACACTAACTTTAAAGCTGTACCAGAAAACAGTTAAGCTCTAAGATAAGAAAAACAGCAGCATGTAATTAAGAATGTTTTCTGAAAATTTTTATCAGGGAAATGAAATTACAGAGATGGAATTTCATCTCTCATTAAAGAAATGAACTATCAAAATTCTATTTATTTGTAAAGAAAAGCCAGTTTAATGTTACTTCAAAGAGATGGGCAGATGGCTTAATTTTAATTAAAGAAGCTAAGTGGCGAACAGAAACAACATACTACATTGAGGAGTTAAAGGCGTTCTGAAATTCTTTAATGAATGTAACAACAAATTAATCTCCTACTGAATATATTTAAGAGAAATAATATAATTTCATTATTCATCAGAATTGCAAAAAAAAAAAGCTGATTGTACCATAGTCCTTTGGGATTAACAACGCAAAAATACTGCAGCACCTGTAAGCAAGGTTTAAAAATATGATCCCTCAATTAATTTTATTACAAAATATTTATATAATTGCAAGAACAATATGCAATAAGTATAAGCTATGAGTCACTCTGCAACAACTCATGTCAGTCAAAACATGAATAATTAAGATACAGATCTAGTCTATCTCTCCAAATATCTAATTTCCTTATCTACTATTAATGTAATGTAGTACAATTCTGGTTTTGGCCTCGTTTCATGCCTACTCAAACTTCATTACGACTGACCACACTTCAATTTCTGTTATGTAACTGTGTTGACTTTGCAAGCTGTAGTTTCAAAATGGAAAAAATGGCTGTCCTGGTCTGAGTTAGAACAGAATCAATTGTTCTGTGATTTTACTTTCCAGGTCAGTCTCTTCCAAGTAAGTGCACTTTCTGCAGTTAATGGCATATTTGTACAGACAGTGCCTGCTTCTACAAGTGATTAATCTTGATGGTTACAGTTGCTACTAGGGGTTGGTATGCAGAAAGCAAAGGTTGGTGTGCAAGGCTCTTGCTTAGATTTGCTCCTCTCTTAGACCTATGGAGACAAGTGCTAAATCTTGTGTGCTGTGCTAAAGGTGCAGTAATGGACAGGCTGCACCCATCCCATGTATGTCATATTTGGTATAAAGCTGAGGAACCACAAGCATCAGCCCTATTTTGGCCCTCCATCCTCATGCTCACTTCCCTCTCTACCTTTCTTCTTCAACAGCTGGTATCTGATCTGTACACTGTTAATCCAGGTTTGTAATCCAGTGCCTATATCTGGTTCCTGTCTGCTGCTGAGTCCTGTCAGGGACTTTACCAGCAACTGCACCACAGAATCATAGTTTAGGTTAGAAAAGACCTTGAAGATCATAAAGTCCAACCATTAGCCCAACTGTACCAAGCCCACCACCAAACCATGTCTCTAAGCTGTGTATCTACATGACTTTTGAACACATCCAGGGATTGCAGTTTAATCACCTCCCTGGGCAGCCTGTTCTAACGCCTGATGACTCTTTGAATGAATTAGTATTTCCTAATGTCCAGCATGACACAACTTGAGGCAATTTCTTCACTCTGTCCTTTATTACTTGTGAAGCAACATTGACATCCACCTCCACAACCTCTTTAAGGTAGCTGTAGACAGTCTGAGGTTTCCACTCAGCCTTCTCTTCTACAGACTATATAGCCTCAGCTCCCTTGCTGCTCCTCCTAGGGCTTCTATTCACTAACCTTAATGTATGTTCCCACTAATTCCCTTCCAAAAGAGTTAATTTAAATTGCTCTCTGTTAAGCTGCCTCATCCACTGCAAAGACCTACTGATCACATGTGACGTCTTCTTATAACCTGAGGCTGCCATTTCGGATGGCAAGAACCATCTAAATTTATTAGTTCCACTGCCAAATGTTTCCAGAGAGATACAACTCTGCTGATTTTCAGACTCTACATTATAGGACGCATACAAAATTACAGAGCCAGTGCCTATAAGCTGCATCATAAAACTGGCAACCACCACAAACAGCACTGAAAGTAGGGCTTCACTTTATCTTCATGAAAACCAGTGTGACAGTGACATAATTGCCAGTGGAGTGGGGGTGGGGGGGCAAGTTCTGTCCTGGTGTTGTATATATCCCATATTATCATTATTTTAATTAAAGCTGTTGTAGTTTTCTGTTTGAATCTATAAGTCTCCCTGAACACCTTTCTGTTCCCCCTTTTTGCTTCTGCCGAAGGAGACAGGCAAATAGAGAGTCTCTTACATGTTTTGTGGCTGGCTCTGCATCAACTTATGGTAATAGACAATATCTTCAATACTATTCTGAGAGTTGAAGCTCAATATCTGAATGAAGATTGTGATATAAACACATGCCTTATACTTAGAAAGTATAGGTGTTTGTTCTCTTTTCCATCCCCCATATGCATCATGCTTTCATCAATGCCTAGAATGGATGTGGCAATCCAGAGAGAGCTGCCACGAAAATATGCGCCTATCCAGAGCCTGCAGTCCAGAAGGCCAGTCACATCCTGGGCTGTATCAAAAGAAGCATAGCCAGCAGGTTGAGAGAGGTGATTCTCCCTGTCTGCTCTGGTGAGATCCAACCTGGAGTACTGTGTCCAGCTCTGGGGACATCAGCCTTTTGAAGCAGTTCCAGAGGAGGGCAGCAAGAATGATCAGAAGGCTGGAACACCTCTCCTGTGAGGATATATTGAGAGACTTGGGCTTGTTCAGCCTGGAGAAAAGGCAGCTTTTAGGTGACCTTATTGCAGCCTTTCAGTACTTAAAGGGAGTTTACGAGAAAGATGGGTGAGTGACTTTACAAAAAGGCCTGCTGTGACAGGACAAGGGGTGATGGTTTTAAAATAAAAGAGGGGAGATTCTTAGACCAGATATAAGAAGACGTTCTTTACCGTGAGGCTGGTGAAACACTGGCACAGGCTGCCCTGAGAAGTGGTGGAGGCCCCATCTCTTGGGACCTTCAGAGTCTGACTGGAAGAGGCTCTGAGTGATCGGATCTAGTTGAAGCTGTCTCTGCTCACTGCAAGGGGTTGGACTAGAAGACCTTTAAAGGTCCCTTCCAACCCACTGCATTCTATGATTCTATGATCAGTTACTGTTAGGAGGGGTCCAGGAAGGCTCAACTTTTTTCAAAAATGAACTCTTGAAGGCTCAGGAGCAGGCTGTCCTCATGTGTCGTAAGACAAACTGGCGGGGTAAACGACCGGCTTGGCTGAACAAGGAGCTTCTGCTGGAGCTCAGGAGAAAGAAGAGAGCCTACAACCTTTGGAAAAAGGGGTTGGCTACTCAAGAGGAGTATAAGGATTTAGTTAGGTTATGTAGAAAGAACATTAGGGAGGCAAAAGCTCAGCTAGAACTCAGCCTGGCCACTGCTGCAAGAGACAATAAAAAGAGTTTTTACAAATATATTAACAACAAGAAAAGATCCAGGGAGAGTCTCCACCCTGTGCTGGATGCAGAGGGGAACATTGTTACAGAGGATGGGGATAAGTCTGAGGTACTTAATGCTACCTTTGCCTCAGTCTTTAGTAATCTGTCTGGTCATCCTCCTGATACTCAGTCCCCTGAACTGGAGGATAGGGATGGAGACCAGAT
>VXBP01008112.1:0-13689 GCA_013400115.1 Rhinopomastus cyanomelas
AGTCTGGAAAAGAGGAGGCTCAGGGGTGATCTTCTCACTCTCTATAACTCTCTGAAAGGTGGGTGTAGTTAGACAGGGGTTGGTCTTTTCTCCCTGGCCACTGGAGACAAGACAAGGGGTCATAGTCTTAAGCTTCATCAGGGGAGGTTTAGACTTGACATTAGGAAAAATTTTTCACTGAAAGAGAGATCCAGTTTTGGAATGGGCTGCCCACAGAGGTGGTTGAGTCACCATCCCTGGAAGTATTCAAGGTTAGGCTGGATGAGGTTCTGAGTGGCATGATCTAGATGATTCTAGATGTTAGATGTTAGGATTACTGGGATTTTGGTTGGGTTGGATGATCTTTAAGGTCTTTTCCAACCTTATCATTACTGTGATATTGTAATTAACAAGGTGCTTCAAAGTGGCCAAGAAGACAACAAGCCTGCTAAGCTAACACAATTGCTTTCTGTAAAAATCTAAGCTATGCACCCATGTAAAATAAATCGTAAGTGTGCAGGTACCACCATGATTTAACCCAGAACCCGGCCTCGAAACGGCGCATGCATTTTTTGGAGGGAAGATTCTCCATGCATGGCCCA
The DNA here is from genome assembly GCA_013400115.1 of Rhinopomastus cyanomelas. Taxonomy (NCBI): domain Eukaryota; kingdom Metazoa; phylum Chordata; class Aves; order Bucerotiformes; family Rhinopomastidae; genus Rhinopomastus; species Rhinopomastus cyanomelas. Next base: position 582 of record VXBP01008112.1, read on the forward strand.
GTGCTGCAATAAAGAACGTATGTTTCACAACTTCAGTTACTGAGTTTTCACTGCATCCATTCGGCACTCCAGATGGGATGACCTCTGCTTGGCTGCAGGATCGTCTGACATAAAGAACATCCCGTGTGCCCCATGAGTTGTCCAGGTGAGACAACTCAAATTCACCAGCTCTGTGTGGGAGTAGAAAAGGATCTATCTGTACTACCGTTGTTATCACCGTAATTGCAGCAATTATGTGTTTCTTGTATTGCGTATGAAAGTGATGTAAGGGGATCCCTGTATGTGTGACGTGAGAGTAATTATAATTACTACTGTTGCCATTTTCCTTTGGAAATTGTTTTATAACCACAAGTTTTAAAGTTAATGGAAAAAACTGATTTAAATGACCAATTGTCAGCAGTGCAGGCAGGTCTCCCCTGTTCCCCTTGCGCAGCTGGGGCCGCTTTGGGCTCCCATGCTAGGCTAGAGGCACCTGGGCAGGGCTGGACACAAGGCTGTTAGTCCCCACCTGACTGCTGATGCTGCCTTTTCATTCATTCTTCCTTCTTCACTTGATCCTGTTGTCGCAGGTCGTTGCTGGGTCTGGCTTTTGTGGGAAGGGTACTTTTGTGGAGGTTTGGGAAATACTGAATCCATTTTTTTTGTATAGTGTAGGTGCTGAAGGTATTTCTTTTAGGGATTTGATCAAGAAGAAGGGGTTTTGTGGGACTCACAGTGACAATGTAGGAGCTGTTTAAAGGATGGGTATTTGAAGTCTGCATGGTGGAGAGGAAGGTAGCAGTTTCTGTCATTGTAAAAATCTGCAGAAGACAAAAGCCACATACGTGGGGCTTGGAAAGTTTGTTGGCAGAAGCTTGTGGAGGAAGGAACGTATCACAACAGAGACAGGAGCGAGAAGTAGCAGGTAACAGGTAACAATCACCACCATGACAGCTGTTAATCACCAGAAGTCTGGGGGTGACTGCACTGAAAATACAGGAAAAATGTGTTTCAAGGCAGTTGTGTTTATTGCAAGGAGGTAAAATTTTTAGTGGACAGAGGGGCTGCTTAATTCAGTTTTGCATGAAAGCCTGGTATGCATAGATAAGGATTTTTGTAACTGTAGTGAAGGCCAAATGGAAAAAGAGAACTTTATATTCTGTCAAATCTCTACTTGGATGAGACTTGTTGGGAAATTTGGAAGCTAAAATCACCTTTAATCAAGGAGAGATGAAATTGACAGTGGGGGAGGTTGAACTAATAGAAATGTAAGACTTGCTCTAATCTAGCCAAAGGAACAAACCATCTGTGTCTTAGCACAAACTCTGAATCAGACCCATGCTGCTTCAGGATGATCTGCTCCATCAGTTTTCCTGGAACTCTCTGGAGATGTTTAAAACCTGCCTGGATATGTTCCTGTGCAACTTGGTCTAGGTGATCATGTTCTGGCAGTGGGATTGGACTAGATGATCTTTTGAGGTCCCTTCCAATGCCTAATGTTCTGTGAGCCTGTGGTTCTGTGAACTGAAGTCTGGCCTGAGTTTCCTGGATCATTCTTATGTCCCTTTGGCTGACTTACAGTCAGCTAGGATCTCCCCAGTTCTGTCAGGACAGTGATGGACTGTGGTTTGGTGAAAACTCCTGCCAACTCTCTGAGCACTCTAGGATGTACCCATCTGGCCCCACAGATTTGTGGACATCAGTGCGGAGCAACTGTCATATCTTGGCTTGGGGGAGCTGGCTTCCTTCAGTACAGGTGTTTCTATTACTAAAGACTGAGACAAAGACAATATTAAGCACCTCAGCCTTATCCTCATCCTCTGTCCCTGTATTTCCTTTTATGTCTAGCAGGGGATCAAGGCTCTCCTTGGTCTTTCATTATTAATATATTCATAGAAACTTTTCTTCCTGTTCTTTACTTTCAACCCAGATTAGTTTCTAGTTGCGTTTGGACCTTCTAATTATCTCCCTGTATAATCTAACAATATCCTTGTACTCATTATGACGACCCACCCCTTCTTCCAAAGGCCATAAACTTTCCTTTTTTCCCTGATTTTCAGCCGAATATCCCTATTTAGCCAGGATGGTCTGACACAGGGTTGGAAGGGACCTTCAGAGTTCACAGAGGCCAACTCACATGCTCAAGGAGGACCACAGAGTATAGGACAGGTCACACAGGAACACATCCAGATGGGTCTTGAAAGTCTCCAGAGAATACGACCCCAAAACCTCCCTGAGGAGCCTGTTCCACTGCTCCGAACCCTTATCGTCAAGAAGTTCTTCCTCATGTTGAGATGAAACTTCCCGTACTCTAGCTTACATCCATTGCCTCTTGTCCTATCACAGAGGACAAGTGAAAGGAGATTTGTCTTTTTCTTCTTGACACCCAACCCTCACATATTTATAGAGAGTAATTAAATCCCTTCACAGTCTTCTCCTCTCCAGACTAAAAAGCCCCAGGTCTCTCAGTCTTTCCACATAAAAGTAGGTACTCCAGTCTCTTAATCATCCTTATGGCCCTCCACTGGACTCTCCCAAGTAGGTCTCTGTCTCTCCTCAAGTGGGGAGCCCAGGAGCAGTACTCCAGGTGTGGTCTCATTAGGGCAGAGAAGAGGGAGAGGAGAACATTCTCTGATCTACTGGACACACTCTTCTTAATACACCCCAGGATACCATTGGCCTTCCTGGCCACAAGAGCACATCATTGTTTCACAGATTACTCATCGTCCACCAGGACTCCAAGGCCCCTCTCTACAGAGGTGCTCTCCAGCAGACTGCCTCCCAACCTGTACTGGTGCATCTCATTACTCCTTCCCAGGAGCCCAGGAAGGACTCTGCACTAGTTCTTGTTGAACCTCATATCTCTTTGCCTAGCTCTCCAAATCTTCCTGAATGGCCATATAACCTTCAGGTGCATTGGCCAAACATCCCAGTTCAGTATAATCAGCAAACTTGCTGAGAAGATACTCTATCCTGTCACCCAGGTCACTAGTAAAAGATATCGAACAAAACTGGACCCAGCACAGATCCCTGGGGGCCACCACTAGTGATAGGTCTCCAGCTAGACTCAACACCACTGATCACCACTCTCTGGGCTCCATTATGTAGCCAGTTCTTAATCCTTCTCACAATCTGTTTTTCTATTCTACACTCCCTCACAAGCATGTTATGGGGCTACTATGTCAAAAGTCTTGCTAAGGTCAAGGTACACGACATCCACTGGTGTCCCTGCATCTGCCCATTCAGTTATGACATCATAGAAGGCTATCAGAGTAGTCAAGCATGACATTCCATTGGTAAATCCATGCTGATTACTTCTGATTACCTTCTTCTCTCATGTTTCCTATGCCCCCAGCTCATCTTAGGGCACATGGGGTTGGCCTCCTTCTGTGCCTTTAAGATTTTCTCCTTACAGAGTGTCCAGCCTTTCTGGACTCCCATAAACTTTAACTCCCAAGGGATTCCATCAAGTAACCTCCCAAACAAATCAAAGTTTGCCCTTCAGAAGTCCCAAGTGACATTTTTGCTGTCTCCTCTCCTATCATTTCTAATAATGCAGAACTTAATTTCATCATCACTGTTCCCTAGACAGCCTACAACTGCCACATCCTCCACAAGACCTGTCTGTTCACAAACAGGAGGTCCAGCAGGGTGTCTCCTCCAGTTGGCTAACTTACCAGCTGTGTGAGAAAGCCACCCTTCACAGGTTCGATGAACCTGTTGGATTGTTCCCTCTCTGCGGTGTTGTATTCCCAGCAGACACCTGGTAGGTTAAAGTCTCCCCAGGAACAATGGCAAGTAACCATGAGATTTCTCCTAATTGCTTACAGAAAGCTTCATCCACCTCACTGCTCTGATTTAGGGGGTCTACAGCAGGGTTCCACAGCAATATCAGCTTCATCTGCCCTTAACCTAAATACTCTCAACCCTATCATCACTATACTTCATTTCTAAGCTTTCATAGCATACCCTAACATACAGGGCTACTCCACCACCTTTTCTCTCTGGCCCTCCTAAAGAGCTTGTAGTCATCAATTGCGGCACTCCAGTCACGTGAGGCATCACACCATGTTTCTGTAATAGCCACTATGTCATAGTTCTCCTGCTGCAGCATGGCTTCAGCCTACCCGTTTGTTGCTTACATTGTGTGCAACGGAATAGATGCACTTCAGATGAGCTAATGATCTATGTGAGGCCTCAACCTGTTTTCTTTCTTTCAGGGAGTCAGTCCACCAGTCAATCTCTCTTCACACTCCCTGACACACTCAACCTCTCCACTTAATCCTTCAGTTCTGCCGCCAGGCAGAGCAGATAACGCATCTGGTGACGTGTAACACAGGTGTTAATGGTTTCACTCAATTACCTTAAAGATCTTCCACAACATAAATAATTCTGTGGTTCTAAGATCTAAAAATTCAGAGACTAAGTCTGCTTTAGCATAATCTGATATTAATAGCCTTTGCTTGCTATTAGCCAGCTGACAAAACAACAGCCTCAAGACTGTATATCTTGCCTCACATACAGTAAGGAAGAACACAATCTGTAGTGACAGATGTTAGTATTTACCAAAATAATCTTGGTGTGAAGAGACGTCCGATAACTCCCATACATAAATTTTCTAGGATATGAGTGCTTAGGGGGCAACCTTCATTGAGCATAACTGGTGCTACAGGATGAACCAAATGCTTTATTAAGGCACCCTATGCCAAAGTGTGTAACAGACAAAAGGTATCAACTATGAACATACACTACAGCTAATTACAGGAGGCAAGATGGGAATCTAGATGGGAACAAGAAAGAAGGCTGATGTCAGAAATCTAAAGGCTAGATCCAAACAGACATTCCATAACGGCAACAGAAACTGGTCAATTCTGTGTCAAGTACTGTTTAAGCTTTAGTTTAAATAGTGATGTTTACTGTATCTATACTTGATTTTAGCTATCACAACTGGACAACGCAGTTCACTTTATTTGAAAGTGCTAGATACACGTGATTAAAAGCCACTCATGTTCATACTAACACGAATTGCTACACTTAGCTCCACAAATCCACTGTTAAACACACAGTACTAAAATTTAAAATCACTGAAACTATGGCTTTCCACAAAAACAAGCAGTTTCATCATCTTCTCACAGTTCAGTGTACATATAACAGAAGTTTACTGTAGCAGCATAATTCACTGCTTTTTAGTGTATTTTATAGTAATTTAAAAATAAAACAACACCCTTCTATTTTAACTGCACAGTGAATATCCATTTGGTCATAATGTGCACAAGACAATAAAGTAATTGCTAACATTTAAAAAACCTCTGATTTGCTACTGTTCCATCTTCCAAAAAGCACATCCCTTGAGCACGGGAAGAAGATTATTTATCTTTGGAAACTCAAGAAGGCAAATTAAGAACAAACCACATATAATGCAGCAATGAATACATTGACTGGGTCACTAGCAGGATGGTATACTTCCATTATCAACATAACACTCCGTTATTTAATAAGTACACACATAACTTTTATCATAACAGTTGTCACTTGAAGTCAATGGTGCTTGAGTTATACCTTTGCTTATTAGACTTAAATCTAATAAATTAAATAGCATGCTTAAAAAATACCCAAATCTTAACAGAAATGGCAATATGCTTCTCAATTCAAAATCCTCTAGATAGTCAAACAAATACAGTTGAAACACTACCTGGATCATTATGTGAATGAGGCACAACAAAAACTTGAAGTGGTTTACTGTCCCATTCATTTTCATTGTATGTGATATCAAATCCTTGTTTCCACACACCACCGTCTGGATTATCAAAAGGAAGAATGTCATAAACATCCAACATCTAAAAAAGAGTAAAAGGAGTACATAACATGAATTCACAAAACTAGTTCCGCCATTAAATACCAAAGCTGTTTTCATTAAAAATGTATCAGTTTGTTCATTATACAGAAGGAGGTGAAGTATAATATTAACAGAAAACTGACAAGTGAGACCAGTTTCAAGTCACACTGGGACATTAAAAAAAAAAACAGCTGACAGGAAGAGGAATGTTTGGCAGGCTCCATTCTGAAGAAACAGAAATTGATTAGATGAACAGCAGGAACACAACACAAAAATTATGACAGCTCATAATGGCATAGAATCATAGAATCATTACGGATTGGAAGGGACCTCAAAAGATCATCTAGTCCAATCCGCCTGCAACAGCAGGATCACCTAAACCAAGTCACACAGGAACCCATCCAGTCGGGTCTTGAATATCTCCAGTGAGGGAGACTCCACAACCCCCCTGGGCAGCCTGTTCCAGTGCTCTGTCACCCTCACCGTGAAGAAGTTCCTTCTCATAGGGGTAGAAGGGAAGGGAGTGAATTACACAGAACAACACAATGCACTGAACAGGGGAAATGCAGATCATAAAGACAAACTATACAACCAGTAGGAAGGGATTACTGCCTTTTGCTTCAGTCTTGTGTAAACTCAGAAACTATCAAGGAAAGATGCTCAGAACTACATCCAGTTGTTGTAACAAAATTCCTTATGTATTTACTATTGTCCAGTACACTGGACATATTTCACCTGTCAATGCAAAAGGTTACAGGTAAATAAAGCAACTCTAGAGTTACCAAAAAGTTGCGATGAAATTCAGATACTACTAGATAGCTTCATAAATAATCTTCTGTTATGACTTTAACCAAAGTTATCACATCCATCCTTGGTTTGCTTTGGGGATTATTTTTTTTTTAATCCTTTAAATGTCCTCTTAGGAAACAAAGCGAAATTTAGGAATACGAACTACCAGCTGGACAAGCCTTTATTGGCCTTATAGTTTAAAAACTATTTATGTCCAACTTAGTTCTAAACCCATCTTAAAATACAACTGTACACCTGATAAACTTAGTTTGACAACTTTTTCACTTCCAAAAACATGGCCAATATGAATCATTTAACAGATGAACAACATGTGAGTTAAAACTCTCCATGGTAAGCTGGTTTCTGCCCTATTAGGAAATTTTAGTCAGATGTCTGCATTTCTCTAAAAAAGTAAAGGTCTTGTTGATATCGGCTGTCAGTCCTCAGTCCCCACACTCTCTCACTCCCTCCAGACTCCAGGCACAAAAAAGATAAAAGATCAAGACAAAAGATTAAAAGATAAAAACAGGGAGATCACTTACCAATTACTGTAACAAACAAAAACAGATTCAACTTGGGGAACACTGACAACTTATAAAACAGAGCTGACTAGTGGGAAACAAAGACAAAACTAAAAGGTCTTCTTCCCACTCCTCTTCTAGTTCAGTTCGACTTCATTCCTTTCTTCTTAAATCCTCTATGTCCCCCTGTCCCAAGTGGTGCGGGGTACAGGGGTTTGCTGTCAGTCCATAATGGTTCCACTCTGCCACTCTGTCCTGAAGGTTACAGTCTTCCAGGAACACCTCCAGTGTGAATTCCTATGGATTACAGTTCCTACTGAAAATATCTGCCTGCTGCAGCAGGTAGATATGTTTTCATTGTGGTTTTCTCTTCCACATTTTTTCTCTTGCACTTCACTGCCATGCAGCACTTTCCCCCTTCTCAATAACACATTCTTGCAGAGATACCACCACCTTTGCTGATGGAAGGGTTGGTTGTTCTCTGCAGAGGACCTACTTTGAAGCTGGCTGGAACAGGTATGTTCAGCATGGGGCAGCACTGGCTTCTCCTCAGAGACATCATCCCAGGAACTCCCTACTGCCTACACCTCAGCAACTGTACCTCTATGAAACATGTATTTAAAAACATATTTTAAATAAATATTAATTACATATTTATTTGATATGTATTTAACACTCTTCACAAACTGTACTTCCAGCTATGAAAAAAATTTGTCACAGCAAAAGCAAGATGACATAATAAAACTGAAAATGTGGAGGTTTTACTAATACGACAAAACTCCACCTCTTGTCCCTTTACATCATTGTAAACACAACGGAATTTCTACAGTTATTTACTCTCGCAATATGCAGTCCAAGTTTTGGCCATTACCACTCCTTAATTTTCACTCCTCAAGCTCTAGGTTGGGTACCTAAAAGGATTGCAGTCAGCTGAGCTTAGCTTGTTTGTAGTCTGGCAGCCAGCCAAGCTCAAACCACCAAAAGCCTTTAGCTTAAGATACAAAGAGAGGTAAGGAGTGTTAGATGGGAATACAAGCCACTGCAATACTAAGACTAGTGTATATACACTAGATAACTATGGTCTGTATGAGATCTTCTTGTCACATGTTCCACCAGGATTGCTTCTACATTTGGGAAATGCTGCTTAATGCAAAATGCAGATGCAGTACCTGCAGACATATACATTCTTTATGGCCAGTTTGAAGAGACCAAGTAAGGTTTACATTGAATTTAGCCTAATACATTTTCTTGGTTTTCTAGAATTTGATATTGATATTGAGGCTACAAGACTGGTGCTACAGGCAGGGCTTTCGGTTCTTTAATAATGGCTGGTTTTAAAAGACTTTTAAAAGACTTGACAATTATACTTGGGAAAGGATTATCCCGGAAGGAAAATAGGGTTCTGGGACAGCAATTAGCAGGGCTCATTCAGAGAGCTTTAAACTAGATTCGAAGGGGGATGGGGTTGTTGCTGAGTGTGGGCAGCAGTCTGGTACTGACAAAGACCAGGAAGCCTTTCACCTTCCTAGGGTGAAATCGGAGTGCTCAGCCCACTCCCTGAAATGCCTGTACACCAATACACGCAGCATGGGGAGCAAGTAAAAGGAGTTAGAAATCTTGTGTTTGATTAGGAGATTATGACCTGGTGGCAATTACAGAGACATGATGGGACGGCTCAGATGACTGGAATGTGGTCATGAACGGCTATGTTCTTTTCCAGAAAGCTAGACCAGCAAAGCCAGGTGGCACAGTTGCTCTTTACTGCAAAGAGCAACTAGAATGAGTTCTGTCCCGGGGTGGATGAAGACAAAGCTGAGAGTTTGTGGGTGCAGATTAATGGGCAGGCTGACTTGGGTGATACTGTCCTGGGTGTCTATTATAGGCCATCTGATCAGGATGAGGAAGTTGATGTGGTCTTCTGCAGGCAGCTTACAGCAGCCTCATAGTGCAAGTCAATAACTAGCTGTTCAGCTGGTGCTGGCAACCAGTTTTGGTGTTCTGTGGCAATGGGACCCTATTTGCAGATCAGTACCTGCTTAAGAGAGATGAGATCAAACACAGTGCAGCTAAAGTGTATTTTCTACAAGGATGGCTGACCTGTTAAGGAAACCTTTTGGCTAGGAATAAAGGTAATGAGAGCATTATGAATAGCCCTGTGACAGAGTGATATACAGAAGTAATATGACTTAAAATAATTAAAAATAAAAATCACTAAAACAGGGTTGAAGCAGGAGTCACCTCCAGCATAAGCAAGGAAGTGCCTAGAAGACACAGTATTTGTCTGCAAGACACAGTACTATGCAGAAAAATCCCCAAGACCCTGTTATGTGAAATCAGCACACTGGAATGCCTCTCAAGTACACTAATCACACAGAATAGACAAATGTTACAGGCTGGAAAGGACTGGTTGGAAGATCATCCAAGTTGAACCTCCCCTGCCAGAGCAAAATAAGCCTACAGCACCTGGGGTTCCCAGGCAGTTTCCCATCTAGTACTAACCAGGCCTGACTTTGCTTAGCTTCACAAGACAAGACTACTCATTTTTCCAGGGTGGCATGGCCATAAGCTCTCCATGTGGAATAAACAGGATGAATTTAGAAATGTCTATTCAGCTACATGCTTATGATCTCATCTGGATCTTTCAGACATATCGGGATGGTTTTAATGACTGAAGTTGCAAAGGACAGATACCAGATCTTGAGGAAAAAGAGGTCAGGAATACAGACAAGCATGGGTTACACTATGGTGGATGTATGTTACTGGCCGCCTGACCAGGCATTGTAAGTAAATTATGCCTTCCACAGACAGACAAGGAGCAGCCTCACATTGACAGGACTCAATCCTCCTAAGAGCTTCAGCAACGTTCTTATGTGCTAGAAGGACAACATAGCAGGGCTTAAGCAATCCTGAAAGTTGCTACAGAAAGTAATGACAAATTTCTAATTACAGCAATGGAGAAGTCACTGAGGAAGGTGTGCTGCTGCATGTCTTATCTGCCACCAAAGGGCACACTGGGGCTGTGAAGGTAAATGGCAGCACTGATTGCAGTGACCATGAGATACCAAGGTTCAGGATCATGACAAAAGGGACAAAGCCAAAAACCAGTATCAAATCACTAGACCTCAGGAGAACAGTCAAACAATCTTTGGCCACGTTGCTTGGTGGAGTCCCACAGGATAAGACCCTGGAGGGAAAAGTAACCCAAGAAAGCAGGTCACCTATTCAACAATCACCTCAACCAAGCTCAAAAGCAGTCAATCTCAGGCAAAAATAAAAACTGTCAGAAGGCCTGCACAATGAACAAGGAGTTCCAGTCAAAACTCAAACATGAAAGAGAATGCTGAGGATAGAAGCAAAGACAGATAATGTGGGAGGAGTAGAGACAGTGTCCAAACATTGAGAGAGTGACTAAGCCAAATCTGTCCTGTGGTATCCATTCTTGAAGATACTAAAAAAGCCATTTAGACATGGGCCTGGGTGACTGGCTCTAGATGACACTGCCTGGAACAGAGGGCTAGATGAGATAACCTCCAGGGGGCCTCTCCTCACCTCAACCACTTAGTCTGTGATTCATGTATTAACTAGAAGCACATAGAACGAAAAGAGGGCACAAAAACTTACCCTGAAATAAACTGAACCAGGTCATATTGAAATCGCTGCATTTATATCACAGCATTTTGGGCAAACATCACAAAATTTACACCAGTGTACACCAAACTACTGTACAGAAGAAACAAAAGCATACGTTATAAATAATCAGGCCACCCTTTTAGAGTGATTCAAGACTCATTTTTAAAAGCAGCAACAGTACTAAGTACCGTATTAGATGCTTCAGTAGTTGAAAGGGACAACTGACTGGTGGAAGCATAACTTTGAAAACAATGGCCTGTTACAGCAAGAAGGCAAACCTTGAAACAGGATAACAAGCCAAATTCTATCCACAGTGGGGGTCCGTCCCTAGTGATAAGGATGCCAGAGGACTCCTACATTGTTCTTGGAAGGAATGCCAATGGCTTAAGATAAGGGTGCTTGATCTCATCACTAAAAAGACAGCACAGGTTCAAGTGGGAAGAAGACTTAATTTGCACGTGAAGCTGGGCAGGTCATTTCTATGTATTAGGCATAACGGGAAAATCTATTGAATATTGGGCTTCAGGAGGATGGAACTGGGCTGTTCTCAGTGTCATGTAGTGATAGGACAAGGGGCAATGGTTGTAAGCTGGAACATAGGAGGTTTCACATCAACCTGAGAAGGAACTTCTTCACAGTGAGGGTGATGGAGCACTGGAACAGGCTGCCCAGGGGGGTTGTGGAGTCTCCTTCACTGGAGATATTCAAGACCCGACTGGATAGGTTCCTGTGTGACTTGGTTTAGGTGATCCTGCTGTTGCAGGTGGATTGGACTAGGTGATCTTTCGAGGTCCCTTCCATTCCGTAGCGATAATATGATTCTATATGTATTATTGTAGAGCTTATAATCATGGTTCTGGGTCTAGTTCGGTGTGCAGGACTAGAGCGATATGAACCCTCTGCACCTCGCTAGCGAATAAATTACCTCCTCAAAAAACTCTAACCAGAGTTCTTGGGTTTTTTTCATAAGTTACAACAGAGGAGACACATCACTGTATTGGTTAGAAGATCTATCAGATGAGCATGATGCTTGTTGAGAATTCTGTAATTTTTGAGCATAAATTCCAGACACTTCTCGAATCATTGGCCTGAAAAAATTACCTTATTACAAGTATATTTCATCTACAGTTCTTAATTTTGTTAGTTTTACCACCATTTAAATCTTTTAAAAAACCTACACATTAGTCTTCTGTTTAATTTGGATTATACATGTGATAATTTGAACTTTGTTCATCAAGATAAAGGAAGAAGTAAGAATAGACTGAGAAGAATGGAATTCTAAGCTGTAAGATCCTGTTTTGCTGTGTAATCAGGAAGTTCCCAGGTCTGCAAGAAGATAAGGCTACTTGTGACAAGACCACCCAACAACAGGCTGCAAAGACCAGATAACTTCTCCGGTACCACTAACCCGGAAGATAAGAAGTATAAAAGAGACTGGCTTTTGGGAGAAAAGCGGACCAGCTGGTGGAGCGGAGACTCCCCTGGTCGCCCAGTGCTGCACTTTGCCTGATATCGCTTGCTGTATTAATAAATTTATAATTACTAATCCATAATTGGTTTATTGGATTGAATTCACATATAACAATACACATTCTCAGTTGTGTCTTATTTTCAGTGGCCAGCTCTGTTACAATTTCCCACCTAAAGCAGACACCAAAATCAACAATTTATGTGTTATACGTACTTTGTTTTTAGTGTTGTATTATTATTAAGTCCTTTTTGCTACGCCACTTTGAAAAGGCGTCTTCCCAGACACCTAAGGAGACCAAAGGAACCTCACACTCAAGGCATCTTCTAAGACACCTGAAGAGACCATGCTACAACAGGAAGTGACTGGTGGAAGCATAACTTAGAAAACAATGGCCTGTTACAGCAAGAAGGCAAACAGTGAAAACAGGATAACAAGCCAAATTCTATCCACAGTGGGGGTCCCATCCCCAGTGATGGGGAGCCAGACAACCTGTACATTGCTCTTGGAAGGAATGCAGACCGGCTTAAGGGTACTTGATCTCATCACTAAAAGGACAGCAGGGGTTCACGTGGGAAGAAGACTGGATTTGAAGCAGGGCAGGTCATTACTATGTATTAGGCGTCTATTGGGAAATCTATTGAATATGCATCATTGAACAGCTTATAATCTTGGTTCTGGGTCTAGTTCGGGGTGCAGGACTAGAGGGGTATGAACCCTCTGCACCTCGCTAGCGCATAAATTACCTCCTCAAAACTCTAACCAAAGTTCTCGGGTTTTTTCTGTAAGTCAGAAGGACCCTAACAACAATGAAAAGCCCGAGTTCATTAAGAACTGTCCAATGATGTGTCGGCTTCTTTCCAAAGAGGACACCTAGCCCAGTGA
>VXBP01008112.1:21939-41734 GCA_013400115.1 Rhinopomastus cyanomelas
ACATGGCACTTGGTGCCATGGTCTAGCCTTGAGCTCTGTGGTAACAGGTTGGACTTGATGATCTGTGAGGTCTCTTCCAACCTTGGTAATACTGTGATACTGTGAAAGCATAGTACCACAATTCTCCAGGGGATGTGGAATCCAAGCAAAACTTAAAATAATGAACTATGTGTCACACAAAGAAAAGTTTAAGTAAGAGCAAACAAGGACGCTTTCTCTCACATGTATTATCTTACACGTGAGATCATTCCTGTGACACTGAAAGGTTCTTTGACTGTGTTCCTAAGTGCTGCTAACAGGGTTATTCTATTTTAAATAACTCAGTATGTTTCAAACCCAGAAAATAACAATTCCTCCTGTGGATTTCTTCACTCAACATTCAATTGTACTGATATTAAACTCACATGAACGCTACTGGAAATTACTGACCTCCCAAGTTTTTGTGCTCAGAAGTCAGGAATCACAGTTTAGAGTAAAACAAACACTGATCATGCTGCTTCTATTATTCTGCATACTGAAGTCCTGTTCCTTGTTATACACAGATCTGAAATGTCCCAAACCAGTTCATAAAAATACATAGATTACTGAGAATACGCAGCAACATGTATGTATTTACAGATCAAGTAAGGGATTGGTTACAGCTAGTGCACTGCAGCAAGGTACCCAGCAAAATTAGCTGTACATATTGTATCAGGAGCTGCTCTGAAACAGGAAGTACACAGACTCACCAGCACTGGAAGGAGGCATTGCACAGAACTGGAGCATGGTAACCACCAAGCATAAGCAGAAACACTGAAGTTCTAGCCACCTAATGAAAACTCATGTCTGACTGAAGAACATGTTTCCTTACAGAAACGGAATACTATGTCAGCCAAAGTCCAGAGTAAAGTTTAGAAGGCAGTTTTGCATAACACACAGATTCAGAGAGCTGCTCGTGTTTCTACCATGTATTTGGTCCTACTTTCCTACTATGATCAGATACAGGTGACCAGCCTCCAGAGCCAGTTCGGCAGATTAAGGTAAAAAAGCTTGGAGAACAGAGGTTTTTCTCACTGCAGCCAACTCCATGTGGCTAGTGGAGTTACACCCTCCCTGAGTCTCTCCTCAGGACACCTCCCCCCTGTAGCTGATCTCCAGAGAGGCAAGTCAGGCCTAGGCAAAGCTGCAGCCACCACAGGGCTTTTAAATGCCATGCCACCTGTGTGCATTTTTGCTTTCTTTTTCTTCTTCTCTTTTTCCTCCCTTCTTTTCCTTTTCTTTCCCCTCCCCTTCCTTTTTCTTTCAGTTTCTCTTCTTCATACCTTTTTCTTCTTCCCTCTTTTATACTCTTTCTTGCAATGGTTGCAACCCACACAAAAGCTTCTGTGAGAAAGAATATGGGAATCCAGACTGAGGTCCAGAGAAACCACAGTGTCCAGATCTCCAGCTGCAGATTGTGCAGGAGCCTGGCACTGCTAGCTCAGTGTGACCGAGGTAACACCTGTGTTTGGTGTGACCAGGAAAATGATCTGATCAGCCTGGTAGTAGAGCTAAAAGTTGAGCCTAAGGATGGTAAGAGGGTACGAGAGGGAGATAGACTGGTGGATTCATTAGAGAGGATCCCCTCCTCCCTTGACCCTGGATAGGAGGAGAGGACCTAATAGATGTGGAGAAATGGCAACAGGTCTCTACTTGGAGTGGCAGGCAAATCCCCTCCTGGCCTCCCTCACCTTCCCAGTTGTCCTTGCACAACAGGTACATGGCTCTAGAGATTGAAAGACAAACAAATGATGATGAAGGCCTACCAGAGAAGTCATTCAAGGCAAGTTGGTTTCCCCCATGCATTAGGCCTAGCTCCAACAAGGAAAGAAGAGGTTGCTGACTGGGCTCACTACAGTCTAGCCTAATGGTGACAAGCCATTGCTGGGAATTACATCATTAGCCTGGCTCAAGTAGATCTACACTAATGCATGCAGCATGGGCAACAAACAGGAGGAGCTGGAAGCCACTGTGCTCCGCAACAGCTATGATGTAGGTGTCGTTACAGAAATGTTGTGGGATGACCCTCATGAGTTGAGTGCTGCAATGGTTCGCTATAAGTCTACCAACGGAATAGGCAAGATAGAAAGGGTGGCGAGGTGGCTCTCAATATTAGAGTGTTTTGACTGCATGGAAGTCAGCAAGTATGACAATCCAGTGGAATGTTTATGAGTAAGGTTGAAGAAGGCCAATGAGGTGGATACCCTGTTGGGAGTCTGGTACAGACCACCAGACAAGGAACACAAGGTTGACAAGTTATTTTATAGACAACAAGCTAAAGTTGCAAACTCACAAGCTCTTGTTCTTGTGGGGGACCTAAATTTACCAAAACATTTGCTGGAAATATAGCAGAGAGGAAACAGTCCAGAAGGTTCCTGGAATGCATGGAAGATAACTTCCTGACTCAGCTGGTAAGTGAACCCACCAGGGGAATGGCCTTGTTGTTTACCAACAGGGAAGGAATAGTGGGTGATGTGGTGGTTGGAGGCTGTCTTGGGCTCAGTGACCATGAAATAAGTTTTCAATAACTGGACAAGGGGTGGGAGGCAGCAAAATTATTACCATGGACTTCCAAAGGGTAGACTTGAGCCTGTTTAGAACACTGGTTGAGAAAGTCCTTTGGGGTACAGTCCTGGACGACAAGGGAATCCAAGAAGGCTGGATTTTCTTCACGAAGAAGCTCGTAAAGGCACAGGAGCAGACTGTCCTCATGCATTGTAAGACAAACTGGATAGGAAAACGATTGGCCTGGCTGAACAAGGAGCTTCTGTTCTGGCTGAACAAGGAGTCTACCACCTTTGGAAGCAGGGTATTCAAGCAGGGTATAGAGATTTAGTTAGGTCATATAGAAAGAACATTAGGGAAGAATTCTCATGGTATCCAGTCCCTTGAGCTGGACAATAGGGTTAGAGATCAGTGTAGTCCCCTCATAATCCAGAAAATAGTAATCCAAATGACCCACCTAGTGGATGAGGGAAAAGGGGTAGATGTTGTCTACCTGGACTTCAGTCAGGCATTCAACACTGTTTCTCACAGCATTCTGCTGGAAAAGCTAGTAGCTCATGTCTTAGACAGGTGGACTCCTCTGGGTTAAAAAATGGCTGGATGGCTGAGCCCAGAGTTGTGGTTAATAGAGTTAAATCCAGTTGGCGACCAGCCACAAGCAATGTCCCTCAGGGCTCATTTTTAGGACCAGTCTTTATCTGGATGAAGGGATCAAATGCACTCTCAGTAAATTTACAGATGACATGAAATTAAGCAGGAGTGTTGATCTGCTTGAGGCTAAGGAGGCACTGCAGAGGGATTTCAACAGGCTGGAGCAATGATGTTTGCACTTCAGTTACAACAACTGTCTGTAGTGCTGCAGGCCTGGAGAAGAGTGGCTGGAAAGGTGCCTGGCAGAAAAAGACTTTTCCAGACAGACAGATGAACATGAGCCAGCACTGTGCGCAGGTGGCAGAAGGCCAACAGCATCCCGGCCTGTATCAGGAACAGTGTAACCAGCAGGAGTAGAATGGTGATCATGCCCCTGT
Organism: Rhinopomastus cyanomelas; assembly: GCA_013400115.1. Lineage (NCBI taxonomy): Eukaryota > Metazoa > Chordata > Aves > Bucerotiformes > Rhinopomastidae > Rhinopomastus > Rhinopomastus cyanomelas. The sequence continues at coordinate 25,491 of VXBP01008112.1, forward strand.
ACTCTGCACTCATGAGACTGCATCTCAAGTACTATGTCCAGTTTTGGCCACTGCAGTATAAGGACACTGAGGTGCTGGAGTGGGTCCAGAGAAGGGCAACAAGGCTGGGGAGAGGTCTAGAAAGTATGTCCTATGAAGAGCACCTGAGGGAACTGAGTTTATTTAATCTAGATAAGAGGAAGCTGAGAGGAGACCTTATTGCTCTCAACAACTACCTCAAAGGAGGTTATAGCGAGGCTGGTGCTGGTCTCTTCACCCAAATTACTAATGACAGGACAAGAGGAAATGGCCTCAACTTGTAGGTTTACATTGGATATGAGTAAGAAGTTCTTTACTGAGAGAGTGGTTGGGCACTGGAACAGGCTGTCCAGGTAGGTGGTGGAGTCAACATCCCTGGAGGTGTTTAAAAAAACCAAGCAGAAAGAGCACTTGAGGCCATGGTCTAGGGGTTAGGGAGATGTTGGGTTGGAAGTTGGACTTCATGATCCTGGATGTAGTTTCCAGACATGATGATTCTATGATTCTTAGTTTGACCAGGAGGAACTACCATCAAATTATTGGCAAGCTCAGATGAAATAACATTCCATACTGCAACAATCACTGCTTGTACCATTTGCATAGAACTATTACACAGAGTCACAGAGAAAACCTTAAGGTTCATAGAGTCCAACGGTTAAACCAGCATTGCCAAGTTTGAGACTAAAGCATGTCACCAAGTACCAGATATCTTTTAAATACCTCGGCAGATTATGACGTCACCACTTCCCTGGGGCAGCCAGTGCAGATACCTTGAAAGGACAAATCCAGTAAAGATGCTTTAACAGTACCACCACTGGCCAGGTCACCTACTGCTTTGCTGCAAGTTCAATGAAAACAAAAGAAGCCAACTGCTTTTAAGGCAAAAGGCAGGTAAACAGAAAACATAGGAGGGGTAGAGAGAGATCTTATTCAAGTAAAAGTTGTTTAGAAAAAAAGCCCAAACAATGGAAGTTGCTATATGTTTGTGCTTTGTCTTTTTATAAAGTTTAAGGGAAAGATCAGAGATTAAAAAAAACACAATCACTTGGTGCCATTCCATCTAACAACAGGATTATGGCAGACTGGAATTTAAAAAATGTATTCCTAGAAAGAACTTTGCACACGGGGGTAAACATGCCCTATAAAAGTCAAAGAAAGCTGTGTTAAGAGTGGTTAAATGAAACGGCGTATGTCCAAAGCAGCAAGTATCAGGTTGTAACTGCTGTGTTGTGTTGCTGTTTTGCCTTGTTCAGGTACAAAATTCACTAGAAATCAACTTTCACTGGAAGGCTACACAAAACCCATTTGTTTCTAATGCAAGATATTCTCAAAAACAAATCCTACACTTTTTGTATTTGATTTTTAGTGTGTCATGCCTAAGTCATTCACACTTAGTATCACAATATTATAGTAATAATAAGGTTGGAAAAGACCTTAAAGATCATCCAGTCCAACCTAAATCCAAATAAACCCAGTAATCCTAACATCTAACACCTAGATCATCTAGATCATGCCACTCAGCACCTCATCCAGCCTAACCTTGAATACTTCCAGGGACGGTGAATCAACTACCTCTGTGGGCAGCCCATTCCAAAACCGGATCACTCTTTCAGTGAAAAAATTTTTCCTAATGTCAAGTCTAAATCCTCCCTGATGGAGCTTAAGACTATGACCCCTTGTCTTGTCTCCAGTGGCCAGGGAGAAAAGACCAACCCCTGTCTTACTACAACCACCTTTCAGAGAGTTATAGACAGCGAGAAGATCACCCCTGAGCCTCCTCTTTTCCAGGATAAACAAACCCAGCTCCCTCAGCCTCTCCTCATAGGGCTTATCTTCCAGCCCCTTAACCAATCGAATTGCCCTTCTCTGGACTCGTTCCAGCACCTCGACATCCCTCTTAAACTGAGGGGCCCAGAACTGAACACAATACTCCAAGTGTGGTCTAACCAGTGCCGAATACAGAAGNAAGCCTCTTGCTGCCATCTTCACCAGGAGTATATCATGGGAGACTGTGTCAAATGCTTTACTGAAATCCAGGTACACTACATCCACAGCCTTCCTCTCATCAACCAGTCGAGTTACGTGATCATAAAAGGAGATCAGGTTGGTCAAGCAAGACCTACCCCTCCTAAATCCATGTTGACTGGGCTTAATGTTTTGGCCGTCATGCAGATGTTGCATGGCAGCACTCAGCACTATCTGTTCCATAACTTTGCCTGGGACTGAGGTGAGGCTAACAGGTCTGTAGTTTCCTGGATCATCCTTCAGACCTTTCTTGTGTATGGGGGTGTGAATCTAGCAAAATTCAGAACAAAAAGAAATATTCCACAAGCTTCTGTATATGCACAGCTTTTACAGATCTGCTTTAAGTCAATTTAAAGTTAGTCTAATACTGCCTGCTTTCTCAACTGATGATTTTTTATTTGGGTCCAAAATACAGAATAGATCAGTATGGGCTTATAAGGATCTAACACATGAGAAACTGCTAAACCAAGGGTCCTCAAACCGCGGCCCGTGGGCCGTATACGGCCCCTCAGGGCGTCCAATCCGGCCAGCTGGTCTGCTGGTGTTGACCCCCACCCCCTGCCAAGCAGCCGCAGTTCGCCGCTTCCTTCTGAGTGCGCGGCCAGGCTGAGGCAGGCAGCTCCAGCTCCCGACACTGTCCGAGGACAGGGAACCGGCCCCCTGTTTAAAAAGTTTGAGGACCCCTGTGCTAAACTGTATACGGACAAACTCTACTGTAAACTTCATAAGAGTCTAGTTTTCATTTAGAGTGTATCAATTTAGTCCAAGAATCACTTGCATTTGACACTAACTGCACAAAAGATGGCACAGGACTAAACACTACTCTGAAACTCTTCAGCTGTACAGCCAGCCAGACCAAATTTCTGAGACAACTGTGTTACTACAGACAAAAGCCATCTACTCAATCATTTTCCCACTACACTCAACTAGGAGACTCTTTTCACCAAGATCTGTACTGACAACTGGAACAATAATATTCTAAAAATGTACCTATGGATATTACTGTACTTTGAGCTCTATTCTGCGCAATGTTTTAACACTGCTCATAGCCTGGGACAGGACACTAGGACACCTAGTACCCTGACACAGGAACATCCTATGGCTAAGAATGGGCTCAGAGAGAAACAATTTTATTATGCCACTGAGCACCTGACAACTAGGCAGGGTCCACAAAGATATATGCAGAAGTCACAGGGGAAGGACTAGTTATGTCTTGATCTCCTTGCATTACCAGTACTTAATCTTCTGAACTGGAGTTGTCCAGTATACCTGTAAGGTGTCCTATAAGGAGCACCTCTCTTATGAGGCGAGGTTGAGGGAGCTGGGTCTCTTTAGCTTGGAGAAGAGGAGACTGAGGGCTTACCTCATTAATGTCTACAAATATTTGAGGGGTGGGTGTCAGGAGGATGGAACTGGGCTCTTCTCAGTGTCATGTAGTGATAGGACTAGGGGCAACGGTTGTAAGCTGGAACATAGGAGGTTCCACGTCAACCTGAGAAGGAACTTCTTCACAGTGAGGGTGACAGAGCACTGGAACAGGCAGCCCAGGGTGGTTGTGGAGTCTCCTTCACTGGAGATGTTCAAGGCCCACCTGGATGTGTTCCTGTGCGACTTGGTCTAGGTGATCCTGCTGTGTCAGGGGGTTTGGACTGGATGACCTTTCAAGGTCCCTTTCAATCCATAATGATTCTATGATTCTATAATAAACTGTTGCATAAAACCAAGAGGAAGGTCAGACGGAAATTGCTTGCCTCTAGCTGACTAGATCTTGTATTAGCAAGAGGTGTAACAACAGATTATCATTCAAAGTCCTTGGTCTAAGAGATAAAACCATGTTACAGCACAAACTTAGACACCGACAATGGAAGACAAAGTACTTCTAATAAATCTTCCCTGTTTACTTCAGTACATCAAACCAAACTCTAACATTAAATAAAAGATGACACATGTACAAGCTCTGCTGTTCTACAAATCATCTGAATTAAACTCAGCTGGTGGTATAAATTCACACGAAGTGATTTCCTCACATAAGATATCGACCATATCACTAAAGCAGCACTACTATCACACATGTCACTACTTCTCAGCTGGAGTTGTATCTTTAATAGGGACAGCTGTTGGAACCAGTCTAGTCTCATACTGTTCTCATAAGAATCTCTCCCCTTCTGTTAGTCTCTGCAAAAACGGTGACTATTCTCTGGACTGTAACCTAAATGAATAAAAGCAGATGAAATCTGCACTCTTTCTCTACACTTAATGTTTTCATCTTTACCATTAATGCTATTGACCATAGCATCTGCATTAAAAACATTAGTGATTTAATTTGTTAAATTTTCAAATAAGCTTTTTGAGGTTTTTGTAATTACTTGAAGCCTCACTGCTGTACTAAAATATACTTTAATCTATTTTACTTCAGAAAAAATATAGTACCAGCATAAGTAAACTATAAGTGGTTTTTGTCTATTAAAGCTATTCATATGCAGCAGTTTCTGCCATTCCTCAGAACATAATGTGCTTTCTAAAATATTTTCTCTTCTTGTCTTATTTAAACTTTTCTTATTTGAACACTCTCTCACACGCCAACAAGATACAGTGAGGAACTAAAGAAGAGTTTAACCTTGCATTGCACTCAGATATTGGTTAGGGACGGCTGCTAAGCAAACCTTAACGGAAAACACTGTCCTCAAGTCAGCTCTTTTCCAAACCCACCTGTTGATGCCGCACCTCAGGCCTAACATCGAGCTCTCAGCTATGTCAGCTCCCATTCGTCCTCAGCAGTTTTCCACAGGACAGAACAACTCCACACTTCCCCTTCCGCCTGCGTGCTTCGGCTCCAGCAGGGTCGCCAGGTGGTGACGCCGCAACGCAGCTCCCAGCCCCACGTAACGTCCCCCGCCCGCTGGGCGGGTGAGCTGTGCCCGCCTTCTTCCGTGTCCGCTCACCGCGACCTCGGGCCCAGCTGAGCCGTCAGCAGCGCCGCTCCAAGGCAGCACTGCTCATACCCTGGCCCGCCGGATCTGCAGCCGCCGCACCCCTCCGACCCAAATGGTTCGAGCCGTACTGCCGCGTCCTTGAGGAAAGTGCGGCGAGGCTCCGGTGGCCACAGGGCTGCACTCGCTTGCTCCACCGCCACCCCAGGCACCGCCCCTCTCACCTTGGGGAATGTGCCCTCCCGCCGCGGGCTCTTCGGATGGTCGAAGTGGCCGCGGTCCAGCATCAGGTAGAGGAAGAATATCACCACGCAGAACACAGCGCTGCCGAACACCGTGAACTGCCGGCTCAGCTTCATCTCCACGTCGGTCCCGCAGCTGCCCTCCTTCCGCTAAGGCCAACGTTCCTGGACGCCGCTCGCCGCCCCGAGGAGAAAGTTCTGCAGCTGCCTCGGGCAGTGGGGCAGCCCCACGTCTTCCTTACACAAGTGCGAGAAGCTGCCCTTCGCCACCGCCTGTTGCACCGGGGCGAAGCGCCTAGCCGAGACCCACCACTGCTGCGAGAGTAGAGCCGTCGGCTTCCGGCCACAAGCCGAGGTAGCAGGCGCCCGACGGGGAAGCAGGGCTATGGAACCGCCCAAGCGCCGCTGCTCCCGCCTCCCTGCCTCCGCCTCCTCCGGTCGTTCTGCTCCTCCCCGCTGCGGGCAGGTGGCGCCAGCGTCGTAACTCTTCACCCTGAGTGCTGTGCTGGTGCTGCTGCCGGCTCCACGAAAACACCGTGGCCACCGCTCACTGGCCCCATGCTGCCAGAGCGCCGTGGTCCGCCCTCGCGTGCCCATGCGACTGGGAGGTGCCGCGCGTGTGTCAGAAGCAGTGAAGGGCCCAGGTGTTCGGGTCGCTGTCGCCCTCGGACGTCTGTTGAGAAACGGGCATGGGGGATGGTTGCGGGCGCCTCCCCTTGATAACGCTCGCTGGACCGCCATTATGACGAGGAGGAAAAAGGGTAAGAAAACCCCATTCCCGAGTTCGGCTCAGGAGGGCTGACGTCGAGCCGCTTTCCGCGACGCCCCGTTGGTGGGCGCTGCGTGGCTGCCTCCGCTATGCGAGAGATAGACGCCTTGGTCCTTTGATTGTAAAGCCAGGAGGCTTTACTGGACTGACCGTGCCTTGCAGAGCTTGGTTGTGGGGCGGGAGGCGGCGCTGGGAAGAAAAGGGGAAACTATGGGATGCCCTCAAGTACCGAATAGAGTCCCCACTCTTACTCGGAGTCTTGTTTCTCCGCTAGCAACTTCGGACGTTTGTGGGCCACTGACTACCTCCAGTCTGTGTCAGGTTTTTCTCAGAGGCACTAAGTAGCTCGGCACTAGACCTTGGGAACGGATCACAGCTGTCAGTGAATCTGCTAAGGTAGCCCCACACCACTATAGATTGTAGCTGCTTCTAACTTTTACAGACTTGATCTGCTCAGGTTTGACAGCATTCATGCCTGGTGTCTGATTCTGACCAATATTTTGAGGAAGTACTTATTTAAGAGGCATTTGCTGACATTGAGAAGTAGACGAAGGCTTTTACCATTGTGAGAGTGCTTCTTTAACAACAGCCTTTGAGACATCACTACAACTTGAACTCGGGATGTCTTAGCATCACTTCATTTCATTTTCGATTATAATCCACTCAAATGGTTATAACTAATAACAGACAAAAATCTGGCCAACAAAGTTCAGTAGATTTTTTGCAAAAGCTGAGAAGCATAAGTAATTTCTGAGTTTTTCCATGTTTGGAGCTAGTAACGGTATCCTGGAGAATCATAGAATCATTAGGCATTGGAAGGGACCTCGAAAGATCATCTAGTCCAATCCCGCTGCAACAGCAGGATCACCTAGACCAAGTCACACAGGAACACATCCAGGTGGGTCTTAAACGTCTCCAGAGAAGGCGACTCCACAACCACCATGGGCAGCTTGTTCCAGTGCTCTGTCACCCTCACTGTGAAGAAGTTCCTTCTCATATTTATGTGGAACCATCTATGTTCCAACTTACAAACATTGCCCTGTGTCCTATCATTAGATGACACTGAGAAGAGCCCAGCTCCATCCTCCTGACACCCACTCTTCAAATATTTATAGACATGAATGAGGTCACCCCTCAGTCTCCTCTTCTCCAAGCTAAAGAGACCCAGCTCCCTCAGCCTCTCCTCATAAGGCAGGTGCTCCACCTGCTTCATCATCCTTGTTTCCCTGACTCTCTCTAGCAGCTCCACATCCCTCTTGAACTGAGGAGCCCAGAACCGGACACAATACTCCAGATGTGGTCTCACCAGGGCAGAGGGGGAGAAGAACCTCTCTTGATCTGCTGACCAGCCCTCTTCTGATTCACCCCAGGATGCTGTTGGCCCTCTTGGCCACAAGAGCACATTGCTGGCTCATAATCATCCTGCTGTCCACCAGGACCCCCAGATCCCTTTCTCCTTCACTACTCCCTAACAGGTCAGTCCCTAAGATCTACTGGTACCTGGGGTTGTTCTTGCAACACTCTGCACTTACCATTGTTATACTTCGTAAAATTTTTCTCTGCTCAGCTCTCCAACCTATCCAGGTCTTGCTGAATGGTAGCACAGTCTGCGGGGGAGTTGGCAATTCCACCAAGCATTGTGTCATCAGCAAACTTGCTGACAGCGCATGCTAATCCCTCAACACTAGTTCAAAGCTTGAAGTTCATAAATTGTCCTTTCTCCCTTTGGACAAAACGTTATTCTGGCTTTGAAAGGCAGTACAGAACTCCTGCTGTTACTCAGTGCAGGTGTTATGAGCTGATGAAGTGGGAATTGCTGACAGCAGAGAAGCTACCTCTTTCATACATGGTACACTACTGTGCACACTGTAGTGTATTTTTTAATACAAGGGAGGGAAAAAAAGAGTTTGAAAAGAAAAGCAGCTGAGTAATGGTGACAGTAGTGGGAACAACATGAGGAAGAATGAAAAGATGGTGGCTGGTGTAGGAAAAGAGACTGAAATCTAGGGAAATCTAAGAACAAGATTATGTGTATTAGACGAAGGAGTTACGGTAGAAGGACACAATGCTCAATTCTCATGCTGGTAACCTGCAAAATAGGTGAATATAGCAACACTTCTAGCAAGGGTAAGTGTAGAGTCTTGCATCTGGGCAAGAACAACCCCAGGTACCAGTATAGGTTGGGGACTGACCTGTTGGAAAGCAGTGTAGGAGAAAGGGACCCCTGGAGATCCTAGTGGACAGCAGGATGACTATGAGCAGGCAATGTGCTCTTGTGGCCAAGAGGACCAACAGCATCCTGGGGTGAATCAGAAGCGGGGTGGTTAGCAGATCAAGAGAGGTTCTTCTCCCCCTCTACTCTGCCCTGGTGAGACCACATCTGGAGTATTGTGTACAGTTCTGGGCCCATCAGTTCCAGAGGGACGTGGAGCAACTGGAGGGAGTCCAGTGTAGAGCAACAGAGATGATGGAGTGGAACATCTCCCTTATGAGGAGAGGCTGAGGGAGCTGGGTCTCTTTAGCTTGGAGGAGACCAAGGGGTGACATCATTAATGTCTATAAATATTTGAAGAGTGGGTGTCAGGAGGATATAGCCAGGCTCTTATCAATGTTATTTACTGATAGGACGAGGGACAATGGTTGTAAGCTGGAATGTCGGAGGTTCCATATAAATATCAGAAGGAACTTCGTCACAGTGACAGTGACAGAGCATTGGAACAGGCTATCCATGGGGGGTTATGGAGTCTCCTGCTATGGAGACATTTATAACCCACCCAGATATGTTCCTGTGTGACTTGGTCTAGGAGATCCTGCTGTGGTGGGAGGATTAGACTGGATGATCTTTTGAGATCTTTTCCAATCCCTAATGATTCTATGATTCTGTGATTAGTTGTTCATGGTATAACTTAATAGAATTATTGTAAGCTTCCGTCTCCCTTTTGTGTTTCTTTCCCCTTTCCTGTTCACTCTCCTTTTCCTTCCCCTTCCTCTTTTTAAATCAACAAGACCTCTCATTCTTGCCAGACTGATATTTGGTATTTCTTTAATTACTTTTATTTAAATACAATCAAAAATCAATGAGGAAATGGTTTATCAACACATCAGTGCTTAATATTGATATAATCTATCTCTACTTGCCAGTTTTTGCATTTATTGAAGGTGTAAAGCTCCAGACTGCAAAAATCGATCAACTTTCTAAGCAGCCAGGTCATTCTAATCTAAAATATTAGTAAGCTGTGAAGGCAAATGAGGTATTGCTTTCATCTTCTATGAATGTCTTTGCTTTCTTTTAGTGCTTTTAAATACCGTGTTTGATCACTGGATTTAATCAAGTATCATGTCAATTTTAAGTTAATCATTAGTAGGTATATAGAGAGAAAGAGATGTTAAAAGCTGATGACTTCAGAATTAAACTGCGTTCTCCTAATGCATTTCTCTAAACATTACATAACAAAGCGAAGAATCAATTAATTGACAAAGCACTATATTTTATGAAGTGATTGATGCAGAAATTTGCTTTTTATAAGGTAGTAGATTTTATTCTTTTACATACAGAACTTGCCTCTTCCTGTGCATGGTTTTAAATATACATTTACAGTTTCTGTATTTATTTAACAATAATTAAAGAAGAAAAAATTGTATGATACTACTTTGTAAAAATCAGAATTTGAAATGTTTATCTATGCTGAAAGACAGTGTAGTACCTGACCATTAATTATTTCTGTTATCCTGATAATCTGAGTAACTTAATCATTGTATTGCTCTATTATAGATTGCTAAGATGCAAAGGCATAGAATCAAGCAATGCTAAATGCACATTCATTAAAATTCACAACTCTCTTTCATCCCATGAAAAACTGTTGTCTGCAGACAACAGTACTGACCATTCCTACAGATCAAATTAGAAATACATTATTCTTCTCGCCACATGCTGTGTGACACTCTTTTCAAAGCTTTTTGATGGACTGTAGGCTTTAACCTGTTGTTGGCCTCTGATTAACAACAGGTGAGATGCCTCAAATGATTGCAAGAAAATACAAGATGAGTAGGCCCTGCACCTGGCAAAGAGATGTGATCTGTGGCGAGAACAGAACAAGCAGGCCCCAAGACACTGCTGTTTTGTGTGCAGAAGATGCTTATGTGGTGGGAATATGATGACCTGCTGTTTTGTCTAAAAGTCCCCACGTCATTGTGGAGAAGAAAATGCCACTGGTAGTAGAGGATAAAAAGAAAGACTTAAACAGTGCGAGGAGTCATCAGCCCCTCTTAGTCTGAGACCATGCCGAGAAACTGAAAAAAGGACTGCTAGAGACATTGAAATCTGCAAAGCTGAGGAAGTGAAAGACTGAACACCACCTTCCACCCTCTCTATAGAGCTAGCTATGCCAAGAAGCTAAGAAAACAGCCAGAAATACCAAAGAACTGTGGAGCCAAGGATTGAGGAGGAGGCCAGACCATGCCAGTCTGGAGTGGTGAGTTATTCTTTTATCTATTTTCTTTTCCCTTTTCCTCTTCTCTACAATTTGAGGACAGCATCCAATAACTTTAGGAAACTTGACTTCTATGCAGACCTATAGTGTAAGTCTTAATTCAGTCCAAGTGAATCCACGAACCTGAGTCAGTCCCTTTCCCTTCTCTGATCAATTGGGGTGTGACATCTGTGTATGGATGTTTGCTTTGAGCACAGAATTCTTTTTTTGCTAATGAAAGGTCAGTTTGCCCACTGTTACAAAGCCCTTTTCTACTGGATAACCTTGAACTAAACAGTTCTGTCTTATTCCTACACAGTCTGATTAATAAAAGCTGAATTCTAGGGGACAGATAGCTTCACAAGAAATGTTGCTTTAATGAGCACGGTGTCACAAAAATCAAAAAGCTACCATCAGAGTTCTGAAATGAAGCTGTGACATTAGTATCACGGCTGAATGTTTGCAACCCACATGAGGGATAACTGAAGGAACACTCAAAGCCTTAACTTAAAAAGTTAAAAGTTGTTGGACAAGCCTGTTTGTTAACAATTTATCTAGACATTACACAATGTATCAATGTATTATTATAAAGTAAAAGAATGCTGACTCCTTTGAGTTATCTAGTTTTTATTTGTTTTTAATTATATAGACGTTGTCTAAAAAAATAGAATAAAAAGAGAAAATAGTGTATGTTCTGTGTATGTATTTTATTCTTAAAATCTGATTTTTTCAGTACTCAACGTAAAGCAAAGATGGAGCACAAAGAGAGCAGTCTTTATTGTATTTACAGTGCAGAACTGGCTTAAACGGTAAAGGATATGCAGAGCTAAAGAAAGAAAACCTGAATGTCATGGAACAGAACTTTAAAGGGCCTCTTCCAGTGTCATTAAGCTCTCAATAAAAGCAGTGATCAGAGCTATTATGTCATAATAGAATTACATCTCCAAACCAATACAGACAAATTTGCTCTTCTCACAGGTATCCTAAACATATTAAATATCATATTTAGAAAACATAACGGGAAAGCAGCAATTAATGTATTATAAAGAATATAGTGTTATCCTGATTATTTTCAAAGTTATATGCAACAGTGAAACCATACTGGGAACTGCAAATCTTTAAGTGCATACATAGTTTAAAGGGAACAAAGCAACAGCTAATAGGTGGAGATTAAGTTCTGCAGTAGCAACATCACAGTAAAAAGTAACATGTTAGATGTTTTGTAAGAAGTCATAAAAAAATCAGTTTAAATTTTTAATTAGGTGATAATATTAAAAGCAAGCAGTAACAAAAATGTTCATCAGAGCAGCAAATCTTACACTTGTTAAAAATACCAATTACAAGTGTAAAATTAATACTAATTCAGAAAGTCTCTTATCTTTGTAAGTTTAGTAGCAGAAATAAATGTAAATTTGGCTTGGTATGTTTTGCTGCACTACATTTAAAATAGAATCTTGGCCATTGGACTTAGTCTCCAAACTACAAATATTACAGTCATCTATATTTATGTAAAGAAAAAATGTGTTAGACAGATGTTAATTCTTCTGGAACTTCCCACAGCTGGAGTGCTGCAACCAGTGGCTACCAGCTTTTCAGCAGGCATCAGAAAGGAAGAAGAGGTTGTGGAGTGGCCCTTTTAAGGTAGGGAGATGTATGAATGTGTACAAACTGATGAGGAATTGAGTCACTATGGGTAAAAATCAGAGGAAAGCAACCATGGCTGATTTTGTGCTGGAGATCTATTAAAAACTACACAACCAGGATGAACAGACAGATTAATGACGGATTAATTTTTTCATAAGCAATTGGCAGATGTTTCATGATCACTACCCATTGCTCCTAGGGGAGACTTCAGCTTTCCAGATGCCTGCTTGAAATACAACCTGGCAGAGAGAGAACAGTTCTGAATGTTCCTAAATTGTGTGGAAGATAACTTCATAACATAACTGGTGAAAGAGCCAACCAGAGAGGGTGACCAGCTGGACCTACTTCCTGTGAACAGAGAAGAACTTCTAGGGAGAACAAAGGTTGGAGGCTGTCTAGAGCATAGCAATGATGCAGTGAATTTTCATTTCTTAGGTGTGTAAGGGTGTGAGGGTGGTGGTGTCAGTATAATTGCCACCTTGAACTTCTAGAGGGTAGACTTTGGCCTGTTTAGGAGGCTGATTAACAAAATTCCTTGGGAGGCAGTCTGAAGAGATAGGAGTCCAAGAAAGATGGACATACTTCAAGAAGGGAATCGTAAAGACACAAATGCTGAAAAATGTGTCAGCAGATTGGCCTGGCTAAATTTGGACCTCTGGCTGGATCTCAGAAACAAAATGAGACTTTATGGCCTATGGAAGAGGGGGCAGGACTCTCGTAAGGGCTATAAAGATGTAATGAGGCTGTGAAGGGAGAAAAATAGGAGAGCCAAAGCCCAGCTAGCTCTGAACCTGGTTACAGCTGTTAAGCACAATAAAAACTGTTCTATAAATATATTATCAACAAAATGAGGGATAGGGAGAATTCTCTTCCTTTATTGATACGAGAAGAAACATTATGATAAAGAATCAGGAAAAAGCTGAGGTGCTTAATGCCTACTTTGCTTAAGTCTTTAGCAGTAGAACTGGTTTTCTCTAGACAACCAGCCCCGTGAGCTAGAAGACAGGGAGGGGAAGCAGAATTAGGTAATTACAATTAAAGAGGAACTGTTCAGTGACCTGCTATGCCACTTGGATACACATAACCCTATGAGACTGAATGATTTGCACCCAAGCGTACTGAAAGAGTTGGTGGATGCACTTGCCGAGCCCCTTTCTATTATTTACCAGAATTCCTGGCTATTTGGGGACATCCCAATGGACTGCAAGATAGCAAATGTGACATCTACAAGAAGGGCCAAAAGAAGGATCCAGGAAACCATAGACCTGTCAGCCTGACCTCAGTGCCAGACGAGATTACGGCATAGATCATCTCAAACACTATTACGTGCCCTATAGAGGACAACCAAGGGATTGGGCCCAGTCAGTATGGGTTTATGAAAGGCAAGTCCTGTTTGACAAACCTGTTCGTTGACAAAATGACCTGCCTAGTGGCTAAGGGAAAGGCTGTGGATGTTGTCTGCCTGGACTTATGTGGAGGACTAGAATGGATATGTAGGCCTTTTGATTAAGGAAGAAGAATTTGACCTTGCCCAGATTGAAGTGTACCCCTGAGAACAAAAAGGGAGTCAGAGATGTCCAGAGATGTAGCAATGTCCAAAGGTTAGGGAGTGAGAAATGTCCAAGGATGTAGCAACTTTGAGGGACAGGTTAACTGCACTACGGGAAAACTGGCATAGAGATAGAACAAGAGCCATATCTAGATGAACACCAATGACCGCTTGCTTGTATGTATGTTGTACCAATGAAATCAGAATATATGTATGGAAGGGGTATAAAAAGTGCTGAATAAAGGGAAACTACTGCTTGTACGTAAACTTGGACTCTGCGTAGCTTTGTCCATCTCAACAGTGACAGACTTCTGTAAAGCCTTTAACACTGTTTCTGATGAAATAGTGAAAAAAAACTGGCTGCTCATTGCTTGGATGAGCATACAGTCTGCTGGATAAAACACTGGCTGGATGACTGGACCCAAAGGAGTTAAATCCAGCGGGCAGCCAATCACAACTGATGTTCCTTGGGGCTCAGTATGAAGGCAAGTCTTGTTTAACATCTTTATCAATTATTTTGATGAGGAAATAGGGTGCACCATTAATAAATTTGCTGATGATACCAAGTTGGGCAGTAGTGTGATCTGTTTGCAAGTAGGAAGGTTCTACAGAGGAACTTAGACAGACTAGATCAGTGGGCTGAGTTCAATGGTATGCACTTCAACAAAGACAATTGCCAGATCCTGCCTATGGACAACAACAACCCCATGCAACACTACAGGCTTGAGGGAGTGTAACTGGAAGGCTGTCCAGCAGAAAGGGACCTGGGGGTGCTGGTTGATAAGCATCTGAACATGAGCAGTGTGCACAGGTGTGGCAAAGAAGCCAATGGCATTCTGACTGATATCAGAAATGGTGTGGCCAGCAGGAGTAAGGAAGTGATTGTCTCCCTGTGCTTATGTAGTGCTAGGGCTTGGACAAGAGGCCCAAGCAAGGATTGACCTGTAGATGAACCCTGTATATTTGGTAGTTAATTTTTTATAATTAATAACCTTTGTGTTAATTGGTATTGTATGAGGTTGTCATTGTATTTTAGAAATGGTGATGTTAGACTAGATATTTTAAGGATTATTGTTATTCTTGGATTGCATAGATGACAACTTCCTCCTCCAAATGGTGGAGGAACCAACAAGAGAAGGTGATATGCTGGACCTTGTTCTGTCCCGCACCACATTGTGGTCTCCAAGCTGGTGGAACATAGCTTTGATGGGTGGACCACTAGATGGGTAAGAAACTGGCTTGATGGCTGCACCCAGAGAGTGGTTGTTTGTAGACATTTTCTATTCCTCCCAAAGCATCCCAGGATGCTGGCACATCATACCTGGGATGTATCTGGAAGCTAGCCTGCTACACTTATTTATATGACCTCCTTTAATGGGCATGCATGCTCTCCAAGCATGGGCAAGCACACGTACAGCATGCAGGCTTTGACCAATTATATTTCACCACAAATGTCAGGTGCGAATCAGAAGCTTGCCAACAACTGATGTAAGCCTGTACTTGCTAATAAAAGAAGAAAGCATCCGCCATTTAGGATGTCTCCACCATATAGCCGTCTCCCGTGTTGCTTCCCGTCACCGCATCTGGTGACCCCGATGTGATCCCCCATGTCTACCGGCTGGAAGGCCCTTAGGTGCACCTACACAGCATAAGGCGGGGGGACTGTCAGCTCAGCACAGGAATCATGCAGAAGAGCTGTATGAAATTCTCAAGCAACATGGGCATACAGCTATATCCTTTAATCATGTGGAAGATCTCTTAAAATATATCGCGGGTCAATGCCCTTGGTATCCCAAGGCAGGAACACTCCGGCTGGATGACTGGGTGAGAATCGGCACTCAGCTGTATACAGAGCCGCAAGCCCCCATACAGTATTTACTACCGTGGCAGCGGTGTAAGAGTGCTTTGGAGAGGTTAGGTCCTGAGACATCCTACAAAGCTTTATCTCTCATCACTTCCGTGGTTTTACCACTGTCGTATCCCCATTTAGTCCCCCCAACATTGTCTGCTCTCCCTGCAGAACCAACGTCACCCGCTCTCCTTGCGGAAGCTGTGCCGCCTCCTCACGGAACCCAAGCCGTCTGATACATCAGCGGGTTCCCCTGATCACTTCCTGTAGCGGGTTGAAATTCAAAGTGCTTTGCTCCCGGGTTTTCGGCACCAATTTTGTGGTGGGTTCAGGACCACAATTTAATATCAAAGAAAGAAAAAGCAAAGCAGTGAGGTCTCAGTGGCATCTCGGATAAAATTCACCAGGCAATTGATGGCTTAGGGAAACTCCAGAAAGATTTATTAACAGTAACTATACACAGAAAAGGTTATGCAAGACGGTGCATACAAACTGGAAACTCTGTCATTAATGCCCTCACAGAACCTGAGAAAGTAGAATGGGAAACCACTCCAGTTTGGGCCTTGGATCTTCTTCTAATTTAGAGACCTGGGAAGGAAAGCATGTCAGTCCGGGATGGCCTGAGTTTCTCAGCGCCCACACCTGCATCCCTCGGTGCAGCAGACATGCATCCTCAATGCTCTCGGGATGGCCTGAGTCTCTCAGTGCCCACACCTGCATCCCTCGGTGCAGCCGCATGCATTTCAGCG
>VXBP01008112.1:42106-52747 GCA_013400115.1 Rhinopomastus cyanomelas
CCCCACCGCCCGTTCCCGGGGCGGTGGGGGGGCGCTCCCTTCAGGGCCACAGCCCGTGAAAAGAGGCGCGAAAAGCCCGAACAAAGACCCTGCTCCGGTTTTTTATAGGCTCCCCCAGCCCACCCTTAGGGGCAAGTCCCAGCACAGACGCTTCCGGGGAGAGGGGGTCCCGTGACCTGCGCAACCGGAGTAGGTCCCCCAGAACACAACAAAACTTTTCTTCCTCATGAAAGCACTTCTACAGGTTCTATCAGTGCTCAAACTGCAACACTTCCCTAGTCATACGGTGGGGAAAAGTGTTAGCAAAATCCATGTGGCATTTGAGGAAATTTGAGGAAAAGGAAAGGAGAGGCACTCTATCTGTCGAGGAGTTGGCGGAAGGTTTGAAACATTTTCCCGTTGCATTCCCAGTGACATACAGACCACCGGGTGCTGACGGGAATCAAGAAGTAACCTGGCAAAACCTCCTGTACAGTGTAGTTAGAGAAATAAACAAAGCAGTCAGAGACTCAGGGATAAGATCTAATTATGTAATAGGACTGCTAGAAGGAATCGGGAATGCATATATAATGCTGCCGAGTGACTGGAAAGATCTCATTAGGATGATTTTAAGCCCTGCACCGTATGTGATATGGGACAGCAAATATCGCCAGGAAGCCTTAACAACTGCACAGGCGTCAAAGGGAGCATTAATGCCAGAGCAGTTGTATGGAAGTGGTCAGTTTGGAACGTTAGAACAACAGATGCAACTACCGTTGCCACCTTCAAGGTGATTGCTCAGGGTGTGGGTCAAGCTTTTCAGCGAGTCCCGATTTCAGGGAAGCCCTCTAAGTCCTTTACAATGACGAGGCAGGGTCCTAATGAGCCTTGCCATCAATTTATAGATCAGTTAAAAGAAGCAATCCAAAGGCAGGTAGACAACGATGACTCTACAACTGAGGTCTTAAAAAAATTGGCATATGAACAGGCTAATACAGATTGTTCAAAAGTTCTGCAAAGTGTAATTAGTAGAGAGCATTATAAACTTGCAGATATGATTAAAGCTTGCTTAGATGTTGGGACTCAAATGTATAACCAGATGTTTCTTGCTGAGGCCATTCGAGAGGGCAACAGCAACAACGCAGAGAAAAGACCACCTAAGCCCTGTCTCAACTGTGAAAAAGGTTATCGTTGGGCAAAACAGTGTCGAAGCTCCCAAAAGTATGGGGAAAACTAGGCACCAGACATGCACCTAGCCCAGGAAAAAAGGGTGTGGTCAGTACTACACCATCAACAGTATATGGTACACCAGCAGCTACAAGAGAGTGCTAGTACCGACCTGATTAATTCTGAAAATAAAGAGAGTGCACTCCCCGGAAAAATAGTTTTAATGCCAACTCAGATTAAGGGACCATTTCCCAATGGAACAGTGGGACTAATACTACCTCGTTCTTCTGCAGCCAAACAGGGTATTCAGGTAGTACCAGGGATAATTGATTCTGATTATCAAGGCGTTTCATATGTTCAGTTTTGGGGTCATTTACCACTTTCTCTAAAATTGGGGGATGCATGGGCTAAATTGATCATAATACCCAATGAATTACCACCAAGAGGCAATGCTAGGATGCAAAAAGGAGGCCTTGGGTATACTAACTGCACATCACTAACTAACAATAACAAAAGGAAAGATTTACATCCCCAGGTTGCAGCTGTAATACAATGGATACAGAAAAGGAAACCAAGAAGAACCTCTCTTCTGAATGGCAGAGAATTTGAAGGTATCTTAGATTCTGGGGCTGATGTATCTGTCATTTCAGACCAGCTCTGGCCTCCTGAATCACCCATGGACCCAGCACCAGCAGTGTGGGGAGTGGGTGGGCTTCAAGCATCTCAGCAAAGCCAAAATTGGATCTCAGTAAAAGCGGTTGGGGGAACAAGGACAGTTGAAATTAAGCCTGTGATTTTGGACGTCTTGGTTAATTTGTGGGGCTGGGATTTGCTTACTGAATTTGATACCATTTTGCAAATAGATGATTAAACATACTGCTTTGCCATTGTCCTGGAAAAAGACAGATCCAGTATGGGTAGATCAATGGCCTCTTCCATGCGAAAAACTGCAATCTTTAGAACAATAAGTGAAAGAACAATCGTCAGCAGGACATATTGAACCATCCACTAGCCCTTATAACACTCCAGTGTTTATAATTAAAAATAGGTCAGGAAAATGGAGATTATTACATTATTTGTGGGCTATAAATAAAATAATTGAACCATTGGGGCCAGTGCAGTGTAGAACCCCTAACCCAAATTGGATCCGGTGCAAAATGTATCGAAAAGACCAATGACACTACTAATTTGAGGCAGAGGATATGCTTGTTTTTCCACAGGTACTTCTGCTCCTCTGTGACTTCCGGCATCACTGCCACCAGGATGCGTCCCTGGTTGCCACAGGACAATAACCATCAATCAGAAGCCCAGCCTGGCATTGAAATCGATGCCCTACTGAAGACTGCTGCACGCAAGAATGACAGATGAAGACCATACCCAGGGACAGTTGTATGACGGCATCAGTATCGCATGCTTTTACTGTGCACTCTTTTTCTGTCCCCTATGGCTTCTCTGACTTCCAGAACTCTAGGTTTTGATGTTCCACAGTCTCCGTGGCAATAGCTTTCTGATTTCTCTTGGGCAAAAGCAGTTCTTCCCACTGTTGTTGTGATTGTTACTGTCTTGATTGTCTTGTGTTGCTTGTTCAATGTTTGCCTATCTTGCTTGGCATGTTTTGTCCCATGCCGCAATGACTTACTTGCCCTGAGGTCATAAGTTGCTAGTTAATGGGGAATGGCTCACTGCCATAATAAACAAACAAGGAGGGGATGTGGGCATTTTCTATTCCTCCCAAAGCAGCCCAGGATACTGGCACACCATATCTGGGATGTAGCCAGAGGCAAACCGGCTACACTTATTTATATAACCTCCTTTTATGGGCATGCATGCTCTCCAAGTATGGGCAAGCACGTGTACAGCACGTGCACAGCATGCGGGCTTTGACCGATCATATTTCACCACAAAATGTCGGGTGCCAATCAGATGCTTGTCAACAACGGATGTAAGCCTGTACTTGTTAATAAAAGAAAAGAGCACCCGCCATTTAGGATGCCTCCACCATATAGCCATCTCCCGTGTTGCTTCCCATCGCCACCATTGTTGACGGATCCATGTCCAAGTGGAGGCCAGTGACAAGCGGAGTCCCTCAGGGATTGGTCCCGGGACCAGTCTTCTTCAACATCTTTGTCGGTGACATGGACAAAGGCATTGAGTGCACCCTCAGCAAGTTTGCTGACGACACCAAGCTGTGTGGCGCAGCAGACATGTTGGAGGGAAGGGATGCCATCCAGAGGGACCTCGACAGGCTGGAGAAGTGGGCACAAGCTAACCTGATAGGGTTCAACAGCATCAAGTGTAAGGTCCTGCATCTGGGTTGAGGCAATACTAAGCACAAATACAGTCTGGGCAGCGACTGGCTGGAGAGTAGCCGTGAGGAGAGGGACTTGGGGGTGCTTGTGGACAAAAGGCTCAACATGAGCCAGCAGTGTACACTTGTGGCCCAGAAGGCAAACTGGATCCTGGGCTGCATCAGGAGTGTGGCTAGCAGGTCGAGGAAGGTGGTTCTCCCCCTCTGCTCCGCTCTGGTGAGACCCCACCTGGAGTACTGTGTCCAGTTCTGGAGCCCTCATTTCAAGAAGGATGTGGACTTGCTGGAGCAAGTGCAGAGGAGGGCCACGAGGATGATTAGAGGGCTGGAGCACCTCTCCTCTGAGGCCAGACTGAGAGAGTTGGGGCTGTTGAGCCTGGAGAAGAGGAGGTTCTGAGGTGACCTTATTATGGCCTTCCAGTATCTGAAGGGGGCCTACAAAAAGACTGGGGAGGGACTTTTTAGAATGTCAGGTAGTGACAGGACTAGGGGGAATGGAGTAAAGCTGGATA
The DNA here is from genome assembly GCA_013400115.1 of Rhinopomastus cyanomelas. Lineage (NCBI taxonomy): Eukaryota > Metazoa > Chordata > Aves > Bucerotiformes > Rhinopomastidae > Rhinopomastus > Rhinopomastus cyanomelas. Next base: position 46,073 of record VXBP01008112.1, read on the forward strand.
TGGGTAAATTTAGAGTGGATGTGTGTAGTGGGTTGAGATTAATGAACTGCCATGCATTCTCCACCAATTGTAGTGAGTTCAAATCAATGAACTGCTCTGCAGTAAGGTCTCGATGACATCTCAGATAAATTTGCCAGATAATGAATAGCTTAGGATACTGGACAGAAGTTTATTAACTTAATAGCTGTATACAGACAAAGAAAAGAAAAATAAAATAAACTAAAACCCAGCAAGCTGGTTCACTCAAACTAGAAACTGCGTCACAAATGCCATTATGCTATCTGAGGAAAATACATTTTAGCAATCAATTTCTTCTTCGACAGGGTATACCTAGCCTCCCATCTCTCTGCACAATCCTAGTTGCTAAGCTTTATGATTACAATAACAGGTAGTTATTACATAATCTTAAGATAATAGTTATGCTCACTCCATCAATCCCCCCTTTTCTATATCATAGGCAAATTCTTTTGCCTTCTTCATTCATGAGAAAGGACACGGATTAGTTTTACTTTTATTAATTACCCTTTCCCCATCTACTTTAATATTTGAGCATACAGTTCACCCCCCATCATCATTCTGTTTGAGTAGGAGCTTCAAGGGTTCTACTTCTGTTGATTCCCAATGTTGTCTAGGAGCTTTTTTTTTTTTCAGTCTGGTGTAATGTATCTAAGATGTCTGTTCCCGTATCTTTCTGGCAGTATGCATTGTCAGTAAAACCTGAAATGGTCCTTCCCAGCATGGTTCCAAAGGCGAGTCTGAAAGAGTTCTGAGAAACACATGTCATGAGAAGCACAATGTCATGTACTGGTCCATCTAAACCTCTCTCTCGAGTGCTAAGTACTTGTTTCTCTATTTCTCTTAACCACTTCTGCTAGGCTACCAGGTAGTCTGCTAGGGTCTTATCTCCTATTTGGGTATAAAAACCTTGTTGCACCATATAAGGTCCCCCATAAAATATTTCAAATGGGCTCAAGCCTTCTTTTGCTCGAGGTCTCATTCGAATTTTTAGTAGAGCTAGAGGCAAGGCTTGAGGCCAGGTTATGCCTGCCTCTTGTCCCAGTTTCACAATCTGGATTTTAATTAGATGGTTCATCTTTTCCACTTGCCCACTGGCTTGTGGTCGGTACAGAGTATGTAATTGCCAATGGATTCCCAGTAGGTTACTGACCTGTTGTACCACTTTTGCTACAAAATGAGATCCTCTGTCTGAAGAGATAGTTGCTGGCACTCCAAATCTTGGAATTATGTCTTGTAACAAGGCTTTTGTTACCTCCCTGGCTTTATTTGTTCTGCAAGGAAAAGCTTCAGGCCATCCAGAAAAGGTGTCAGAAAATACCAAAAGGTACCAATACACCCCTTTTGTAGGGAGTTCAGAGAAATCAATCTGCCATTGTTGCCCTGGGAGATTTCATTTTCCTGTTCTTCCCAGAACTAGTTTCTGTCCTATCCTAGGATTATTTTGCAAGCAGCTCTCACACTGCTGGGTCACTTGTCGTACAGTGGTATACAAGTATCTAGCCACTATACCTTGAGTCAGATGTCTGTATAGTGCGTCTGCTCCCCAGTGTGTTTTCCTGTGTTCTGCTGTAACCAAGGCCCACAGTATTGCTGTTGGAATTACTATCTTCCCTTTGTGGAGTGACTGCCCACCCATCTTCCTCAGCTTGCCCTTGCAAATCCTGAATAAGTTTATTATCTTACTTTGAGTATTGTGGGTGGTTGGTCATTTGTCTAACTTGGATCTTACATCTGGAACCAAGGCCTGCAAACTTACTGGGTTCCCCGTAGCCACCTCCTTTGCTTCCTTGTCCTCCATCGAGTTTCCAGCTTCATGTATGCTCTTTACCTTCTGGTGGGCTTTGCAGTGCATTATAGCCACTTTCTCTGGTATTTGCACAGTATCAAGAGTCTTAGTAACTCCTCCACATGCTTTATGTGCTTTTCTTGAGTGGATAGAAGTCCTGTTTCCTTCCAGATTTCTCCATGAGCGTGGACTACACTAAAGGCATATTTAGAATCTGTCCATATGTTAATGTTTTTTCCTCTTGCCAGTTCTAAGGCTCGAGTGAGGGAGACAATTTCTGCCTTTTGGGCTGACGTGTTTGCAGGCTGGGCTCCTGATTCTATTACCTGTTCTGAGGTGGTAACAGCATACCCCACTTTGCACTCCTCAGGTTTGACGAAGCTGCTCCCATCAGTGTACCAGGAATCTTCTGCATCCTCCAAAGGTTCTTTTAAATCTGGTCTACTAGTGTATACAGCTTCAATGGTCTGCAGGCAGTCATGGGTTATTGGTTCTACTTCTCCTCCTCTGGGGAGAGGAGACTGGGGACTGACCTGTTGGAGAGTAGTGTAGGAGAGAGGGATCTGGGGGTCCTGGTGGATAGCAAGATGACTATGAGCCAGCAATGCGCTCTTGTGGCCAAGAGGGCCAACAGCATCCTGGGGTGGATCAGAACGGGGGTGGTTAGCAGATCAAGAGAGGTTCTTCTCCTCCTCTACTCTGCCCTGGTGNAATGATCTTTCGAGGTCCATTCCAATCCATAATGAAATTCATTATGGGCGACTTGTAGCAGGTTGGGGTCAATAAACTACTTTGCATTCTCCACCAGTTTTAGCGGGTCCAAATTAATGAACTGCCCGCATTTTCTGCAGTAAGGTCTCGATGACATCTCAGAGAAATTTGCCAGACAATGAATAGCTTAGGATACTGGACAGAAGTTTATTAACTTAATAGCTGTATATAGACAAAAAAAAAGAAAAATAAAGTAAACTAAAACCCAGCAAGCTGGTTCACTCAAACTAAAAACTGCGTCACAGATGCCATTATGCTATCTGAGGAAAATACCATGGAAAGTCACTATCGTTTGGGCCTTGGGTCACGTCAGAGATCTGGACAACTACAAAAGCATGCTAACCAGAGACAGGTGCTACCACTCTCTCACTTAATGCCCCAATCGCACCTCCCGGCATGGGCGGCATGCATCTTCAACAGAATTCCAGTCTCTGTCGTTCCGATCCAAGATTTAAGGACTCTCACGTCCTTCTGCTTTTCTTCAACTGCGCACGAAGGAGTTCTCCCCCAAACTTCAAGCACCACCAGTCTTCCTCAGCAGCAGAAAATGACAAACAGCTTCTCTTCCTGTTGACCAGTCTCACCAAAATGGCAGCGATCCATCGCACAGCCCAGGTCACATGGAGGATCCAAGATGGAGACAGATTGTGTGTCTGTATCAACAGGGCCACCTCCACACTCCGCCCTAGGCTGAGAGGGTTCTCAAGACCTGTCTCCTGTCTCAGCTCCAGGGCGGAAGAGAGGGCACCCCAGTGTACCACAAATTTACCACAAATGCTGAAGCTGCGCTGTGAGGGGTGGTTGCACTCAAATCTTGCTTCCAAGATCGCCCGGATCACAGCATCAGGTTCAGGCCAAAAACAAAAGGCTGCGCAGTGCTGGGGGGCACAGCGGCACGCATCAGGGTCTTCCCAAGACCGCTAAAAAACCACGGCAAATGTGAGGGTTGCCCATTACTGGGTGGGGAGCTGTGCACACCGGAGCGTCCTCTGTTCCCGAAACAGCGGCGCCACTGGAAAACCTACAGCAAACTTCGCAGCTAGCACCAGGCCGAGGAGAGCTTACAAGTGCATCTCCAGACTGGGGCACATCAGTGCTACTGGAAGCCGAGGCGAGTCACAGCTGACAATCGGCTGGGGTCATGGAGCTACACAAAAGTGGTGCACCTACTCTTCCCACAGTAGCGGCGGCATCGCCAAAAAACCGCAGCTGAACCGCATTCTGTGCCCNGACCTTATATGTGCAACAAGGTTTTTATACCCAAATAGAAGATAAGACCCTAGCAGACTACCTGGTAGCCTAGCAGAAGTGGTTAAGACAAATAGAGAAACAAGTACTTAGCACTCGAGAGAGAGGTTTAGGTGGACCAGTACATGACATTGTGCTTCTCATGACATGTGTTTCTCAGAACTCTTTCAGACTCGCCTTTGGAACCATGCTGGGAAGGACCATTCCAGGTTTTACTGACAATGCATACTGCCAGAAAGATACGGGAACAGACATCTTAGATACATTACACCAGACTGAAAAAAAAAAAAGCTCCTAGACAACATTGGGAATCAACAGAAGTAGAAGCTTGAAGCTCCTACTCAAACAGAATGATGATGGGGGGTGAACTGTATGCTCAAATATTAAAGTAGATGGGGAAAGGGTAATTAATAAAAGTAAAATTAGTGATGTTGAAATGGGTGCCTCAAACACGGGACTTGAGTACATCTCTGAACACAGAACTCACTGTCCCCTTAATATAAATCACATGCAAATGCTAGCTATTTACCAAAAGTTACATACAATCCCGAGCCGCCCATCTGCAGTGGAATCTGTCCACCCCAGGGAGGATATAAGATCTTTCTGAGTACCTCACCAGATGGAATTTGAAACCACCTATAAATTCTTTGTTCTGCCTTATTGTTTTCCATATTCCACTCAATCATCAATCATATCCTGCCTTTCACTTCACCTGTCTCCGGCAGACCTCCTCGCGGAGATAGGGAACTGCGGATCGAGACTCCTCACTCGCTTTGTAACCAGGTCACGTCCCACACACACATTGAATCACACAGCAGCTCGATCTCCTTACATACACACACTAATGCACAAATCAGCAAACAGATCACTCTCCCTCCAATCACATACATCTAAACTGACATAGGTAATTACTATTCTATCCCCAAGAGGCACCTTAGTAGCAATTAGAATTGTAAACAAATAATTTTAACACCTTTACCTCAGGGCCACCAAGTCCTTATGGGCCACTGAATCTCCTCCCGGAGATCCCCTCTCATACCATTTGGGGCCACTGAATCATGCTCCAATAGGCCACTGAATCTCCTCCTCAGAGATCCCCGCCCAATTGTGCTTCGATTCCCTTACCCTGTTGGTCAACCCCCACGGGGACTCTGTTGTGCACCAGACGTCTCTGCACGACTTACTGATCGCCCCGACTGCAGTTAACTTTCAAATTACCTCTTCTGTCCTTGTTGTGGGTTCTTGTCTTCTCCTGCAGTGAATACCCAGGTTGTGGAGGCCCTCCAAGAAGCTCCCAAGCCGTGGCTTAGGGTGTCCATCCTTCAGGTGGTCCTACAGCCAAACAGAGAGGTTAGTCCCTTCTGGGGTGCCAAAAACTGATGTACAGAAAGGACCCAAGAACTCTGTTTAGAGTTTTTGAGGAGGTACTTTATTTGCTAGCAGGTGCACAAGGGCTCACGCCACCACAGATGTGCACACAGCTGGCCCCCAAAACCATGATTATATGCCATAAAATAATACATATTCATTGAATATTCCAACATGCCTATACATATGCATAACCTGTCCCCACTTCCTATGTTAATTAAGTCTCGTTCTTGAGCTTGCGCAGTTTCTTTTGGTGGTTGTCTTTTGAGGGTCATGTCGCCATCTCACTATGAAGAGTCTTCCTCAGGGTTGAACTTTTACCCCCCATCACTCCACGTATGCTCTGCATTCTCTGTCACTAGTCCAAACCATACAGCTGGTCCCTGCCAGCATTTTANAACCATCCAGCTGGTCCCTGCCAGCATTTTAGCAATCAATTTCTTCTTCAACAGGGTGCACCTAGCCTCCCATCTCTCTACACAATGCTAGTTGCTAAGCTTCATGATTTTTAACAATAACAGGTAGTTACTACATAATCTTAAGATAATGGTCACTCCATCAATAGTTAACGCTCACTCCATCACTTGGATACATTATACCAGACTGAAAAGAGCTCCTAGACAACGTTGGGAATCAATAGAAGTAGAACCCTTGAAGCTCCTACTCAAACAGAACAATGATGGGGGGGTGAACCATATGCTCAAATATAACAGTAGATGAGGAAAGGGTAATTAATAGAAATTTATCTAATCTGTGTATTTGTAATTACACCAAGATGATTGGATGTGACTTCTCTTATTCAGTTCCAGTAGTTACTCATCAGTTGGTTCAGGCTAATTATACTCTTTACCATGACATAATTTGCACTCCTATTGGAATGAACCTTAGCCTTGTAAGACAATTAATACAACATCCTGAATTGGCCAAAATTTTGAAGGAAATAAAGGAAAATGTAAAGAAAACTTTGATAACTGTTCAACATGACACAGAAGAAATAAATTGTGTGCTGGAGAGAATTAAAGCAGACATCAGCCAAAATTGGTGGACAAACCTTTTGGTTGGTCCCCCACTGGTACTGGAATACTGAATAAGTTATGTCACCCAATTGTTGTGCTTTTAATATCAGTGTTAGTGGGCTTTGTTTCAATTGTTTATCTGGAATTATAGAATGTTAAAGCAAATGATGATTTTAGCCACTATTTGTAGCTTACATGAAAATATTATGGGAGGAAAATATTACTATTGTTCTGTGCCTTCCTCATGAACAAAGTGGGCAAAAGAATTTGCATGTGATATAGAAAAGGGGAGATTGGAGTGAGCATTAACTATTGATGGAATGACCATTATCTTCGGATTATGTAGTAACTACCTGTTATTGTTAAAAATCATGAAGCTTAGCAACTAGCATTGTGTAGAGAGATGGGAGGCTAGGTGCACCCTGTTGAAGAAGAAATTGATTGCTAAAATGCTGGCAGGGACCAGCT
>VXBP01008112.1:53095-76139 GCA_013400115.1 Rhinopomastus cyanomelas
CTTGCAACTGTGCTGCCTGGTCAAACAGATAATCTACCTGCTCGCACCGTACACAGCCAGGAAACTGCAAAAAAGTGCTACATTATTGGCAGCCTGTTACCTGCACAGCCTCATGTTCTTGGGGGTCCTCTGTCTGTGTTCTCACATCCATGTGCATTGGTGACCAAGGCCTGGTCTTCCTCTACTTTCCTTGGTTAGGAGCTTCCATCTCTTCAATTCAATTCCCCTGGCTCATTCTCTCCTCCCACGAGAGAGAGAAAGGAGTGACAAGTAAGCAAAGAGTACCTGAATGCAAGCAAAAGAAAATAACCTTTATAACATAGGATAGTAAATATCAGTGTAAAGAGTACTGAGGCAAGCCACCCCAAGATGAAGGGTAATCCCCCAAAGCTTCCGCCACCATAATAAGCCCTCTCTCTCCACCCAGCTACCTCCCCCTACAAGAAACCTGACAAGGGAAATCCATGCAGCTCCCAGCAGTTCATAGCAAGGTGGAGGGCAGAAACCAGGAGCCACTGGCAGTCCAGAAGCTCATGGCAGGCAGAAGCAGAAGGCACAGGGGTCTAGTTGCTCACAGCAGGCAAAAGTGGCAGGTGCAGGGGTCCAGGCAAATGTCCACAGTGAAGGGATGGAGAAGGAGAAACTCCCCTGCTCACCCCAAAGCAGAGTCCAAAGCTGAAGGATAGGGGAATGCTCCTGCCATCTGAACCTTGAGTTTCATCTTTCAAAAGCCTTCAGCTCCTGTAAGAGCTACAGCTGTTGTTTCCCTAACATGCCATTTAGATTAATTTGGTTTACAGCTCTTTACAACTCTTAATGACTCAGCCTGCCTGAGCAGCATTCTTTGACTATCTGGGGTGGTTTTATTTCTTCATGAAAAATTCTTAATGTGTGGCACTCTGTACAAGGCAACCAAGAACTGTGTACCCAAACTCTAAAAAGCCCATATATGATTGAAAGGAGGAAAAAACCCAAGAATGCACAAAAAGTAACAAAATATCATAAGAGTACAGCTTTCCCTAGTCACTTTCCTTCAGATAAACTTTTTAAAAACCTTAAAATAGATACCTCTTATGTTACCAACACATTTCTTACAGGAATGCTAAGACTAAATCTAACTGGAAAAAAAGCGCTCATGATATGACACTAAAAAAAGCAATGAAATAGCATATGTCCACATGCCACAGTACCCCTAACAGAGGAGGATTGTTTTCCACAGTCTCTGGTTGCTGCTCTGGGCTGTTTGGACTTGAAGGAGATGGTGGCAACCATAGCATTGCTTAGCTGGTTGAGATTTCAACAAAAAATTTGCAGTAAATGTGCACGTGTGCATTTATGTGTGTAGTAGAAAGCTGTGGACACTTGATGGACAATAATGATGAAAAAAAAGAACATTAACAAGATTAGAATTTTGTTGTAAATTGGAAAACAGAATGCCCATTATCATCTCTAGTGCTGTGCAGCTTCTTCCCACCAACCCATTTTTTGCATTTAGACTGATTTGCTACATATCCAATTGTGTCAGCAAGGAGATAGCTTGCAAATGTTTACAGGGCAGCAATTCCCCTGTGTAACAACTTTATAGAATGTTGAAACGCCAACATAAGAGCCCTACTAAAAACAGCAAACATCAATACACAACATTTTAGTATGCTGTAACATGCTGTAATGATCTTATACGATCCTCACAGTACATGACCTACGTTGTAAGGAGGCATAATATCTAATTACATTACTTCAATGTTAACACCAAAATTTGGAAGGAAAAACTAAGTTTTCAGCACTATAAAGTAATGCCAAAGTTTTTGTTTTAAAGCAAAAATTGAAGAGCAAAATACAAAAGAGGTGGTACTGTTGGCAGCAAAAAAAAAAACCAACTTAGTTTATATAATTTTACTCATTCTTTAATTTGCAGAAATTTAATAAAGGGTAAGCATAATTTTCAACAATTGTTCCTGTAGGAATTCAAATATATTATATAGGAGTTAACTACAAAACTTCCCCGTCAGAAGGGCATTAAATCAGGTATTTCTCTTCTACCATTTTTGGTAATTCTCTAACACTGTAATATCTATATTATCGTTGCTTTTCTATAATATTTGACTGATGATTGCTAGTTTTTTTAAAAATTATAGAAGAGGACACCTGAGACTTCTAATTTACAGAATTCTATTTTTCTTTATTAAATAAGAAACAGTGCTGAGATTTTTGAGAAAATAGCATTCTTTTAAATCTAAATATTTAAGAATATGTATAGTGATCTCTACCTCCAAGATATAGAACATTGAAAATATGTCCTATTAGAAAGGCATGCTATTAAATACTGCAGTTATCTTCTATTCCAGTGTCCTCAGACAGTTCATTACCAAATGGCATTAAGAAGGAATTGCTGAGTAGTTATGATAGCATCCTGACATTTTATCTTCACTTTCTTATGGTGATGCTGCATTTCTGCAGTCAATCATTAATTAGTTCCTTAGTTCTTTCATCTTCCCACCTGCTGTGAGGAAAACTGTATGAATGACAGGGAGTACATTATCTCTCAATGTATTCTCTGCTGGAGGCAACATAGAGACTATTGATTAACTTTTACAGATTTTTCTTCAGGGCATGCTAACTGCATCAGAAGCAATCACATTCTTGTCAACTTGACTGTATCTGTTCCATGACCCAGTGTCAGCAAGGTACAGTACTCAATCAGCACTCTTTGTAATGATAACAACTAATACACATGTCTGATCTGCATACGAAAATTCACATCGTATCCATTTATTTTTTCATTTGCAAGAGCTGGATTTGATTTGCCTGCACTTCCTTGTCATCATAGAAGGAAATGATTCAAGTAAATAAATATCACTTCACTGAAATCATGTGCCACAGATACAAATCTTTGCCTTTGTTATTATTCATAGAATTATAGAATCATAGAATGGCTTAAGCTGAAATAGACTTCAGAGCTCATCTAGTTGCAACTGCCCTGTCCTGGGCAGGGATGCCTCTCACTAAGCCAGGTTACCAGGGGCCCATCCAATGTCATGCTGAGTGCTTTCAGAGCAGGGGTATCCACAACTTCTCTGAGGAACGTGTTCCAGTGCCTTAGCACTAGTGAGAAATTTATTCATAAATCTAATCTAAATCTTTTTTATTTCTTTTAGCTTTAAACCCTTTCCTCTTTTCCTATCTAGATGTCCTAGTAAAAAGTCCCTCTCAAGCTTTCCTGGTGGCCCCCTTCAGGTAGGCTGGAAGGGTGCATGAGCCTTCTCTTTGTCAGGCTGAACAGCCCAAATTTCCTCAGCCTGTCTCAATATGATAGATGCTCCAGCCCTCTGCTCATCCTTGTACACATCCTCTGGACTCACACCAATAGCTCTTACCCTTTTAATACTCAGGGCACATAAATTGGATGCAGTACTCCAAGTAAGGTTTCACAAGAGCAGAGTAGAGGGGTAGAATCACCTTCCTTGTCCTGATGGTGGTTCTTCTTCTGATGCATCCCAGGATGCAGTTGGCCTTCTGGGCTGCACTCACAAATGTTGCCAGCTCATGTTGAGCTTCTCATCTACCAACATTTTGAAGTGCTCCTCAAGACTGTTCTCAATCTATTCACCACCCAGCACATGTTCACGCTCAGGATTGTTTCAAGACATATACAAGGTTTGGGTGCAACTTTTATGTTGTTATGTGCTTTAGGAAAATCTTATGTTTCCTTGAAATATTAGATAATATTTCAATATGTATGTTATGTAATGTTCAATAATACACATACTGCATCAGCAATAGTGTGGATGATTTGTTGGAATGGGAAACAGAGAAAGCAGTACAGCAGGACAGCAGCTATGTCAACTACAGAGAAATGAAATGCACCAGATTTACCAACACAAGGGAACAAATACATAAGTCTGGATATTCCTATTGAGATACTGTTTTTTAGACATCCATCACTGGCATGTTAAAATTGAACCCTGGTACCTCCCTATTGGTAATAATGGACCACAATCTGTTCTGAACTATGTCCTTAAAATAGTGCACATGGTAAAGCATGTTAAAGCTGCAAATGACATTGACAGCAAGGGTTAAATGCTTGGAAAAGTGAAAAAAATTTGAATAGATGTGATGCAGAAGTGGCTGCTTCATGAATATACACAGCTTGTTTTCTTCCAGATTCTTTCTCCACCTTCACAAAATGATATGTACATGTACTTTCTTGTTGTAACTTGGACTTTTTTTTCATTATACCATGGTGGTTGACAGCAGAGACTTATGTGGCAGTGAAATTTGATAAGTAGTTATGTTATGTTACACTGTAAAACTGAACAGGAAAGATGCCCTAGAGCAAGGGCTGCAGGAACCGGCACACAGCAGATACTGTAAAAGGAAAAGATGGGTACTTGCATTGGGTGATTCTCTGTTAAGAGGTACTGAGAAAACCATCAGATGACCCATCAGAAGTTCTTGAGAGGTCTGCTGTCGCCTGGGAACTAAGATCAGAGATATTACTCAGAGAGTACCACAACTCAAAACCACAGACCACTATCTCCTCTTACTCTTTCATGTGGGCATGAATGACACAGGAAATCAGAAGCTGAGCAGAATCAAGAACAACTATAAAGCCCTACGATTACGAGTTTTAAAAAAATTGTGCACAAGTTATGTTTTTTCCCATCTAATCAGTTGGAGGAAAGGAGGTCACCAGAAAAAGATGTATAATGTATGTCGAGTCCTGCTATATGGCTGGTGGTTTTGGTTTTAATGGCAATGGGACATAATTCAGTGATTATAACCCTTTGGGGAGGGATAGAGTACACCTATTGGGAAGGTTAAGGGAATCTTTGGTAACAGACTGGGAAAATTATTGAAACAAGCCTCAAACAAAAGGATTTAGAAGATGGTGAACTAAATGGAAATTCCCAGGTAAGTGTCCCCACCTGGGGAATAACCACAAGGCAAACCATCCCGTTTCTGTATACAGCAATGGCACATTCTCCCACTCCCCTCCAGGAAAACCTACATGCTTGATTAACTCATTGAAATGCCTATACAGTAACACATGCAGTATGGGGAACAAGCAAAAATAAATGGAGGTCTGTGTGCAGGCTCTTACTGAGTGCTCTGACTGAGATATGGTAGGATAGCTCAAATGACTGGAACACTGTCATGGATGGCTACATACTATTCAAGAAAGAGAGGCCAAAAAGATGGGGTGATGAAGTGCCTGCTTATATGAAAAAGAACACGGCATGTATCAAGCTCTGCCTAGAAAAGTATGAAAACTCCATTGAAAGATTATGGGTAAGAATCAAGGTGTAGGCTAATATGGGTGACAATGTTATGGTTGCTTATTAGAGGCCAATTGACCAGGATAAAAAGGTTGATGAAGTCTTCTGCAGACAGCTTAAAGTACCTCATGATCACAGGCCATGGCCCTAATGGGACATTTGTTCCTCATGGGACATTCAACATTTGCCTGGAAGGTAGCACAGGAAGGCACAGTCAGTCCAGGAGGTTCCTATAGTGCTTTGAAGATAACCTAAGACAAGTGGTGGAGAAGATGTGCACTGGAGGACTTTGTAGTAACAAATAAAGAAGGACTTGTTGGTGATATGAAGGCTGTGGCCAACCTTGACTGCAGCAACCATGAAATGGCAAATATCTTGCAAGGAAGAAGTAAAGTAACAAGCAAAACTTCAGCCCTGAATTTCAGAAGAGTTCGATTTGGTCTCTTCAAAGATCTTAACAGAATACAATGGGTCAGGACTATAGAGGCCAAGGTTATTACAGAGAATTGGTCAATATTCAAACACAGCTTCCTCCAAGCACAGAATTGGTGCATCCCTTAGAATAGGAAAGGAAGCAGAGGAAGCAGAAGATGTGCATGGGTGAGAAAGAAACTTCTGGAAAAACTCAAAAGAAAATAAAAAATGTACAGAATGTGTAAAATAAGACTGGCCACTTGGGAAAAATATAGGAATGTTGACTGAGAATACAGAGATGCAACAAGAAGAGTTAAAGCTGAGATTATTAGTGAGGGAAGACACCGATAAGGTGGAGTTATTTATTACTGTCTTCACTTCGGTCTTCTTCAACTAAAGCCAGCCCTCAAGAAGCCAAAGCCCTGGAGATAAGAGTCAAGGTCTGGAGAGAAGACTCTCCCTCAGTAGAGAGTGCTTGAGGACTGGATGATGGCAAGTATCACTCCAATCTTCAAGAAGAGCAAAAAGGATGACCTGGGATACTACAGGCAGCTTAGTCTTACCTCCATTCTTGGAAGGATGATGGAGCAAATTATTTCAGATGCCATGTTAAACATCTGGAGGAGAAGAAAGGTATTGGGAGTAGTCATCATGGATTCATCAAGAGGAAATCATGCCTGACTAAACTGATAGCTATTTCATAATGTCATATCTGGCTGGATAGATGAGGTGAGAGCAGTGGGTATTGGCTACCTTGACTTCAGTAAGGCCTTTGACACTGTGTCCCGTAACATTAGAAAAAGCATGCAGTGTGGGATAATTAAGTCGACAACAATATGTGTCAAGACCTGTTTATATAACAGAGTTCAGAGAACCATTATCTATGTTGCATGATCGAGTTCAAGACCTGTGACAAATGGTGCCCCCAGGGATTGCTGCTAGTTCTGGTCTTGTTCAACCCTATTCATCAATGACCTGGACAAGGGGGCAGAGCATATCGTCAGTGAGCTTGCTGATGATACAAGGCTGGGAACAGTGGCTGACACACAGATGAGTGTGCTGCTATCCAGTCTGACTTTGACAGACTGGAGTATAAGACAAAGAACAAACCAATCATTTTCAATAGGAGCAAATACAGAGTGCTGCATTTGGGGAGGATGAACCCCATACATCAGTATAGGCTAGGGGTAAACCTGTTGAAGAGTAGCCTTGAAGAGAAAGATCTTGTGAATACTAGAAGATGGTAAGCTGAACATGAGCCAACAGTGTATCTTTGTTGTCAAGAACCCTGATGGTATTCTGTAGTTTCTTACAAGATTTATACTTGCAAGAATCGCAGGGTTCAGATTCAGCCAAGAGGACGTTTGCAGGAGCTCTAAGATGGACCTTCACACTCAGACCAGTATGATCTCGCAAAAGCCCCAAAAAACCAAAAGCCATTTATTAAACAAAGTCACTAACTTATATAGACTTCCACATAGCCCGCCTCACAGGCAATGCAATTGGACAGACGGCACGCCCCCTATGTTACTATTGGAACAAGCTAGCTGTCAATACACCTGCAGACAGCAGCTAGTCCAGCCCTACACCCTGTGCAACTCCCAAATCTGTCCCCTGCTGCATTTCACTCTTAAACAAAGTCCTCCAGCATAAGGACTAGATTGCTGACTCACTTATGTTCCCTTACAAATCCCCGTCTTTTGTTTGTGCAATCTAGTCCTGTTTCATCTGTCCTTTCAGTCATCTTCTTAACAATCAGGGTGTGATCAGCAGAACTATAATGATAAGAGTCAGCACAGGAGTTCTCATCTCTGTCACTGGTCTCTTTGCTGTCCGTCTGCAAATCTAGCAAGTTATCCTCTTACTTAATTACCAAGTACATTAAAGCTTACCATTACAACCTTATGAATAAACCTTAATTCAACGCTTACCATTACAAATTTATCCCTACAGGCTTAGCTAACTTAATCAAATCTTATCTTTACCAACTTATGAATCAGGACTTAACCAACTGATACATCAAAACTTATCCTTATCAACTTAACTGATCAAAACTTGATCAATTTAATTACCAACTTGATTACCAACTGAATTACCAACTCAAGTTGAACCTTACAAATAACCTTAAACTTAGGCCTACAAGGTTATATGAAATGATAAGGCAACTAATTAAACTTAACAGTCGTGACTAAACTTAGACATATACACAATAACCACTGTACTTTAATAAACATCCTTCCAAATCTTCTTTCAGCATTCAGATAGTGAGTCAAGAATCTTCTGACAATTGTTCAACAGTTGCTGCATGGCCTCCTGTCTTATCCTTAACAAGATAAGGTTTTACCCATTTCTCTGGGACCTACTGAAGACCATACTTTGTAATCAAACACATATAACCTCTACCAGTTAATTTGACTTGAGCTGGACCTTCCCATTGCCCTGTTTGCATATTTTTAAACTGAACCAAAACACCTCGTGACTTGGAATCATGTGCTGTAGGTTTCAAAGCCAAGCTATGTATCAACATAGGTGGTTACTGACTGTCCCCTGACAATCACAAGTAAATTAAGACATACAGTGCCTTATTCAAACATTCTCCTGGCATAAACACCTTGGTTCCTCCTTTTTGTTTTAACAACAGTATTTTTAAACTTTGATGAACAAGTTCGACAATAGCCTGTCCTGTCGGGGAATGAGGGATACCAGTGGTGTGTTTGATTCCTCATTGATGAAAAAAGCACCTAAAATGTGCGCATGTATAGGCGGGCCCATTATCTGTCTTGATGTTGTGTGGTACTCTCATAACTGCAAAACAGCAGTGTAAACATCTCTCGACGTGCAATGCTTTTTTCTCCTGTTTGTGCAGTGGCCCAAATTACCATGGAAAAGGTATCAATACAGACATGTACATACTTAAACCTACCAAATTCATTAACATGAGTCACATCCATCTGCCATAACTGTACTGGTCTGATGCCTCTGGGGCTAACCCCTAGACCTACACCAAACCAAATTTTTTGACATGCTGGCCAAGATCTCATGATGCCTTGTGCATCAGTCAACAATAAGTGACACCGACGAGCTAACATTTTGGCTGACTGGTGGAAAAAATCCTGAGATTGTCTAGCTTGCACAAAGGTGTCTACAGAGGGTCCAGCCCAAGCTAGAGCAATCAGCTGGTCTGTCCTGCTTTTCCCTATTGCCAGACCGTGACTCATAAATGCCTCCAGATATGGGTGACAAAATACTCCACTGATTGCATATTTAGCAAGTGTAAAAAATATTCTAACAGTTTTGACAAGACTGGATTATTAACCCCTCTAATCATACCCTTTCCATTCGAGAAATTACCCCTACAACATAGAAAGAATCAGACAATATTAAAACGATCATTATGCCAAAGCTGTGAAGCCCACCCTACTGCTCTTAATTCCAGCGTCTGTAAAGAATCCTTGTTATCACCCTTAATGATTTCTTTAGCCCAAGGACCTTCACTAGTCCTCCAGGTATACACCGCTGATCTAGACCTTCTGCCTGCGTCTGTAAATACCGTAATCCCATCTACAGGTGTCTCTGATCTCCATGGGAATTGTTCCAACTCTTGTTGTTTCACCAATAGGAGTAATTAATGTGCAGAGTATGTATTAGACACTGCCTGTAAACCCAATAAGAGCAATCTGTAAGTCTTCTGAATGACAAATACTCCATTCTAAATATGCTTGAACCATCGGAACAAAAATAATACTAGGTTCCCTTCCGTAGTCCTGGCTCTTCCTTCCATGATCAACTGAGCAAACAATTCGACACACATGGTGATTGTCTTTTGTGATCAAATAGCCAAAAAGATCTATTCTAAAATTCTTAGTGGATTATTCTGAGATGTAATCGATTGCATCACCCGTGAGCACGGATGCTTCCTGGGTGTTTCTCTCTTATCAAATGATTGTGTCTCTGAGTTAATTAACAGCAGCATAATAGCATAATCTGACCTTACTCTAGCTGCGTGGCACATAACAACTTTCCTGCTTATCTTCTCTAGGGCGACTTATTGTTCCAAGTGCAAAGACCTCTTCCTGTTAGCATGTGTAGATGTACCTAAAAGTTTAGTCAAAGGTTCCAAATCGTTATTAGTGATTCCACATAATGTCTGTATCCATTGGATGTCTCTCACTAACTTCTGAACGTTGTGCAATATTTTAACGTCACCTTTAATTTCTACCTTCTGAGGCCTCACAACACTACCAGTTATTATCCACCCTAAATAATGCCAAGATGCATGTTTATGGACCTTCTCTGGTACAATCTGTAACCCACGTGATTATAATGTACTAGTCAGTTCCGGCAAGACTGATGTAGATTCTAACTTCTCTCCAGCTACTAAGATGTCATCTATATAATGATAGATTAACAAACTTGAAAATCGTTGCCGTACAGGCTCCAAAGCCCAGGCTACAAATATCCGACACATGGTAGGAGAATTTTTCATTCCTCGTGGAAGAACAACACAGTGATATTGAAAAACAATCACATCTCTGCTAATCCTAGTGGCTTGAGTGCCTCCCATACCCAAAACTCCAAATGGTGGGTTAACTTTGGGCCAATGCATGGACCAAGAATTTGTAGGTATGACTGTGACATCTGCCCCAGTATCCAATAACATTTCAAGGGTTATCTGTTTTCTATCCGGAGCTATCATTGTAACCCTCTACTTTGGTTTACTCGTGGTAATATCCATTACAAACATTACTTGCTGTTCTCCTGTGGAACCGAAGCCACCATCTCCTCTTTCAGCTTCACCTACTCGCGGTATGCAGGAGAAAAATGGCACTAATTGTGCTGTCTTACTACCTTTAGGGATTGAGACAGGTGGTGTTAAATACCATTATCCTTATTACCCCAGTATAGTCAGTGGGTGTCAGGAGGCTGGAGCTGGGCTATTCTCAGTGTCATGTAGTGATAGGACAAGGGGCAATGGTTGTAAGCTGGAACATAAAAGGTTCCACATCAACCTGAGATGGAACTTCTTCACAGTGAGGGTGACAGAGCACTGAAACAGGCTGCCCAGGGTGGTTGTGGAGTCTTCTTCACTGGAGATATTCAAGACCTATCTGGATGCGTTCCTGTGTGACTTGGTCTAGGTGATCCTGCTGTGTCAGGGGGATTGGACTGGATGATCTTTCAAGGTCCCTTCCAGTCTGTAATGATTCTATGATTTTATGATTCTACCAGCCGAAGATCTTCCCATCAGTAATGTGCACAAGTTATTACCTAAAGGCCCTTTTACATTACTCTCAATCAATTGTACCACTGTGGATAGAAGCGTGGTATCTACTGCTGTTTCCACATCCATTCTGGCACTTCCTGCAGTGGCAGAGTGGAGAGAGTGGAGGCTACCTGCGATGACCATTTCATAGACCCCTGAGCCCCCTGCACTTGTGTCCTCACGCGATGGGGAGGTGTGCCCATCTTCCCATTTCCAGACTTCTTGCATACTTTAGTAGTATGGGAATAAGTGTCACATGCGCTACACTTCTTTTTAACTGATAACCTACATCAATTCCAAAGGTGACCTGCTTTTCCGCAATTAAAACATTTTACCTCCTTTTATTTACCGTGGTGTTTCCCTAACAATGGTTTCATGGCATCAGTTACCGCTGCAGCTACGTATGCTGCTTTGTCAGCCTATATCACTCTACTGGCCATCTCTATCATATCAGCCATTTCAGCATTCTTTGGCAATGTACTCAGTGCTTGCTTAGTCTTATCATTAGCATTATCAAAAGCAAACATCTTTAACTCTTTATCCTTCATACCTATATCCATATCTGGGTGCCTTGTAATGAGCTGGTGTAAGTGATCAATAAACTGTGTGTATGATTCCTGTGGACCCTGCCTGATTTGACCAAAGGCTAGTGTAAAACCAGATTCCAGAATAGAAATGGTTGCCTGAAATGCCAACTGTTGTGATACTCTCAAGACTTCAATTGCAAAGCCTACCTGCACAGTATCATTACTCCAGGACCCTTGCCCTATTAACATTTGCATTTGCACCCTATCCTGTGGTATTAACAGAAGTAAAGGTGTATTGTAACAGCTGAATTGTCATATGCAACCTCAACCCGTACTGAGTGACTGAAGCCCTTGCGCGTTCCAACACCTTCCAGTCAAACGCTTTCCATTTCTTGCTGTCTCCGCCAGGCTGTGCCACCACAGGGAACACCTGTGGCAGAAATTCGCCTTCTATGACAGCATCTCGAATGACACCTTTCCAGTGGCATTTCCGATTGTCTGCAGCAGCAGCCGTTATTGCAGTCAGAGACGGTGGAGCAAAGAGATTTGCTGGGGGGGTGCTGTTGTGCTGAAGATCCAGAAGATGGCAGCAAAGGATGGCAAAATGAAGTCAGGAACTCTGGTTGTGGGTTTGAAGCCACCATCCACTAAATCTGCAACTCGTCTAGCTTCGTTATAGCTTCTCCTGGAATACTGTCCACCTTTGTGGAATCTTCCCATCTCTCAGATGCTCTAGAGCTGGCTGTGGACTCAGGAGTTCACGGTAGGGACGGGCGCGCCAGGCTCCTCTCGGGGGGAGGAACCACACCACCCGTTTCCTGTTTGGCCGGAGCCGCCTCCTCTGGAATTTCTGCTGCGCAATCACTTCATGCGGACTGCTGAAGTACTGCAGCCGAGGGGGAAGATAGAGCCCCTCCAATTTTTACCGAGCTCGTGAAAGTGGGCAGCGGTACCCTCGGAACTGGGATAGAAAGTTGTGCAGACAACGTAGAAGCAGTTGCTGCTAATGTCCCGTTGCAGAAAGGCGAGGCAGCTGTGGCACTGGGGCCAAGCTGCTCAGAGCTAGCCAGCACGAGCTCCCGGGCTGCAGACGCAGCCGTCTGACACTCTGCCTGTAGTGATTACAGAGTGTCTTTTATCAACCTCCATGGCATTGCGTATTTCGCTGCCCGTTTACCAGCAGTCCCTCCAATCTTAATATCGTTTCACGGGGCTGTACCTACGGCTTTCCAGGTTGTTACCTGGAAAGCTGCTTCAATGCCTGGAATCAGTTCACGAGTCCAAGCCAATATGAGCAAGCCCTTCACAGCAGAAGCATTGTACTTCAACTGTCATAGAAGGCATAAGTTGGAGGAGATTTAGGACCACTTCTTGCTTTTTGGCCAACCCCATTCCTCCTGTCTGGCCACTCGCGTGATCAGCGCGATATTCCAATAATTTCAGGTGCACCTTTCAACCATCCAAACTGCTGTAGCAGCTAAAGGACGCCTTCACTGGGGCAGTGAAGATAATTACGACTGGCTTTCCTGATGACCTCTCAATCCTGCTTTCAACTGCATGCTGCAGTAACCACGGAATCCGAAAAATCTCAAACATCTGGCTTTGCAGCTATTATTTATTACGCTGTTATTTCTTACTGTGTTCCACCTTTTGGGCACCAGATGTGGTTTCTTAAAAGATTTATACTTGCAAGAATCGCAGGGTTCAGATTCAGCCAAGAGGATGTTTGCAGGAGCTCTAAGATGGACCTTCACACTCAGACCAGTATGATCTCGCAAAAGCCCCAAAAAACCAAAAGCCGTTTATTGAACAAAGTCACTAACTTATATAGACTTCCACATAGCCCGCCTCACAGGCAATGCAATTGGACAGACGGCACGCCTCCTATGTTACTATTGGAACAAGCTAGCTGTCAATACACCTGCAGACAGCAGCTAGTCCAGCCCTACACCCTGTGCAACTCCCAAATCTGTCCCCTGCTGCATTTCACTCTTAAACAAAGTCCTCCAGCAAAAGGACTGAAGTGCTCACTCACTTATGTTCCCTTACAGTATTCTAGGGTGCATTGAGAAGTGTGTGGTGAGTAGGTCTAGAGATGTCATCCTCTCTTTCTAGTCTGGAGAGAGGGAGCAATGGACAATGAAGACGACTGGACACCTGGAGAAAATATTGAGAGCTGAAACTGCTTAGCCTTGAGAATAAAAGAGGGAGAGGATGCCTGGTCCATGCCTGTAAATAGGGCTGATGTTGTCAGACTGTTTTCAGCTGTGTCTAGTGACAGGATGCAACCCAGTCCCAGCACACTCTGATCCTTTGGTCAGCAGTCATTGGAATGGTAACTAAAAAATGTACATCCAGCTGAAGGGATATTTTTATGTTCCTTTCTTACTTTCTTTTATTAGAGAAGAAGACCACAGAAGTTACTGGAAGGACAAATCAGCTGACCTGGTGACTTTGTGGAGCTAAGGAGAGGGACTAAGGAGACTGCTAGCATTTGCTGCCTGACAGCCTTCATCCAGAATTTGTCTCGTCACCAGTAGAGCAGAGACTTTACCAGTCAGTCAATAGATAATATAGGAACATTAGATAGATTGAGAATCTATGGAAAAAATAGAATTAACAATCTAACTCATAATCTATCAGAATTTCTCAAATTACCATATTCATATTACAGCTCTGCTCATGTCTCTTTTGTACTCCTCATTCTTCTTCTGTCCTAAATCTTTAACACAGCTGTTTTCAGAACAACCATCCTTTCTTATCACAGGGTTACACTGGTATTTCAGTAGCTTCTGTCTTAATCCACCAAAAATATTAATCCGTATATTTAAAGATTTCATAATTTTGAAGCCATAGCTTTTGTCTTCAGAGAACAGTGGTGTGCTTCAAGGGGGACTTTTAGTCTTTTTTATAACAAATGCAAGTTTTTCCTTCTTATTACCAAAAACTCCTGTTGACCAGCTGATGATGCTTTTTTTCACAGAATCACAGAACATTAGGGATTGGAAGGGACCTTGGGAGATCATTTAGTCCAATCTTCCTACCAGAGCAGGATCACCTAGACCAAGTCACACAGCAACATGTCCAGGAGGGTTTTAAATGTATTCAGAGAAGGAGATTCCGCAACCCCTCTGGGCACCCTGTTCCAGTTCTCTGTCACCTCCACTGTGAAAAAGATTCTTCTCATATTTATGTGGATACAGCCTAGAGTATGGTTGGCCTTCTGAACTGCACTCACATACTGCAGGCTCATGTTGAGCTTCTCATCTACCAACAATCCTAAGTCCTTATCCTCAGAGCTGCTCTCAGTCTAACCATCATCCAGCATGTGTTTGTGCTTGGGATTACCCCAACCCAAGTGCAGGACCTTGCATACAATCTTACATGTTTTCACAGGCCCAGTTCTCAGTTCTGCCAAGGTTTCTCTGGATGGCATCCCTTTGCTCCAGCTTGTAGACCACACTACACAGATTGTTGTCATCAGCAAGCTAGCTGAGGTTACACTCAGTGCCACTGTTCAGATTACTGACAAAGACATTAAACAGCAGTGGACACAAAACAAACCCTTGAGAAACACCACTCATAACTGATCTCCACTTGGACACTGAGTCATTAACCACAACTCTTTGAGAGCAACCAAGTACATTCCTTTTCCACCAAATGACTCATTTGTCAAATCCATGTCTTTATTCTAGAAACAAGGATGTCATGAGGGACAGTGTCAGATGCATGGCACAAAACCAGAAGATTGTAACAGTTGCTATACCCTTTTCCATTAATGCTGTATCCCTGACATAGAAGGCCACCAAGTTTGCTCAGACATGATCTTCCCTTGGAAAAGCCATGCTGGTTGTCACCAATCATCTCCTTGTTTTCCATGTGCCTTAGCATAGTTTCCTACAGAATTTGCTCCATGATCTTGCCAGGCACAGAGGACATTAAACGTCCTATAGTTTCTAGGCTGTGGGAATATTTTGCTGTTTTGTCCTTCCAACACTTGTCAGGGTGGTTGAAGCCCCAAGAAGGACCAGGGCTTGTGAGTGTGAAGTCACTCCTCTCTGTCTATAAAGGGCCTTGTCCACGTGGTCTTCCTGGCTGAATGGCCTGTAGCAGACCCCCACTGGAATGCCAACTTATCTTCCTTTTTATCCTGATCTATAAGCTCTCAATTTTTTTCATATGTGCTCCTGAGACGAGTTCCATGCACACCAGATGGTCATTGACATAAGAGGCAACTGCCCCTCCTTGCCTTTCTTGCCTGATTTCTAAAGGCCTTTCCATCCAGATCTATCTCCAGTGAGCCCAGCTCTATTTCCTTCCCCTTTCAAGCATGGTTTAAAGACCTCTCAATGAACCGCACAAACTCATGAGTGAGAATAGTTTTTTCTCCTTTGAGAGTGCTGTTTTCCATCAGATGCCAGCAAGCCTGGGGCCTGGTAAATCTTCCTATTGTCATAGAAAGCACAGTTCCTCTGACGGCACCAGTCTCCAAGACATGTGTCACTGAAGTATGTTTTCCTGTTGCTTTCAGTATTTCTTCCTGACACCGCTTGTGCTCCTGTTTCTTCTACTAGTCACTCTAGTGTCCTGAAATTATGTTTGATTGCTTTGGGGGGTTCTCTTGTGTACTTCATCATCATTAACTTGAATAAACAGTAGCAGATAAAAATCAGAGGGCCATACTAGACTAGGGAGCTTTGTAGTAACATCTCAAACCTGGGCCCCAGAGAGACAGCAGATTGTGGCTCCTCTGTTCATCTCAGAAGGGAGTTTCCTACCACAATCGCCCTTCCTTTGTTTTAACAGTAGCAGTTCTAGTGCATGAAACTGACTAATTTGCCCTTGGCAATGCCCTGGGTGAACCTTCTTTAACATCCTCAGTTGCCATACCCTCAAGTTACAAAGGTCTGTATCTATTGTGTAAGGGAAACTAGGAGGGTGATTGGGGCCACGAGGTAGTTTACCTGCCACCCTGAGCAGGATCCTGTTTCCATTCCCTGATCAACACCTAGTAGGTCCTTCCTTCTACCTGGTGGCAGGAACATATGAGATTCTCTGCTTCTTGTGGAGCCTCCATATATTGCATCTGCCTCAGGGAAGGGAGACAGGGAGAGGCTACTGCGCATGTCAGCTGCAAAAAGGCCTAAAAATCAAACTTTTGCTAACCCTTTTTGCTGAGATTTACCTTACCACACCACAGACCAACCTACACTGAAGCTGCTTCCGTTGCTGAGGAGAACTGAACTTCCTCTCATATTTGAGGAGACAAGCACACCTCCTTGAGAAGATACACCCTTCCCTCTAAAGGTGGGAGAACAAGTGAAATGGCAGTTAGATCTCCGCAGAGACAGAATGATGTTGGGATGGAATGTCATACTTTCTTACAGCTGCTCTCACATCAGGTGCTACAGAGTGTGTGTGTCAGAGGTCAAGTCAACTGAAAATCTTTATATCCCCTCAGTAAAATCATGCTTTCTACAGGAAATCCTACATGAAGATGTGTCCTGGTTTAGATTACTTTGTGCCAGTTTGGATTTCTCAGGGTCATAAAAACAAACAGAAAACTAAAGACAATATTATAGTAAGGAAAAAAACATGTTTTAGTAACAGAAACTAAAAAAGGGTTAAAAGACAAAACTGGGTCACCTACCAGCTTTCCCCCATCCTCCCTTTTTTTCCCCTCTCCCAAAGTGGAAGTGGCCACACTGCTGTAGCACCAGAAAAGTGTCATGAAGACACCAACCTTCTAAGAGATATGTAGGAAAAAGAAGAGAATGAATTGTCTTTCACCTGGTCTACATGGCAGAGAAAAACTCCAGTTTTTGCCACAACAGCCTCTCTGAAAGTGATCCGGAAAACAGAGAAAGGAATGTATTCCACATACCAAGAATTCTTCGTCTATCCCTTGTTACATGGCACATGAGTCATATAATATTAAAGGGGTCCTTGCAACCAGATGCCCTTCAAACATAGGCGATTCTTCTTGTGACTGCTTTCCGGGTTTCTGTGTAATCAATCATATCTTGCTGCTCCATAGAATTTCTAAAAAGCTGGAAAATAGGAATATGTGTCTTCATTTGAAATAATCAATAAAAAACAAACCACAGAATGGTTCAGGTTGGAAGGGATCTTCAAAGCTCATGTAGTCCATCCCCTTCCTGCAATAAGCAAATATAGCTGTACATTTGCTGATGGTGGAATTCGTTACTGATCTTTTGCTATTGTCTCTGTCTTTGGGCATGGGAATTTAAAAATTAATATTTCACTATTCTGTCCCCTCAGTACCTGCCTCTCACACTAGAGTTGTGCTTCTTCCACACAAGGACCAAGTGGCTCAAGTGATTCAGTGTTCTTAGTAAGATTTTGTTTTGGTTAGAAAGACGGTTTGATTGGTTTCAGGTTGGTGCCAGCAATCTAAGCACACAAACAAGTTTTCAAGGAGAATTTAGCAGGAAATGAGACAATCTTGCTAAAAAGAAGGAATTTATTGAACCTACAACCAAGAAGAAGAAAGGAAAAACCCAAATAAGAAAAGTAAAGAAAGAGAAACTGCCATAATGGCATTGTACACATCCGGAAAAAAATGGGAGACAGCTAATGACTTTGGCTTCAAAATCAGAAAAAAAGTAGGGGTTAAAATGCAAGTCTAACCAAAGGAGGGGAACACAACAACCTCCTCCATCCTGGAAACTCAGAGACCTCCTCATGAGTCGAACGGTGAGGTCTGCAGATGCTGGACTCCCCAGCTGTCTCAAACTGGTGAAATCTTCACAGCATAGCGTGGTCTACAGACATCAGAACCCCCCAACTGTCCCAGACCAGCAAACTTCTTACAGTGTAGATTGACTAGCAGAAAAACATGCAACATGAAATTTTTTAAAATTTTCTTTATTAAATTTTTCCCTTTGCATCAAAGAATTACAAGATGTCACGGTTTAGCACCACAGTAGCCCAAAGAAAATTATATTCTGCCCAACTGTGCAGAAGAAAATATTTCCTCCCACCCTGGGGCAGGGAGAAAAGAAATAAAGTAAACATACTTATTGAAACTGGAACTAAAAATATTAAACTTTATTGAACTTTATTAGAAATTTTATTACATGGAAAGAAAAACAAAGAAGTGGAAAAAAAAGGGGACCGGGAAAAAAGAAACCACAAATAAATATTTTCCTCACCCTATCGAATCCATTCCTCCACCAGCATTGTCTTCAATGGCCTGAATGGGACACCCAAAACTATGAGAAAAGGCTTACACACCAGAAGGCTGTGCTGTCAACAATGAGTCCTAGACATGCTGGAGTACTAGGAGCAGAAGAAGCAAATTAAGTTCAACAAAGGCAGTGTCATGTTTCTAATAAAATACAAATTATTTGACAAAGGTTTAGTTCAAGGAGACGGCTGGTATGATATTTAAAAGGTTATTTAGCTTTCACAAAAGTTTTTAGAGCAGTTTTAAATAATGCCATTAATTTTGATGAGATGTCCTTGCACAGTATTTGCAAAAGGATCATTTCCCTTTTGTTTTCGTGAAGATTATGCAAATTTCAAAATATGCAGAACCTAGTGAGAAGAATCTGTAAAAAACATGGAGTCATGTCATCATTGTACTAGTATGACAGAAAGAAGCATGCTTTCTTTAGGCCTTGGAAAGATTAAAGGGAAGGAGTAATGATGCTTGAAGTGTAGACTTTTGACCAGTTATGCAACCGAGTCCATGTTGTGACATGGTCCGGAATTTAGAAAAAGTGATACAAATTGTGATGTATATAAAAAAACCACCCCATGTGAAGTACATATAAGCACATACACATGCAAATGCTAGCCCATATCCCACACAAGCTTACTCAGCACCTTAGCTATCGGTGTGACATTGGTTAAAATTCACATTAAATAATGAGCTTCATTTAAAGAAATGATACACTATGGTTGAACTGCTCTCTTCCACCATTATGCTTCACAGCAGTACTTTAATACTGGAATTGTCCTCAACTCTTTGTCTGTGTTCTCTTATATAAAAGTAAATAAATCTTCACCTTGGCTCTCGAAGGTAAATTGCAGAAATAGGAATGACATTCCAAAGTAACAGGAGGATCAAATCTCTTCAAAAGTATAATCCCATCCAGAAGCACTAGAAAACAGAGCAAGGTAAATTTCTTTAAAATTTATATATTTATATATTTGGTCGCCTGGCCCACTAAACCCACTAGGCATTGCTGACTTGTTTCAGCTGTGTTCTTAGAGCCTTAGAGCTTTCTGCTTTACCTAGTGCATCATAGAATTTCTGTGTGTTTGGGTGTAAGGCAGTAACTGAGAATCTCTGGATAAATATCTCACATTTTGCTGAGTAGGTCAGATTTTTACTTATGTTGCTGTAATCTGCATTTCCAGTAGTAAAGGCAAAAAATGAAAAGGAATCCAGTATTCTGGCAGGTTAACAGGAAGATAACCACAATAGTATTGGATTTGCATGGCTCACAGTTAAATGTAAAGAGATATTCATATTCACACACAAGTGACTCCAGCACATCTTTTCAGTGTTGGCTTTACTGAGTTGTTGAAAGGATGTCTCTTGGAATTTCCATTATCCCCTTGTCCTCTACACTTGGATATCCTGTCAGCTGCCACTACCTCTGTAGAACATGTAAGAGAGAAAACTGACTTTTGAACTAGTAGCTATGGTTTCAAGCAGTCTGCTTTTTCAAGGACCCACAAATTAAGATAGCTTTCAGCACTTGGATAAGCATTGCCTTTCTTCTGTGTGAAACATCCGTCTTTACTCTGACGATGTTTACTGGTTGATGCACATGTTGTCAATTTGCATAGTGAGTTGACAGAAGACAGATTATACTTCTTTTTTTAGGAAAATCTTTTACTTTCCTCATTTGCTTGAGGATTACTGCCTGACACTTTGTGCTCATGTCTTCTTACTACCATTCAGATTCTTTATACTTACACAAATTAATATAATGAAACAATTAAGTTGATGGATTCTCCCTATAGCAAATACAGGGTTCTGGGTGTTTCTAATTTACAAGTCTGGCTTAAATCCCAGTGCAACATGTGCATTACTGGAAAAAAACCCTAAAATAACAATAATGTGTTATATAATAGCGAGTGCAGAGGAGGGCAACATAGTTGGATAAGGGCCTGGAGAATAATCTTATAAGCAGAGATTGAGAGAGATGGGGCTGTCCAGTTTGAGGAAGAGGAGGCTGTGGGGAGACCTCATTGCTCTCTACAACTATCTGAAAGGACATTGTAGAGATACTGCTGCTGGTTTCTTCTCACAGGTAAATAGTGACAGAAGCAGAGGGAAGGGTTTCAAGCTTCAACAGGGCAGATTTAGGCTTGATGCCAGGAAGAAACTGTTCACAGAGAGAGTGGTCAGGCACTGGAACAGGCTGCCCAGGGTGGCAGTTGAGTCCCCATCCCTGGATGAGTTTAAAAGACACTTAGATGTAGTGCTGGAGGATCTGGTTTAGAGATGAACTTGTAGAGTGGGGTTGATGGTTGGACTCCATGATCCCAAGGATCTTTTCCAATCTGAACGTTGTGATTCTGTAATTCTAATACTCTCATGATGAGTTTAAAATTTGTGCCAGTGAAAAAGGAATTAGATACATCATTGTGATCTTGGACAAAAAAAATGGACAGCCTATTAACTGTGTGTTGCACCGTACCGTTTAATAAGCACATAGTGTAGACCACCTAAATCATTACAAAGTGTGAAAGATTTTATGGAGCTTAAAAAAATTAAAATGATTAAAAAAGGACATTGACAGTTGTTGGTTCATATTGCATCCAGTTCTGTAAAAAGAATAAAGTATTTGTCTGAGTGACAGGGAAGAGAAAATGGGGGCAAACATCTCCTAATCATGTTTTGGTACCAGTGTGATCAGTGTAATGTATTTCAGTAACTTTTTTCTTTTCTGACAATAACTCTTTAATCTACAGTCCCCATTTTTTTGCTAGGAAGTTAATAGAAGATGGATACTTTAAAGGTTTTCTTGTTCCTCCTCTCCAGTATTTACTGAATGTATGTATTTCCATTGTTAATTTCTTTATATCTGTTATGAGATGGACACGGCTTTTTTAAGATAAGGACAATGTTGTCCTTATCTTAAACCTAATCATACCCACTACATAAAGAAGAATAATAACTCATTGAAAAATCAGAAAACTCAAGCTGCTACAGGACACAGAAACCTTGTATTAGCGGATTCACACTTAGATGTCCATGCAACAATTCTGTCAGAATTTTACCATCAACCGAGAGTGAATTAAACTGTACCCACCGAACTTTCTGACTTCACGAGTCTAATTCTGTATATGGTATTTTTCTGTATTGTTTTTTCCTCTCTTGGATACAGAGTCTGGATTTCTGTAAGTGTAGCTGGTTCAAATCAGTGAACTGCTCTGCAGTAAGGTCTCGATGACATCTCGGATAAATTTGACAGACAATGAATAGCTTAGGATACTGGACAGAAGTTTATTAACTTAATAGCTGTATATAGACAAAAAAAAAGAAAAAGAGAGGAAAAATAATACCCAGCAAGTTGGTGCACTCAAACGAGAAACCGCATCACAAATGCCAGCATGCTATCCGAGGAAAATACTATGGGAAGTCACTATTGTTTGGGCCTTGGGTCACGTCAGAGATCTGGACAACTACAAAAGCATGCTAACCAGAGACGAGTGCTACCGCCCTCTCCCTTAATGCCCCAATCGCACCCCCCGGCGCGGGCGACATGCATTTCCAACAAAACTCCAGTCTCTGTCCTTCCAATCCAAGATTTAAGGACTCTCAGGTCCTTCTGCTTTTCTTCAACTGCGCACGAAGGAGTTCTCCCCCAAACTTAAAGCACCACCAGTCTTCTTCAGCGGCAGAAAATGACAAACAGCTTCTCTTCCTGTTGACCAGTCTCTCCGAAATGGCAGCGATCCATCACACAGCCCAGGTCACACGGAGAATCCAAGATGGAGACAGATTGTGTGTCTGTATCAACAGGGCCACCCCCACACTCCGCACTAGACCGAGAGGATTCTCAAGACCCTCTCCTCTCTTCTCTCCTCCTGTCTCAGCTCCAGGGGAGAAGAGAGGGTACTCCAGCTTACCACAAATGCTGAAGCTGTGCTGTGGGGGGTGGTTGCACTCAAATCTTGCTTCCAAGATTGCCCGGATCACAGCGTCAGGTTCAGGCTGAAAGCAAAAGGGCTGCGCAGAGCTGGGGGGCACAGCGGCACGCATCAGGGTCTTCCCAAGACCGCTGAAAAACCACGGCAAACACGAGGGCTGCCCATTACTGGGCGAGGAGCTGTTCAAACCGGAGCGTCCTCTGTTCCCAAAGCAGCCGCACCACTGGAAAACATGTGGCAAATTCACAGCTAGCGCCAGGCCAGGGAGAGCTTATAGGTGCGTCTCCAAACCGCAGCAAATCAGTGCCACTGGAAGCCGAGGCGAGTCATAGCTGGCTATCCGGCCAGGGTCATGGAGCTACGCAAAAGCGGTGCATCTCCTCTTCCCACAGTAGCAGCGGCATTCCCTGCCCCCCCCCCCCCCCCCC
>VXBP01008113.1:0-103542 GCA_013400115.1 Rhinopomastus cyanomelas
TCCCTCTTGAACTGAGGGGCCCACAACTGGACACATTTTTCCAGATGTGTCTCACCAGGGCAGAGCAAAGTGGGAGAAGAACTTCTCGCAATCTGCTATCCACCCCCATTCTGATCCACCCCAGGATGCTGTTGGCCCTCTTGGCCATAAGAGCATACTGCTGGCTCATAGTCATCATGCTGGCCACCAGGATCCTCAGGTCCCTTTCTCCTACACAGCTCTCCAACAGGTCAGTCCCCAGCCTATACTGATACCTGGGGTTGGTTCTTGCCCCATGCAAGACTCTACAAGTACCTTTGTTATACTTCATTGCATTTCTCTCAGCCCAGCTCTCCAGCACGTCCAGGTCTTGCTGAATGGCAGCACAGTCTGCAGGGGTGTCGGCGACACCACCCAGCTTTGTGTCATCAGCAAACTTGCGGACAGTGCATGCCAATTCCCTCATCCAAGTCATCAGCACCGACCCCTGGGGCACTCCACTAGATACAGGCCTCCAACTAGATTCTGTCCCATTGACCACTGCTCTCTGACTTCTACCCTGTAGCCAGTTTACTATCCACCTCACTACCTGATCATCTAGACCACACTGCCTCAGTTTGTCTGCGAGGATGCTGTGTGAGACTGTGTCAAATGCTTTACTCAAGTGGAGATAGATCCATTCCACCACTCTGCCATCATCTAACCACCTGGTTATGCCCTTCCCTTGGTGAAGCCATGCTGACTGTCCCTAATGACCCTCCTGTCCTTGATGTGCCTGGAGACAGCCTCTAGAACAAATTGAATAGTCCTGCTGACCATACCAGGATACAAACCAGGATGCCACTGGCCTTCTGGGCCACCAATTGGCTTAATGGCTCAATGGAAATTTTGCAATGGAAAGCACTTAAGAATAGGCTGAAAGACCAGCTATTGTGATGCAGCAGTTTGTTTCCTGGGGTTTAGCTAGTCTGTAGAGTAAGATAATACTCCAAGCACCAAAAAATTTAATAAATTAAAAATTATCACAGTTTTCTAAGGTATTAAAGAATAAGAAAGTGACTGTTATTTTGTAGAGTGTTTTTACAGGTGTATTAGATAAATTATTAGATCTGAGCTCAGGAAATAGTTTAAACCTTATTTAGTTTGTGGAGTGGATAAACATAGATAAATTGTGCCTAAGCATATTGGCACCAAAGACGTTCAGTAAGACCCTGAGAAACAAACCTTTGAAGTTGATCTCACAGGACCTCCATAAATTAACTATCCTGGATTACCCTGAAAAATTATATCTTTTTAAAAGATAAATTAAGCTTTTAGAAGGTAAAAAGGCAACCAAAAATCAACCAACTAAACAAGAACATCCCAAACCCTCAGCCACCGAGAAACCCATTACCAGGACTAGAGTACAAGAGCAAGCTTTCTCTTAGTTAATGTTTTCCAGATCTTCTGGATTGCAAAAAACTTTTTAAGTTCCTTTTTGACCTTTCAGAAAAGTTTCTTTCTTTCTACAATTTTCAAGGCCTACTGCATCCGCTAGGAGCTCATTTCAGCAAAGCTTCCCCAATGCCACCTTGTCATAACTATCCTCACAACAGATTTTCCTCAAGAAGTGCCCGCAAAAATCTCTGAGCTGAGGATGCTTATTCCTGAAATGCAGTCGCATCTCCTAATAGAATCAAAGAATCATTCTGGCTGGAAAGGACCTCCAGGATCATCAAGTCCAGCTCTCATCCCAACAGTTGCTTAACCCCTAGACCACGGCCTCGGGTGCTCTAGCTACTAGTTCTTTAAATACCTCCAGGGATGGTGACTCTATCACCTCCCTGGGCAGCCTATTCCAGTACCCAACCATTCTCAGCACAGAATTTCTTCCTAATATCCAACCTAAACCTCCCCCATGCCATTTGAGACCATTTGCTCTGGTCCTATCATTAGTAATTTGGGAGCTCAGAACCAGCAATGTGCCTCACCTAGTATGTAACAGCAGTAAAGCAAATACAGATTCTTCATCATTGCTGTTTAGCCTCACCCTAGTTGGATCCTAACTGAAAAATGCACAAAACCTGTCCCACTCAGCAAACCTGAAATTGTATTATCTTTATACAAAAGTGGGTGAAAGAAGTTTACAATTATTGGCTTTAAATGGCAAAACTTAGTAAGACATTTTGATGCTGTGGATCGGCGCAGGTATGAGGACCAGGCTAGATGAAGAATCTTATTTATTAGTGTTTGCTTAGAATTGTCTCTACAACACACTAATGTATGGAACACTGATGTTTTCCAAACCACATTCAGTATTACTCTTTGTTCCCTCATCCATGCTAGTAGCGCCAGAGCAGAAAGAAATCATTTTAAAAATGAAATTAAAAGAAGAAAAAAAAAGAGTAAACATAAAGCTTGCATGAAAATGAGTCAAATTTGCTTCCCCTGCTCTACTTACTAGTTGTAATTATAATTTCACACAGTTTGTTCATGTGCAGAACCAACGCATGTTGGATCACATTAACTTGCATGTAGAAGTGTGAATGATCAAATCCTATTAATTTCAAAGAAGATTCTCAAAGGGGAATCTCTAGCTGATGCAAATTACTGGAAGATGTTTTTGACAACACTAGCAGAAATAAATGGTATTAAGGCTAATATTTGTGAGCATAAGGAAACATAAAAGAGCTGGTAGCACAGCCGTTAGAGTTTAAAGGCCCTTGCCTTAATCGACTGTTCTCAATTGCAAATTCAATTAAAATAGTACTAGTCCTCTACCACAAATTACAGGAGTAACTCAATAACATTCCACTGCACAGCAACAGGATGAAATCTGATGGAGAAAATAGCAACCGAGGCAGTTCACCAGAGGCTCCTGAACATCCCTGAACATGCATTACTTCTAGACATGTAGTTCTGTAAACATAAACGTGTATGCAAATTCATAGTAAATGTAAATTAATAATCATAACACACTTAAAATGCAAAATAGCATAATTCTTCACACAAGCACCTACAGGAAGAGTAAAAATTCTTTGTCCTACTGCAGTTTGGTACAAGGAGGATGAAGTTTAATAGGCCACACTCCAGTTGCACTGATAGATTGATTATTTATGACAATTAAGGAAACAATAATGAGCTACACTGGGCAATGCTTACCAAGAACTAGGAGCTCAAACACTCCACATTGTGGTCTAAATATTGTTCTTTCTTGACAAGACAGAAGAGCCACATTTTCCTGTAAAGGTTCAACTGTCAGTTATCTAGACTATCTGTTAACGTTTTCACAAATCAGACTGGACAGCTTGAGTGATTTGGCTCCTAAATGACTACAGCATAAAGCACAGAAGAAGCAGAAGACAAGCAGAGTATTTGTGGGTTTTATTTAAACGATAAAGAGGTCATTGTCTCATTATGCAATCTGGCCAGCTACGCTAAAAAGTGCCATAAGATTTCCTGCCATTTGCTTCATACCAGTAGGTAGAGTTGAAAACAGGCCCTATTTATAGAGAAGCACAACACCCTGGATTATTTTTCTTACAGAGTAATGAAAAATATTCTATAAATGCAAGGGTATTTTTCAATGATTCCCTATCACCCTTGCTAGCACATATTTTCTGCCACCCTATAAGGTCATCTAGTATGTCCAGCACTTGAAAATTATTGCATTTTTTACTTTTTGGACAAGCCAGACTTTCATTTTCTTCCAAAACAGGGATAAAATTCACTCTCTAACCATTGTAATATCTGCTTGGTGGAGCAATACTTGTCAAACACAAAGAGCTGTGATTGAATTTTCACACTCACTTCCTAAGCTGTCTCAGTAATGGATTTTTGTCCAACAACCCTCTTTAGCTCCACTGGCACAGCATTCTGCCTGCAGCACTCCCTGGGAAACAATCTCTGCAACCAGAGAATCATTGCTGACCTTCCTAATTGCATGGGCAACCTTGGTCACTTGTTTAGGAGCTTCTCTTCAATATTTGAGTATATAAAATTTCAAAAAGCTGTGCTGCAAAACCAATGATCTAGCTCCAATCTGGATGAATTTCTTGAAACTAAAGAATGCATCAATACCTCAACAACATGAAACAGCACTTTCAGAGAAATTTCTTCCTCACTTTTCAATATTACATCTGCCTCAAAAATTTTTTTCAGGAAGTATTTCCCATGTTCTGGGATTTTGTGTGGAGTTTTTTTATGTAGACAATTTTTCCCCAAATAAAAACTAATATCTCTGATGTTGAGATTCAACTTGTCAAGTGATAAATAGCTTCTCTTTTCTCTTCATTCCAGGTTTTAATTGGATGAATAACTACCTTGGTTGCAGATCAAGATCTCAGGACACTTTCTGGGAAAAAAAATTGTCATTGACAAAGTCATCATAGAATGATTTAGGTTGAAAGGGACCTCAGAGATCATCCTGTTCCAACACCCCTGCAATGGGCAGGGACAGCTCTCACTGGACCAGGTTGCCCAGAGCCCCATCCATATTGGCCTTGAACACTTACAGGGGTGGAGCAGCCCCAGCCTCCCTAAACAACTTGTTCCAGTGCCTCAGCACCCTCACAGGGAGCAATTTCCTCCTAATAGCTAATCTACATCTTCCTTCTTAACCCTTATCCACCAACTCTACAACTCTGTCATAAAAGATCATCAGATAACCCATTCCTGTCAAATGAACATCACTCATAACTAGTTCCACATTGAAATAAATGATATTTTGTGGTTGGAACACTAATGTGGAGACAGATTTGGTTTAGAATGACTTAACAATCAAACACTGCTTTTAAAATTATATATATATAAAATTATTTAATAACCTGATCTGTATGTTTATCATATATATTTAAAACAACTCTTCCAGTCTTAAAAAATCTGTACTGAAGTTCAGGTTCCAAAGAGCATATTCAGCAATCACACAGTGCACGAGTGTTTCCTTCATGGATTCCTAAGACAGAAAATAATGGCATTATGATCTATAGATCCTTATTGCTCATCTACACATTCAAATGTTTCACACTAGTCTAGACAGGTGAACTGAAAATAAAGTAACATGTAAAAGTCTCTGAATGTCAGTTCCCACAAATGAGCACATTCTTTTCTATACATTAGATTTTTGTAATGAAAACTGTTCTTAGTTTGGAACCTGTAGGTCAAATTCATCCGATCAAATATGAATTTCCACACAACTAGCACAAAGCATAAAAACTTAAGCTGCTTTTATGACCACAGGAAAGAAAGTGCCCATTTTAATCTGTCATTAATGACATCCTAGAGTAAATATTTAAAACTTTGTAGACGGATACCTTGGAAATGTCCTCTTTTCCTCTACAGACATGGAAATCAGCTGTATTGTGAGCATGTAAAGTGATATGAAGTGAAACTCCCTTACACTCTCCTGGAAGTGATGTCTCTTACTTATTAATCTATAAATTTTGTTTTAAAACATGCAGCTTTCTGCACTTCCAGTTTAACACACTAGCATTCATTTGTCACTCCAGGACATTACAGACCGCTGCAAAGTGAAGATTCAACTGCGTGTTGGCAGGCTTGCACAGAAATAAAATGTTGCCCTGGGTTACAGCTACAATCTAATTTTGGCTGGTGAGTAAACACATTTGAATTTGGTCGGTTGTTCTTTCATCATTATTGCTCTCAGTAATACTGATATGAATCCTTTCTTTGCCAGATGCCTCCTTCTACATTTGCACTTTATTTTTCATTTACATGAGCCATTTTCGTCCATATGTAGAACGATGTATATTTTGGTGTTTGCATTGAGGGTCATCTTCTAGTTTCATTATTTTCTCTCCAGAAAGACAGTTGCCAAGTCTCATAGTCTCTATCGTGTTGTCCTGATTTTTTGTGCAAGGCACAAGCCAGACTATTTCAAGACTTTCTGCTTTGCTACACCAGTACTTCAGGAACTGTACCTGTAGTCACTGACTTGTGTCAATGTGGAAGATCTGTGAGTAAATATAGATCAATGTGAGTAGATCATGACCAGTAACAGGATTAGAAAAGAGATCCGGTGCAAGATGGGCAAAAAAAAATCTAGAAAGAGGAGTCGGTTTACAACTTCAAGTTATATAATATATTAGTTCTCTATCATAAATAATGCAGGGACAATTAATGTTAGAGGCTGTGAAAAATACTTAACATAGTGTTTCTGTTTAGAAAAATACTTTACTTAACACAGGGTCTCTGTTTAATAAAGCTGAACTTTTTTGTCTTGTTTATGATAAGCATTCGATTACATGAAGAGACATTCTGTTATACATCATGCACTGCACAATTAACAAAACTTTTAATTAAAACTTGAGTAGATTAATTTTGTGAGCTAAGCCAGTAGTTCCATGGCCGTATAAAGGCCAAATTTCTAATTTGTGTTTATTGTCTTCATAAAGGAGGTTGAAATTGCTATATGTATTTTGGGGGGAAATGTTTGTCAAAAGGATGCATCTTACACATGTAACAGTTCAATTTAAATGGGAGCTTAAGACTTCCTAAATATTAGCAATATGGGGTTTAATTTTATTTAAAATATTATTTTTTAAAGGACAATAAAAGCCTTACCGGTCTGTTAAGAAACTGCCTTGAGCTTCACATAAATAAAGGGAATAAGTACTAGAGTAAGTGTAAAATTTAAGAAGGATTGATTTTGAATTCAGTGATCTTCAAATCAGGTTATTTAGTCTTCCTTCAAATAGGCTTCCATTTGAACAACTTCTTTCTAAATATAATCCAAAATATTTCAGTGGTCTAGCACTGTAGGGAAGTCACCACTTCAGCAATGGTGGATCTGGTTCCCATATAGAACCCTTTGTAAGAGAGCTCACTGTCTGATATCTTTTTCCAGCTCAATATCCTCACAGAAATGTACAATACACACATGGAAAAAAATAGCCAACCCCCTCCCCACGTTTTACTTTTTGTGAGGCTGAAAGATAGGACAGGAAACAATTATTGTTATTTTGAGAGACTCACACCAGACAGGTACCTATTTTGTTCCTCTAATCTAGCGCTGTGGAACAGCCTCTTCCTGTGCTGCATTTTCCATCACAAGACCAGCCATCTAATTACAGTAAATATCTTCCCATTCTGCAAAGGGTTTATTAGCAGCACTTAAGTGAACAAGAGCAATTTAAACTCCATTGAGGTATGTCTTTGTATTTAACCATCATGGGAGGGGAAATACTACTTTCAAATGTGTCCTTTGAACCATTCTGTGTAAAATCCATGTAACGAAGTTGTTCGTCCCCGTGGACACCATATGAAGAAATTTCCCACGTGGCATTTTACAACTAATTTTCATCTCCTTGAACTAAACAAACAATCTGACAACTGGTTTATGCAAATGTGTTCTGAACTTCTTTGAAGCTGCTATTTTTGAAGGCAGATATCATCTCTGCTTGGGGCTGAGCACTGAAATGATTTATATTTGTTTCAATAATAATAATCAAAAAAGCTAGAAGTTATTTTCTACATGACTTGCTCCATTAGAAACATTTATTCTGACAGGAAGTGCTGAAATGCCAGAAATAAAATGCTGGAATTACACATTTGAGTTTATGATCAAAAATCAGCAGAAAATTCCAAGTCAGATAATACTTGCCTGTTTGAACTAAACTGAGAGACATGTATTATTTAAACAGCCATACATTCTCATGCTGCTTGGCCACACCGAAAGCTCCTTTCTGAAGGGTCATATGGAAAAGGAAATGACATGGATAGGGTAGCTGAGACTATATAAATAGATCCCCAAACCTTCGTTTAGGGGAGAAAAAGAAAAGCAGAGTTTTAACTAGAACAATTTTAGCATTAAAGCAGGTTCCATGGCATCTGGAAAACCATCCAAATTTCAGGAATGCTAGTTCACTTGTAGAATAGCTGGGAAAAAAAAAACCCAAAAAGCTTCTGAGGAAAGGCTGGGACTGTTCAGCCTAGAAGAGATGGTTGAAGGGTGATCTGCAATACCTGAAAGTGCAAAGACAATGAAGACAGGGGTGCTCAGTGACAGGACTAGGAAAAAAAAAAAAAAAGAGCCAAACTAGAACACAGAAAGTTTTGTCTGAATGTCAGGAAACACTTTATAACTGCAAGTGTGACTGACAGCAGGCATAGGTTGCCCAGAAATTTTCTGGGGTTCGTATCTGGAGCTATTCAGAAGGTGTCTGGGCATGGTCCTGTGTACTCAGTACTTCCTGATAATGACATCTGGGAAAATACCTGTGAGTAGGTTCAGTCAGAATTTTTTCCCACAGTATAGATCATTACCACAGTTTGTTTACTATCCAACACCTAAACAGCTTTAAAAATGCAAAGGAACTTCATTTATTTCCTTTTATGTCACGTTGCCAACAGCGTTTTTCATCAGCCAGGCTGATGAATCAATAAAATATCTGAGATCTCTATATCCCTCATTCCATAAAATTGGCTTTGGAAAAGTCTTTTTATATTAAATTTCAGCAGTCTAATTAAAGACATTTTCAACTTTTTGAATTGTTACTCCTCTGAAATATTCCACCTGCCTACTGCTTGCTTTTTCAATCTGCTCAGTAGAGTACAGTAGTGGGATTTTTTTTCCTTCATTTTTTCCCTTCTGTAGTTTTGCTGTTCTTTCAGCCATTTCTGCAAGCAATGGTGCCTGCTGAGCAATTCAAATACTCAGCATAGTGTTTTTTAGAATTACATTTTTTAAGGAAGTCTCTAAAATGTATTTAAAAAGGTGAAGAAGGCAGGAAATCTCACTGCGTTCAAAAAGCCCTCCTGCTAGTCTAAAGCGCATCTGTATGTCCCTCAGACAGAAGCTACTAGGCTTGCTCAAGCTTTACATTAACAAATTAAAATGGGTCGATTTTACAAACAGAAAGGGAAGACATATTTATGAAAATCTACCCGATTTACTTCAGACAACAAAGAGATAGTAAATTATAATTATCAATGAGAAAGGAAGAGAAAATACAGGAGTTTAGAACTGTAGAATGTCTAGAATTTCAAGTTCTTATTTCCAGAGCTAAACAAGCACAACAAACAAGTGAAAAATAGTACCTTAACATTACAACCTCAATGAACCCTTAAAATGTAATAGTCATGGAATAGAACTCAAAAGTATCAATCAAAACTTTGATTTTCAAAAATTTTGACAATTTTCATAATTTTCCTTAGGTCTGTGGTGTGTTCTTTGTCCTGAACTGGAATATTATCATAGCAGGAGTAGCCAAACAAGTGTACTCTGCCTGTACTAGTTCTGAAAGTTGCTCCTTTGGAGCCACCTCAGCACGTTCTTTGTTCAACTTACTGTGCACCATCTGGAAAAGTTACCTCAAACCATAAATCTAATGACAGCTGCCATCCTGCCTTCTCACAGAGAGGTGTTGGACTTGATTGCAGAGCTAGACAGAAGACCGAGGGAGAAGACCAGAGTGAAGAACACAAAGAGCTGCACTATACTGAATCTCTCCTTGCTTGCCTTTGACACACATCTTGTCTATCTCTGTGCAGTCACAACACATATTCGAGTAGATGAAGTCATGATATTTCCTGTATATAATGATTCCAAACTTAGCCTCGTCATAGGGTAAAACCAGTAAACTTGAACAAAGACAGGTGAGGTGTATTTTTTCCACAGATATACTGCTGTTTATCAGTGAGCCATGGTGTTCTGTGGTTATATTATCACAGAAGTCACCACAATGGTTCTTTTTGCCTTTTACACACAGGAGAATAATCTGTGGTATCAACTCAAGTTAACATTTTAGTTTAAAGTAAATATAATTCTTACGTTAACAATTTTATAACATCCTTGAATATGCCATAGTTGGAAATTACTGATGTTTAAATACTTGCAAGAGTCAGTTAAATATATTTTACATTTAGAAATAAAACAGATCTCTATACTAATATAGCAGCTATTATATTCAAATCTATACTATACCCACACATATTCACAGCAACACACAAAGAGTTATATTAAAGACTGACAAGATGAATATTAATTTCCCATCATCACCTTACGAATCTGTATTTTTATCAGGTTTATAGAGAGGACAGCACACAATCTGCAACTGGGTTATTTCTTGTTCTTAATATATAGTTCAGATACATAGCCATTCTTTTTTGTCCTTCTTCTCTATAGGTAATCATATTCATACCAGCCAGAGGTATATGCCTGGACTGTAAAAAGACTGCAAAGTACAATGCACAAAGCAGAGATGTCACAGTGCTGATGTAAAACTTCCCTCTGTGCTGCGTGATGCCTGATCTATGGCATACACTGTAACAGGGTCAACATTGCTTAGAGCGTGTCTGAGCTCTGACTAGGTATCAACTCTCCAATGTGAAATTTTCCTGGAAAACAGTGTATCTGTCCCAGCTATGAATGAGCAATTCAAAGAAACAAGTAAAGGTATCTGATGTTTTCACAAGATTTCAACTGAGTGAGCAAGCATGTCATAAAGCACAGGCAGAGCTACTGTTCTGCACAATCCCTTCCAGACTTAGGAACTCTGATGCCCACCCGAAGATGTGAAGGTGTGTATGACAATCCTATGATGATGCCATATGCAGTCTTGTCACCAAGGAAGCAATGCTATGATAAAATACACATT
Source organism: Rhinopomastus cyanomelas (assembly GCA_013400115.1). Lineage (NCBI taxonomy): Eukaryota > Metazoa > Chordata > Aves > Bucerotiformes > Rhinopomastidae > Rhinopomastus > Rhinopomastus cyanomelas. Next base: position 10,575 of record VXBP01008113.1, read on the forward strand.
CAACCTTCTTACTAGCTAATTGCCTGTTAGGGATACTATTCCTCCTTGGCATGTGGAGTCATGGAGTGCAGCATATGCTAACATGTGCAGACACATGAAGCAACAAGCTTTGGAGCAGAATGACACTGTTTTCTCCAACGTGTAGATTTAATGCAGTCAGTAAGAAACCAGAGACATCAAAAAACACACTATGATTTACAGATAATTTTCGATACAAGAGCGTGAAAATAGTTATTTCTTAGGCACAGTATTTCTCAGACAAGCCAAATAATATTAAAATGTCTGGTTAGAACACAAGTCCCTAGCAATTGCAAAAGCAAAATTCTTTTAAGTCTACAGTACATTTATTCATCATACATCATAAACTATTCAAGTAATGTAGTGGCTGCTAAGCTTCCTTAAAGCATCTTTCCAGATGTAATATTGGAAGCACCTGCAAGAGGAAGTAGCGGTCTGAATTGCACATCTTTAAATGTAGTATACAGTTTAAAAATGTAATTAATGTACTCTTCAGGCTGTTTATTATCAGCTTTTGAAAGCAAAAAACAGATGATGGGATGTTCTGATGAAACTTGCTTTTCAGCTGCCTACAAAACTTTTTTATTCAAGTAAAGAATACTACATAATTTTTTACTGTGAATATACAGTTAAACCCATGTTACTTATAAATAGCGGTCAGTAAAACAACCCTCTGCCCAGTCAGCATGGTAACTGTTGTGGATTGGAAAGCCCAACTGTATTTTGACCAAGAACTTTTAGCTAAAGTGCTAAATGCAATGGGAGGTTTTAATAGAACCACTTGTAAATTTGCAGGCAATGAAATTATTTACTCAATTTGGCTCAAAAAAGGCAATGGGAGGGAGGGGGCAGAAACTTTTGTCCAAACCTAAACTTTTCTGCAGAAAACACACAAATTAAACTTGCAAATTCTACTCAATTTTACAACAATCAAACCTATAAAACTATAATGTCTTTTCAGAGTCTTCTTACATTTTGATTGGATGCCACCTAGAAAATTAAAAATCTTTCTATAAAAACACAAAAAGCAGAACATCACACATCTGAGTAAAAACAAAAGATTCTTTTTAACAAGTAAACCAAATATTAATCATCTGTGCTGTATTTAAAAGCAAGATTCGTGAGTGCTCATACTCTAGATCTTGAGAAAAATTACTCTAGAACAGGACAATTGAAAAGAAGAAGCAGAATGTGGTGCAATCACCAGTGTTGCTATTTCTAGAAGACTGTTTAATAGGAAAAAAGTGAAATGATTTGTCATTGTCTTAGTATCCATCCAAAGTCTTTTTACAGAGCTAATAAAAACAGGTCAACGTTTAGAGTATTTGTGAAGACATGAACAAAAAAAAAAATACTTCACTGTAAAACTGGATTTTTATATATTTAGAACAACAACGGCTTTTTAGATTAAATCCTGAGCTAAAAGCACAATAATGGCATTGCCCCAAAATTTTAAAAAGTTTAATCACTTGAACACTTTTCCCTAGAAAGAAAATTTATAAGGGTGAAAACTGGAATGCTCTGTGTGACATATTATTGGATACCAACTTTAAGTGAACTAATGAACTGTTTTATCTCAGTATTATTAAATGAATGACTCCTCAGTACTATAATTACCAATAATGACCAAAGCAGATAATTTAACTGATTTAAGTGCTCATTAAAAAAATCCTATTAATAGAAGAAAATTATTTAGTGGATGAAATAGCCTTATTCAGCTTTAGTTTTGGATTCAGTACATCATTTATTAATATATTTCAACTCAGTAAGTTGATAAGGTTCTTATCTATATTAGTTTACTTGGCCAGAATATTTTAAAAGGTTCTATTCTGCTTTAAGAAAATTAATTTTCTTTTTATGTTTTGCACAATTCTATTCTTTCTTCACTGTACAGAGTGGAATGTTAAGATTACTGAAAGAAAGGGGGTTGGGCTACACACTGAAATGCTTTTCTGGTAAGTTATGTCTCTGGCTCCTATTTCTTTCTGTTTCACCATAGCAAACTAGTCTGTTTACCCATGTTTGTTTGGACAAACAAATAATCAAGGAGAAAATCTTGAAGTGGCATCAGGTAACTATGAAATGGAAAAGTTAACTAACCTCTCAAATACATAAAGTCACTCTGCTGTTCCATGGAACACTAAAAATTGAACTCTGACGTACTCTTGTAGAAAAGACCAAGTTGTGTTGATCTGCTTGAGGGTTGAAAGGTTCTAAAGAAAGACCTGCACAGGACGAATCAATGGGCAGAAGCCAGCTGAATGAGCTTCAACATGACCAAGCACATGGTCCTGCATCTAGATCATAACAACCCTATGGAGAGCAACAGGTTGGGGATGTGTGGTTAGAAAGCTGCGCAAGAGAAAGTCACCTTGGAGTATTGGCTAATAGACAACTGAACACGATCCAGCAGTATGCCCAGGTGGCCAGAAAGGCCAACGGCATCCTGGCTTGTATCAGAAATACCATGTTCAGCAGGAGCAGGGAAGTGACTGTCTCACTGTACTATGAAATAGTGAGGCCACACCTTAAGAACTGTGTTCACTGTTGGGCACCTCCCTACAAGAAGGATACTGAAGGGCTGGAGCATGTCCAGAGCAGAACTACAAAGCTAGTGAAGGATTATTTCTCTCACTGATAGTAGTGGTAAAGGAAAAGTAAAAACAAATTAATTTTTAATTTCATTTTCAGGTATGAAACGTTGTTGTCTTGATATCTATTTACTACATTAAGAAGGTATCTGGATGGGAAGCCAAAGTAACAAATGCCACAAAAGTAATGAATGCTGTTCCTTGAGGTTTAAATCAAGGGAGGGGTATGCCATTTGGAAATGGAAGAGCATGTACTCAGTGTAGTATAAGAAGCCTATATGTAGTCAAACAGTTAAAATGTAAGAAAGAAGATTTCTTTACTGTGGCAGAGTTATTTTAATACTGTTCCAAGAGGAGCAAGGAAAAAAATCCTCAAATATTTGAAACTTGCCAAAAGAATATTTGCCTTGACAAATAGATGATATCACTATGTTCAAGAATTTAGAACAATGGCATAAACAGAATAATATATAGGAGTACCCAGTTAGCACTGGGTGGGAAAGAACCTTTCCATGTAAGACTGGATTTCTCCATCTAGCTTTACTACAGGTAGCTTGGTGCTAGCCCAGGCAGCAATAGGCATTTATTGCACCTCCCTGTTGGTCACTTTCCCATCTGTGAAGTAAGCAACTTGAGCTATTGAGATCTTGGAAGAGAGAGGTGGCTTTGTGTCTGAACAGGAAAGTTAAGTTCTTAGACACATTAAACAACAATAGTAAAAAAAAGTAGATGTGACTTGTGTATCAGGAGAGACTGAATTAAGGAAGATGTGGGATTGATCTGGAGAGCCTTTGTGAACTGGAAACATTCCTGGAACAAAGATGACTGCAGTTAACATGAGTTCTGCCACCGATAAAAGTGAGTGTTGGAAAAAGCTCCAGAAGCCGAGATACTAATTTTCAAATATGCTTTAATCCAAATTCCTTTGAAGACTTGAAATAATGAATTAGTGCCTTTTGAAAGCAAAGAAGTTAAATAAGAAAGTGTTAATACTGACATTGCTCTATTCCTAGTTTTCTTTTTAAAAAAGTCAGAAGTGCCTGAAGCTCTTCTTATTCATGAAGTCCAGAGGTTTGGACTACCTACTGCTATCAAAAAGAGTTCATCAGCAAAGGCAGGTAATTATTTTCTTTATGATCAAAAAATAAAGAGAGCATAACTTTTTCTGGATTAGAGTTTTCCAATATTTGCAACAATTATAGAATCATAGAATCATTAGAGATTGGAAAGGACCTCGAAAGATCATCTAGTCCAATCCCCCTGCCACAGCAGGATCACCTAGACCAAGTCAATGGTCAACATTTTCTAATGTAACTGTAGTTATGCAACTTCCAATAGTTTGATCTGTATAAATTAAGCAAAAGCACCATGATGAAATACATACTGCTATTCTCAAGTAATCTGGTTGATTGGTTGATCTGGTCTGCTAACCTGCAGCTTGGCTACAGAATAGACAACTACTGCAGAATAGCCGATTTTGATCCAGTTGGCTACTGAATCAAAGCCAACACTTTATACTTACTTTACACTTCTAATTTACTGAACTAGTTTACAGATATGTGGGACCAAAATGAAGGCTCTTCACTTTCAAAAGACTTAGAAAATAGCACCAGTGTAAGTAAAAGCATTCACTTTTGTTTGAGAGTAAGCATAGCTCACTAGAGAATGTTAGTTCTCTTGCATCAGATGTGCATGACATCTTTTGGACACTGTATGTAGAGGAAACCATGTAAAAATACAAAAAAGTTACTTTAAACACAAAATTATCATCAAATAAAAAATACACCATTTCTAACTGAATGATGAAACACTGTTAAGGGCTCAGTTTTATGCATGCTTGACATTCTAAAAGGGTCATTGTAAAAACCTGCTACATCATTAGTGTGGATGGGATAGTTACACTGAGAGTAAGTGTGCCATTTCTGAGTAAGCTTTTGGTACGTTCTTACTCTAGATATGGTTCTATTTGACAACCAGGTTCAGAATTAACACACAAATGAGGTCAGATAACACATAGGTATCCAACTTATAAACATGAAACTAAGAAAAAATAGGAGAAGAAAAGGAAGAAAAGGAGGAAAAGGGGCCTGCAAGAAGGCTGCAGAGGGAGAGCTTATGAAGGCTTGTAGCAGTAGGATGAGGGGCGATGGTTTCACATTAGAGAAGGGTGGAGTAAAATGAGATGTTAAGAAGACGAAAGATGCACTGGATCAGGGCTGGGACTCACACGCCTCACTTGATGACAGCCTTCAAATCAGAGCATCACTCCCTAGGAGAGGTACACAGGGTTTGTGATAGGGCAACAGAGAAGATAGAAATTACTGAAAGAGCTGGTTATGTTGAGCCTTGAGAAAAGAATGCTTAGAGGAGGATCTTATCACCATATCCCAGCACCTAAAGGGTGGCTACCAAGAAGAGAGTGACTGCATTTTCACAAGAAATATCATAGAAAAACCAAGGGGTGATGGATGTATGTTGTTCCTGAGGAGATTCTGATTGGAGCCCAGAAGAAAATTATTCCCCGTTAGAACAAGGGAAGTGGTCAGTTTTAAGACACAATTTCACAGGCCACTAGGATGTCTAATTTAAACCCTATTTTTAGCTTGATAGGTTGGACTAGATGATCCTTGAGGTCCCTTCCAACTTGGTGTTCTATGGATGTGTGGAAGAAGTTCTTTAACAGGAGGAGGGCTGAACACTAGAACATGTTACCCAGGGAGGTAGTTGAGGCACCATCCATGGAGACGAGACTGGACAAAGCTCTGGGTAACCTGGCTGGGGATGTCCCTGACTGTTGTAGCAGGGTTGGACTTTCAACCCGGGCCATTCCATGAAAAGAGAAAGAATGAACATCAGTACCTGTAGCTCCAGTGAAGTCTTACAGGTCCAGATATCTTCTGTCTTGGCATCAGGGAAAATCTATTGATTTGAGTTATTGTACCTTCTTTTACAGCCTTCACACCATTCCAAGCGGTTCCTGTGGTCAGGTCAGTATGAGGGTGATTGCATGGTAACAAGGCTTTTCTGCACAGGTGCTCTGCTGCCTTCCAGAGGTTGCTTAGCATCAAATTCTTAGCCCAAATGGCCTGTAGCTGTTTGTACTATGAGCCATGTGCACCTCACTTGTAATTCACAGTTTGATGGAAAGTCCCAGCTGGATTTCACACAACTGCTTGCAGTCCACTTGCAAGCCTATCAAATGTTTGTGAAAAGAGAATGGAATCACCCCAGTTATTACATGTATAAGCACATACTCAGGCAAAATACGTATTTTTCAGTATTGTTAATTATTTGGTTTTTAAACATACATGTTAGTGGCAATTACACATGTGATTGTGTAATGATGATGAAGATAAGGGAACTTCTGCCTTACACACCTTAACAGCCAATGAGGTATGAGTTGGGGTTTCTTCATTGTGTTGAATGGTTCTGTTTGTATCTATTAGTGACTGGCAAAAATTTTTGGCAACTAGAACTTAAAGATACTTCAATGCTGAAAAGAAAGTTTTAACACTCTTTCTTAAGACGAAGAATNAAGGCTTGCCATTGAAAAGAAGGCTTGCCATTAAAAGAAGGCTTGCCATTGATTGTATTGCATGTTTTCAGTCTGCCCACTACTCAACAAGGAAATTCTTGATGCACTGAATCACTAGGTCGCTGATGCACTGACCTAACAAGAGTACAAAGTGTCCCTTCAATGATTTCTTTTAACTCTATAAAGGATTAACAACACAGATGTGTCACAAGAAAATGTATTTAAATGACAAAAAAACTAATATCAAGTGAAAATGGAGCTTCTGAAAAACTTGGGAATGGTGGGTTGTTAATCTCAAATCTATAGATTTCACAGGGACGTCTAATATGTGGAAGTCCCACATGAAAAATGGTTTATAGATTATAAATGGAATTATTATGCTCAATTTGCAAAACATTTTGGGTATTTGTTTGTTTTCTTTAAATAAGAAAACAATCCTAATCTGGAAGGTTTTATTTCAAAAGTATCAAATATTCATTTAAAAGAATTACAAATGATTTTTTTTTCAAAAAGACAGTGTTCAAATACAGCAATCTTTCGAATGTTACTATGACAACATATAGTAACACTAATTTAAATCAGCATTTCCTAAATACAGTCACACAACCATCGGAGACACTTCTATTCTGTGCCCTTAACGCATTGAGGCAATACAAGGTTGTGGCTGCATGTCTTTTTCATAGCTATACCTGTACAACCCTAGAGCCTACAGTATTTCTAGATTATTTAACTATTAGCCTTAGCAATGTAATAACTAAAAGAAATTTATGAATCTCTGACTTCTGCAAGCTTGCTTTCTTTTGTACGTTTGTTCCATATAAGGTCTCAGCATGGCTGTTCCTGGTGCTTTGTCAGGTAATCTACAAGTTTTCCATCTTGACATTTTCATTGCTTTCAGCTTCTGAGGGGCTATGTAATGAGATTATTGAGGACCTGTGGCAGAAAATTGCCTTAAAGCTTTTTAATAAAAGCTGGGTAACTGAAATTTTCAGCTAGTATGGTATATACAGAAAGTGTTAACTGACAGTACAAAGTGAAACTATCGTGGTTCTCACTATTAGAGCTCTAGTTCCTGAGTGTGAGATAGCATAACAACTTTGATATGAAAGTTAGTGGAACAGTCAACTGTCAGTGTTAGTAATGTTTTTGTTACAATGACTAAAAGCCTTTTTTGATCTAAGTGAAACTTATTTAGCTGCAAAACCAGATAATAGTGCCTGCCAGCTCTTTGTGTTAAGGATCAGGGCAGAGAAAAATGCAAAAGAAACAATTATATTTTATAATAACCCAAAAATTTCTACTTTCATCATATAGACCAGGCCTAAGGAAAAGATAAAGAATCATGTTTTGCATCACCAAATATACTTTCATTGACACTAGAATATGTCAGGTATATTCCTTGGACTTGAAACTTCCTTGTATTTTAGGTTTTCAGCATTATAATTTAAGAAAGAGAGAATCAGTAAAGGGTCTGTGTATTAACTCACACATCTAATCCATGAAGAATCTGAAGACCCCACCTTAGAAATACATTTGGCACTGAAAAATCTAAACTTGTGACTACATTCATCCATTCATGTGTTAAATGCTCCCATTAAACTAACCTGAGTAAGATTTTTACTTGTTTTATTTCCTTTTTGGCAAGGACAATTTTAAGAATGAAAATATTGTTAACAATTAAGCTTAAATATTTTTTCCAAAAGGCTACTTGGAAATAGTTGCTCAAATTGCAAAAATTCTGAAGACGCTCCTGGTATGTAAGAACAGTTCCCTTTGTTCTCCAGCAGGAAAAAAGTGCTTCTCACAATGACGATGTATGCACAGGCATCAATGACAATGAACTCATTGTACTGGAGAACAAAACCAGTATTTCTACAAATACTTTTGTTTCACATTAAATGTTTAAGCCTTTTTTACAAAAGTCCAATAAAGCCAAGATAATCCATTGTACATTTTGACTGTCTTTAGTGACCTCTGTTTTCGTTACATGCATTTGTGCAATGTTTTTAATTGTATACATTTATATACTATAATAAATACGATGTATTTTATATATATTATTAGTATAATAATTTTGTTTATCTGTACATTAACTTTACTCAGTGAAACCTGACACTTCATTACTGAATCATTTTGCCCACCGCATTGTTGCTATCTGATTTGCATGGCTGACTCATTGTAACATAACAATAAAAATAACAATCTGAGCTTAAACCGAGTGTTTTCTGGAGTTTCTTTTGGCAAATGTTGGACCAGAGGATTTTTTGATGTCACTGCCTGTCTGGACTGTTCCTTTATTCCATGAGTCTATGACTTTTTACAAAGCTGTAAGCTTCACTGTAGTAGAAAACAATGACGACAAAAGTTTACACACATAAATCCAATGCATCAAAAACAGAAGTCATGGCTGGCAGGAGCAGTTTGAAGTGTTTGGAGAACACTTAAATTATTAAGCATGTGAACTGCCAGAAAGTCTAGGAGTTGTGGAAAACACCCAACTGAAAAGGTGACGGAGCGTCTCCAGCCCACGAGCAGCAACAACATCAGCTGCAGAGAGAGCTGTTTGTCCACCTTCCCAACTGGAAAGGAAATAATGTTTGTAAGAGGTCTATAAATTATTAGCATTGCTTTTAGAGGCTTGAGGCTGGAAGTGCTAACTCAGCAACAGGTTACTTCTACAATATAGCTTTTACATGATTTTACCTGAATCAAAATTTATTCACAGCTTTCAGCTATTTTTCATGCAAGAAGAAAGAAAGAAACAAGGACAAGACAGTCATTTTTCAATGGGCTTTAGAGGCTCTGTTTCTTCTATTTGACAGATTTCACTACTCCTAAAGATGTTTTTTGGCTGATGTATAAGGTGGATTGCTCACAGTTGGGCAAAATGTCAAAACCAAAAAGGGAGTGGGAAAAAATTCTATTAAATCTTCTTCACCACTCCAGTTTTAAAATAATCACATCTCTTTCCTTGTGTCTCTAGACAACTTTACAGAAGTGACTGAAATCCCTTAATAACAGTGCCTGTAAATTAAATCTAATGTAATTAATTCCTGGCTTGTCTGAGGCATTCCAACGTTAAATAACAAGAGTATGAGATGTGAGCAAGTCCAGCTAGATATCTGTAGCTATTCTGAGCATTTAAATTTCACTGCTGATGATAGGCTGCTTGGTGCTTCTAGAAGCTGTCACCAAAAAACACAGCAAGTATTTTTATTTTGCCTCATCACAGAGTCTTCCCAAAGGAAATAGACTCAAAGCTAATATAATTAACACAAAAGTTTAAGTGAGGCTTAGTCTCACTTCACTTTTCTGAAGATCTTTCAAGTTCCAAAATACATAACTGGTAATATAAAACTCATTGTTATAACTACTTTGTTAATGCACATAGTAGCTCTCCAGGTGTTGCATATGATATTGTACAAACCACTGTCCTACCTCTGGGCTGCTGCTACAGATGTTTGGCTTCTTCTATGTAAAATATAGCTACAAAAATAGCTGAGAACAGGATAATTCATGTTAAAATATCCACTCCTGATTGTTATAATATAAGATGACAGACACACTGTAAGGATTCTTTCAGACACAAAAACCCACAAATCTAGTGCAACAAAAATACCTCAAACAAACCACAAAACCTCTCCTTATTCAGTGAAAAGCAAAGTTTCACTGGTGGTGAAAGTCACTCCTCAACCTGTGAATATACAAGAAATTGGCATTAAGAGATCCCTTACAAATAAATTAATCATTTTAAAGGAATTTATAAAAGCATTTACTGTGGAGGAAACAGATTTAACAGCAGCAAGGAAAATATGATGAAAGTTTAGCTTTCCTGGCTCAAATGAGACCAGTAGGCACTTAAGCCACTTCTGAAATACAGATTAATAACAAATATGACCCAGAGGTAAATGTGTCATTATTTGGAAAAAGGAATTGAAAACCTCCTTTGAGAGGAGCTCAGCTAGAAACTAAAATGTATTTTGATTAAAGGCAACCAAAGTCACTGCTGACTGAAACTAGACAAGAAGGACGTTAAATGAGTAAAAAAGAAATCATTACTAAGCAGAGTAGCTGGAGGTTATTTCAAAATAATAACTTGCAGAACCTTTATGTTGAGTTTTCAAACAGTGAGTTATTACAAGAGAGAAAGCACAGCTTACTATAGAGAACCTTAAACCATGATTTCTTACTAAAACAAATTTGAAAGCCCACCACAGAGATATTTTCAGTCAAGTTCCTGAAGATACAAAGGAAAAGAACGGAGAGTAAAATGTTCAGGAATACTAATATTTTAGTGTGTGTGACAGGACTATTCTTTAGAGAGCCAAACTTAAATGTTTTCAGTACTGTAGACTTCTGAGTGAACATTTCAACCACTCATGCTCAACACTAGAATTTATTCTGACTATTCAAAACATCCTTTGCTTTGGAATATTCACAAGCACAATGTGGCAGATTTTATTTTATAGTCGTTTCCAAAAGAATTGTTTTGTCCTGTAGCAAGGCATGGATGATGAAGAACAGATTATATTATTGCTTCAACTGAATACACAAAAATAGAGTTGTTAATTGTGTCTGGTGTTGGTGACAGGAAGTACAAGAGAATACATATAACAAAAAAAGGGAAAAAAATACTGTGCAAATGTACTATTTCACTTGATGCAATAAAATGTTCAAGGAATTCAGTTTTCCTGCTGTCAGTTGCTTCAAAATCTTCCTTTTCAAAACATACAGTGACTACTGAAGATGTTCTCCGCTTCCTGTGGAAAGGCTTATCTTCAACCACACACTTTAATTTTGATTATGTTTTTATAAACATTGATCAAAAAACTTAAGTACTTAGAGAAGAAGTCAGATTGAATCAGTGAGTATTTAAAGATCTCGGTACCTACTAAATAGTATTTTATTCTTGGATGATACAGTTATGAACCTAGCTGAAAAGCAAAGCTTTCATGGAAGTCATAGAATCTTGTCTTCAAAATTTAGTGTCACCAGTTAGTACTGAAACTATCTTTGCTCTCTTTTAAGAAGTCAGTAACTTTTGTTCTGACTTAGAGGAAGTTTTACCTAAGTTTGGTCAGATAGCTTTAAGAACTCAAAGCAACTCTAAAGGAAAGAATACTAAAAATACAGGTTGCTACTTACCAACTTTTTTTGGATTTTCTTCCAGAAGTGATAAGCAGAGGTTGCCATCATTCCCTAGTTCTTATGATATACGCTGAATTCTAAGGTGGCTAAATCTTTAGCGTGTAATCAGTGTTGAGATTCTAGTGTGTGCAGAAACTGTCTGCTTAACGTACAAGTATGAACATAGCCAACGGGTTTAACAAAACAAGACTGGAAATCAGGAAACAAAATCTCTATCCGTATCTCTCTTCATAAAGCCTATAATAGATGCTTCTATGAAAGGAATACAGTTCTTCAAAAGATGTAAGCATTAACTGTTTGATCAAGACACCTATAAATAAATTCACAGCATTGTACATATTTAGATGGTTGGGGGTGGGATTAATATATTCAGCAGTAGAGAATTTTTAACTTTGGAGACAAGTCAACCAAGCACCTATCAAAAAAGTATTGTTCACCTATTTGGTATCAAAGCTATGAAACCCAGCTGCTGATGATTGGTGTTGAAATACTATGTTAAACTCTTCTGCACTACCAGAATTTCCAATGTTTTTAAACAACTGCTTCTGTCTGAAGATACAATCACTCAATATTTACAGATGGATAGGAACTCCCAGATGACCATGTGCCACTATACACGCAACAAGAACAGAGCCCAAACCCTGATCAGACACATAACCCTGGTCAGATAATCACTTGTTCACAAGACTATGATCAAAATGGAATTCCTTAAAATCTAGTATAGTCTTTTATGTCAAAATCAGAAATATTTAGATTAAGTATGATGACGCTCTAGAACAGCTTCCCAGAGGTGGTATGACTGTCCCACCCTTGGAAGTATTCAAGGCCAGATTAGATGGGGTTTTGAGGAACCTGATATGGTGATTTGTGTGATCCTAGGTGATCTTTAAGCTCCCTTCCAACACAAACCTTTCTATGTTTCTGTGATTTTGTCATTCTATGATTTTTCTCTCTAGACCGTCCCCTGTTCAGATATTAAAGGTTTCTCCTCATTCTTAAACCTCTAATTCAGAGATTTAGACACAGAACTCACTAAGTTAGAGTGTTCTAAATTCAGACTGTTCCTATGGAACTCAGTGATGTAAAAAGTTTGGAAAAGATATATAGAACCAGAATTCAGTTAATTTAGTTCACTCAGATGCATTTCTCCAACTTACACCACAGCCACCCGTCATGTAAGCTGAAATGTAATCCCCTGCTACGAGGTGAGGTGTTGGAATCCTAAAAGTCTTGTTTTTCACAAGAGTAAAACATATATTAATCAAGGCATTCATGTAGGTCTGATGAATTTTGTAGTATTTCATAGAATCATAGAATCATAGAATCATTACAGATCGGAAGGGACCTCGAAAGAAATTTCATTTGTTTTAGGGTTGGGTATTTTTGATAATTTGTTGTTATCTTTCAGAGCTCTTCAGAAAAGGGACTGAGTGTAGTTCCAAGACAATACAATATATCATCTCAGTATAATTCTTCAGGAATAATGAACATTTTTAGGATTTTTTAATTATTGCACAGAAAGATATAGAAATCAAAATGTTAATTGAATTGTACTCCTTTTTTTCTTTTAAGCATTTTCATCCTGTCATTGCACTTTCTTTACATATTGCATTTTCCTTCTCTGGCTTTTATCATTACCATAGATGTTCAATTAACTTGAGAATAGATTACTCTTTTGGCTTTTTATCTCTTGCTCTCTGTCAACGGCGTGGCACATGGGTGTTATGAGGTATCATATGCTATCATACATCATCAAGAAAAGTGAAGGATCATTAAGCATGAGAGGCACCTGCTGATTAGCTATTGTTAGCTGCAGTGCAGTCAGCTTTGTGTGAACCACTAAACCTAGTCTCCCACTACAGCTCTGGTATTTCTATAGTAAAATTGATTTACAAAGAGTAAAGGATGTCCAGTTCAGGAATGGATATCAGTAGCGCTGTCATGCATCAGTATAGTTAGGAGTAGACCTCCTGGAGAGTAACCATGAAGAGAAAGATCTTGGAATCCTGCTAGAAAATAGGCTCACTATACAGTGCACCCTTGTTGCCAAGAAGGCTAATGGGGTTCTGGTGTGCTTTAACTGTGTGGCCAGTAAGTCTGGAGAGGTTGTCTTCCCCCTCTACCATACCCTAGTGAAGCCATATCTGAAGTACTGCGTCCGCTTCTGAGCAACCCAGCTTCCCAAACAAAGTTTCACTATTGAACGAGGATAAATTCACAGAATCCGAGAATTTTTTCAGCTGGAAGAGACCTTTAAGATCAAGTATAGCTACTGACTATTCACCACCAAATCCAGTCCCTCACAGCTACATCTATATGACTGTTAAAATCTTTCAGAGATGTTGACTCCACCACTTCCCTGGGCAACCTAGTACACTCTGTGAATCGTGTTTCAGTGAACAAGGAAAAAACCATCCATTAAGAGAAACAATGGCAGCAGAAACAATCTAAATGCAATAATAAGGAGAAAAAAGTCCTTTTGCCCCACAGGAAGAACAAAAGCTCTTAGTAATCTAAAAGACACATATAAGACATTTATAAATGTTTAATGTGAATGTTCCATAGGAACAGTCTGGATTTAAAAAATTCCTTAACTTATTGATTTATGTTTCTAAATATCTGAATTAGAGTTGTAAGAATAAGGAGAAACCCTTAATATCTGAAGAGAGGATGGTCTAGTTCGAAAAAACACAGAACCACAAAATCACAGAATCATAGAATGGTTTGTGTTGGGAGGGAGCTTAAAGATCACCCAGGATCACACAATCCACCAGATCAGGTTATTCAAGATGCCATCTAATTCAAAGATGATCATTATCATTCTTGAACTGTTCCAAGGATGAGGCATTAATACCACCTCTGGGCAACCTGTTCCAGTGCCTCATCACATTCACAGAGAGGATCTTCTTCCTCACATCTAATCTAAATCTACCCTCTCTCAGTTTAAAAACATTATCCCATCTATCACTACATGCCCTACTAAAATATCCCTCTATGAGTGTCCTGCAGGTTTCCTTTAAGTACTGGTCGGCTGCTATAATGTCCCTGTGGAACCTTCTCCAGGACAAACAGCCCCATCTCTCTCAGCCAAACCTCTTATGAGGAGTGTTCCAGCCCTCTGAACACCTTGATGGCCCTGAAATATGTCTTTTACCTCCTATGGAACTGCTGCAATAGATCCATGTCCTTCTTGTGTTGCGTCTGCAACAGAATGCAGCAGCTTGAAGAAATCACAGAACCACATTTCAGCCTCTTGTATAATCTCAAAATAGCAGGTGTTTGGGCTGTTTTCCCTCAGCAGTGTGTCCTGCAACCCTGAACACAGACAAAATTCCAACCTGGAGAACCCGGAACAACAAGAAGCAGAAAGGGACAGGCGGAGTGGGAGAGGTCAGAAACTTTCTCCAAACCCAAACTTTTCAGTGGAAAACACACAAATTAAACTTGCAGATTCGGCTTAGTTTTTCAAACCATGACAAATTCCAATGTTAAGATTTAGACTGATTTTCATTTTGTGTTTCAGACCATCCCAAAGCATGAGTGTATATACAATGAGAGAGAAATACTAATTTATTTTCCTTTCATCTGCAAGACAGTACTTGCAGTTATATTAAGGAGTGCTGTGAACAAAACATACAACCCTGATTGTCAATAAAGTGAAACTTTTTCGAATATACTTTCCTTTTCCTTGTCTCCTGTTGGACCTTACTGCTGCTTCTCCTTCAGCTGCAGAGCAGTCACAGATGAGAATCAAGGACTGAGCATATGTAAGGATCCTCTAGCTCCTGTTCTGTGAGCGAATAGACTGTGTGACCGGCAACTGAAACAAAGCAGGAGGATCCATCTGTATCACCGGCCCCTGAATTTAGTACAGGGCAGGGTCACTAGTCACACAAACAGATTATGAAATCTACTAAGAGTCCAACTATCACTCTGTTTTACGCTCCAGAAAAAAAAATAATTATAAAAACCAAGAAAGACATCCATAAGTATATTTCTGTTGCTTTGTCTGCCCTTACTGAAAGCAGCTATATTTCAGTGTTTGGAGGCAACTGGTTTTCTACAACAGCCAGCTAAGCAATAAACAGACCTATTTCTGTGCCTTATTCAGCCAGAGTTAAAATAAATCTTTTATGATTGCCTTTCCATGCTGTCTCACTGAGACTTACAGGCACAGAAGCAAAATGGACCCAGTGCTAGATTCTGAGAGACAACTGTGAGGTTCTTAATATCAAAATATTATAACTCTGCTACTGCAAAATGCTCAAACATCTACTTTTTTTTAATTACCTTGTCGCATTTATGCTATGAAAATGTACATGGAAAGTCAGAGTAGTTGGTAGCCAGGCCTGTACACAGAAGCTACTGAAGTTGCACCAGAAAAAGGTGAGGGTTTGTGGTGTAGTCACTGTCAGCAGCCTGTGAACATAAGCACATCCTATTCACCCTCACAGAACAACACAGACTGCCACACTCATGTTATATGATGTTTGGACAGTCCATCTGCATTTATTTCCACATATTTTCTCTATCTTTAAGAGAAGAGAAATCAGAACTGAGGGAATTTAATATTGTGTGTCTTGTCCTTACTATTTCTTGTTTAGAGCACTGCAGCTTTAAATCCAGAATTAAAAAAGCTGAAGTTTCACAGTTTCTTGGGTTCAGTGGAGCATGTAGGTCATGAGAAGTCACTGGTAAGTTCATGGATCAAGAAAACAAAACTTCACAAGAGTCCAGCCTGCCTCATGGCAGTGTCCAGCTTATTTTGTTCGGATGTCCGTCTGGTTTCTCAGGATATCCAGGTCCAACCATTACCCATGTCATTTATTCCCTGACGTTCCTGATGATCTGGAACTTTGTCAGCAAACAACCTTCACACAAGGGAGCCTCTAAGCAGTTCCTCCACAAAGCCACAAGAGCAGGTTGCTATTGTTTTTGTTACGGTTCTCTTAGCCTGCCCCTGCAAGCAGGGAATGATAATAACCTCCTTTTTTGTGTAGCTCCCTAAAAGGCTGTTCTCTGGGTTATGGTAATTGTTTCAGTGAAGTCCACAAAAGGCGTAATTGAATGTAAATTGAATAATTAGAGAACGGCTCCTGCAAATACCTAGGGTCTAAACACACACGAGTTTATATGCTGCACACAAAGAGAAATGAAACCTTTTAGCAAGCTGGTGTCTTGCTCTGACTGTTTAATTATTCTTCCAATGATACTTTTAGCTATGCTGGAATACACACTGGAGTATCGAGACAGACATAAAGAATTCAGCGAGTTCTGTCACGTCTTCCTCGTCTGAGGCTTCAGTGACAATGATAGGCAAGGAATACGGAGAGGAGGAAGCAGTAAGGAAAAACCTCACATTTGTTATATATTCTCCAAGACATCTAGCAGGGGCTTGGGTTCTGTAAACAACATAAATAATTAACCCCAAAACTCTTTAAATCATTCTTGCCGATTGCTTTTTCAATTTACACCTTCACTAGCATAGTTTATATTTAGGTTTACCAGAGTGTTGACAGAGTTTCCGCGGTCTCAAGGTTATTTTTTTAAGCTCTAGTAAACTAAAACACTCCTCGTGTTCATATTCACTCTTTCTGTGTTGAAACACCTGATTCAGTACCATAACTGCCATCCTTTATATCAGATCCTGTAAACCCACTGTCTCAGCCCAAGACTGAGCACAAGATTTTCGCTTCTAAAAGTCCCCTTTGTCAAGGAACATCCCAGCTTTTTTACAAAGCTCGACTTTCTAACTCCAAGTAGACTATAAGATCGGTAATGTTAGGCCATTTGAACTCTTGCATTGGCAAAAATGGACATTTAGGACTAGTACAATCGAGAAAATGAAATAAGTGTTTCGCTCCAGCTTTAAACGTGAACAGAGCTCATTTGTGTCACGTTTACTCACCTTCTGGCAAGTTGCATTTGTCAGGCCGATGATTAAGGTCAGATTGCCACTGTCCTAAAGATGAAATCACAATCACTTAGGAGAGTAAAGAACACTATTTATTTTACATTACCATTTTGTAAAGAAGCAAAGAGAATTAGTGAAGAGAGTAACACAAGACTGTGTGCTGGTTACAGTCACTGGCTGGCAAAGGCAACAACAAACCACTCCATATTAACTGGGAAGAAGAGGTAAGAAGGGCAAGATTATGCCAGAATTTAGTCATCCATGTGTTTACAGGACAGAGCCACTACTATAAAGTATTTATTCAGGAAGATTATGAACCAACAGAAAGTTAATTACTCTAATTTTCTTTTGCTCACAGAATGATAGAACCACAGAACGATCAGAGTGGGAAGGGACCTCCAAAACTCATCAAGTCCCACCCACTACCAAAACAGGGCTGCCCAGAGCACAGTGCTATGTCCAGGCAGGGTTTGAGTATCTCCAGAGCAGGAGAACTCACAGCCTCCCTGCACAGCCTGTGCCAGGGTTTTATGGCTTGCACTGGAAAGAGCTATAATTTCTAAATGATACTTCTTTATCTTTCTCTTCTGTATTCTTATAGATCTGAATGCTGGATTTTTTTTATGCTAATAAAATGTTGTTCACTACTGCAGTTGTCAGCTGTCTGCATTATGGTGCAGCATCAGTCCGCAAGAACAGGGAACAGTTCCGCAGCTTCAGTGGCACATTTTCATGCCTTTGCCTGTCTCTTGGAACCAGACAATTTCACAAAACTAAGCAGTGTCTTCTCAGAACAAGCACGGTGAACAAAATTGCCAGCCCTTTCTTTTTTTTTAAGGAAGATGTCAGGAATACTTCAGAGGACTAAAAATGTCGAGGGTAAAGTTAACCATAGAGGACTTGTGCTTACAAAATGCCAATAGGTCAATATGCATAACAGTATGCAGATTACAATAAACACAAAAGCAAAAGGAACTTTCTGTTTTAAAGCTCAGCCTTAGGATTGCCTACAGTTAAAACAACGGAGGTTTAAAAAAAGGGTTGAGAAATACTGTTTATTTCAAATAAACTGTAGGTTTACATTTGGGGAATGAAGGCCAAGAATAGATTTATAAGTGCTGCTCAGGTCATTTAAGTCAAAGTTTAAATGCTTTCAGCCTGTTTTCCTATGGTGATTCTCTCACAAAGAGCAGTGTTATCTGGTATAATGCAAGTAAACCAGAACTCCCCATTTGAAATCCTGTATCCAACATTCTCTGCTGTTTGAGCTCAACCCTTCAGGTCACATCTGAAAAGTTCCTCAGAACCATTGTTTAGGAAGACCATGTATTCACCAGCAGAAATTCTTCTAAGAAGAGGTTCTGGCATTACTGAATGAAATGAAAATACAAAGCTATATATTTTAAGGTTTAGGTGTGCTTCAGGCTTCTCTGAAAACAACAGATGCAGGTCACTGCTCTGATTGCCCTGCTGCTAAAATGGGCAGAGTTTTAGAGAGCAGGTGTGAAAATAGCAGAAGCCAGTTATACTCATTAATGGTCCTCTGATCATGTAATAGCTCATCCTGAAGGAAACCCCTTGAAGTCACGTTCTCTCTTACAAACTTCCCCAGACAGCACTTAGACAGGATTGAGCTAACAAAATTAAAACAAAACCAGATTACTAGACACTGAGTCTTCTTTTCACTCTCATTTTCTAACTCATTCCATGCACAGAAGCTACTTAAATCTCTCTTCAAAGTACCAAACAAATGTTCCATGAATGCAATGTTCTTCACAGAAGAGGAAGCACAAGCAACCCAGGTTAAAGAGGAAAAGCTACAAATTACACGATGCTGCTTGCAAACTGGTATCAATACAGACAGAACAGTATATCATAAAGAATCATACTGGGATTACTGATTCCCTCGTGTTTAAAAGAAGGGGGAAAGTGTGGAAGGAAAAAGAAAATGAAAGAAAAAAAGTCTGTGGTCCTTTTAGGCTTCTGTGAAAAAGGGTAAATAAGGCTCTCTTTTCCACTCCAAAATTCCTACAACAGGTCTGAAAAAAAAATCCTTCTGGAAGATGAGGATATTTGGAAACTGAATCAGAAGGAGTTATGTTCTTAAATCTTGATTGCAGACAAACTGTGTTTAGTAAGTACAAAGCTTGATTCATGGAATAGGAGTCTTGAGACCAAAAGAATTAAATGAGAATTTGGTGTAAACTGAATCAGCATCAAGATATCTGTAATGGAAAACTACATGGCTGATCATATCATCAGACAGATTTTGTTAGAGTGAACAAAACACTGGTCAGAGGCTGCACATCTATAATGTAGGCAGAGCTGGTTTGGCTGATTATGTCTAGGGAGACTAGATTGCTATCTTTGTCTACAGCATTTGGTTGTAATAATACACAGCCCACTATCGGCTTCTCAGGAGATGAAAACTCATCTTCCCTTGTTGCTATCCATTCTCAGGAAGTTTTCTGCAGGAGCATAGGAGTGTCACGGTCCAGAATCCCTGAACATTAGGGATTGGAAGGTACCTCAAAAGATGACCTAGTGCAATGCTCTCACCAGAGCAGGACCACTTAGTCACACAGGAACATATACAGATGGGTTTTATAGATCTCCAGAGAAGGAGACTCTACAACCCCACTGGGCAGCTCATTCCAATGTTCTGTCACTCTTACCATGAAATTCCTCCTCATATTTGTAAGGAACATCCTTTGATTCAGTTTACACCCATTGCCCCTTTTCTTATCATTAGATGAATTTGACAAGAACCTGGCGCCATCCTCCTGACACCCATCCTTCATATATTTATAGACATTAAATCAGGTCACCCTTCAGTCTCCATTTCTGCAAGCTAGAGAGATGTTTCACTACCTTCATCATCTTTATGGCTCTGTGCTGGACTATTTCCAGCAGTTCTGCGTCCTTCCTGAACTGAGGGACACAGAACTGGACACATTTTTCCAGATGTGGTCTCACAAGGGCAGAGCAGAGCAGGAGCATCTCTCTCCATCTGCTAATCTCCTTCTGATCCACCCCAGGATTCCATTGGTCTTCTTGGACACAAGGGCCCATTGCTGGCTCATGGTCATCCTGCTGGCCACCAGGATCCCCAGGTCCCTTTCTTCTATTCTGCTCTCCAACAGGTCAGTCCCCAGCCTAGACTGGTACCTGGGGTTTTCTAGCCCAGATGCCAGACTCCACATTTATCTTTGTTATACTTAATTCAATTTCTCTCACTCAGGTCTCCAGCTTGTCCAGGTCCCACTGAATGGCAGCACAGTCTGCTGGGATGTCGGCCACTCCTCCCAGCTTTGTGTCATCAGCAAACTTGCTGATTCTAATCCCTCATCCAAATCATTAATGAATAGACTGAATAGTAGTGGTCCCAGTACTGACCCTTGGGGGACTCCCCTAGATACAGGCCTCCAACTAGACTGTGCCCCACTGACCACTGCTTTCTGGCTTCTATCCTGCAGTCACTTCACCATCAACCTTACTACCCAATCATCCAGACCACACTGCCTCAGTTTGGCTGTGAGGATGCTGTGGGAGACTGTGTCAAATGCTTTACTGAAGTCAACACAGACCACATTCACTGCTTTGCCATCATCTATCTACCTGGTTATGAACTCATAAAAGGCTATCAGGTCGGTCAAGCATGACTTCCCTTTCATGAAGCCATGCTGACTGGCCTTAATGACTCTCTTGTCCTTGATGATCAACTTTCTTGGGATGGAGGTGAGGCTGACCTGTCTATAGTTACCTAGGTCCTCGCTCTTACCCTTTTTGAAGATTGGAATGACGTTTGCCATCTTCCAGTACCCAGGCAATGGGTCCTCTAGCAATTGCTTGAAAAGGCCAAAGTTGGCCCTCCTGAAGTCCAGGGTTGTGATTCTGCTAGCTAGTCTGTTCCTACCACACAAGACCCTGAACTCCACCATCTCATGGTCACTACAACCAAGGCTGCCCTCAACCTTCACTGCTTCAACCAGACTCTCCTTGTTGGTGAGTACAGGATCCAGCAGTGCTCTTCTCCTAGTGGGCTCTTCCGCCATTTGCAACAGGAAGTTGTCCCCAATGCACTGGAGGAACCTCTTAGACTGTGAATGACTGGCTGTATAGGACTTCCAGCAAATATCAAGGCAGTTAAACTCCCCCGTGTGAACCAGGGCCTGTAGCTTTGAGGCTGCTGTCAGCTGCCTGTAGAAGGCCTCATCAACTTCCTCATCCTGATCTGGTGGCGTGTAATAGACACCCATGACAGTGTCACCCATGCCAGCCTGCCCCTTAATCCACACCCACAAACTCTCAGCTGTCTATTCTTCTCTTCCTGGACAGAACTCAATACATTCCTGTTGCTCTTTCTTTTCTCAGTAAAGAGCTACCACGTGGACTTGCTGATCTCTTCCTCCTGAAAAGGACATAGCCGTCCATGACCACATTCCAGTCATGCGAGCTGTCCCATCATGTCGCTGTAATTGGCACCAGATCATAATCACCTGACTGGACACAGATTTCTAACTCCTCCTCCCTATTCTCCATGCTGCATGTATTGGTGCACGGGCATTTCAGGGAGCAAACTAAGCGCTCTGATTTCACCCTGGGACAGTGAGAGGCCTCATGGTTTTCATCAAGACCAGAGCACTGCCCTACTGGTGCAAAACACTCTTAATTTTGCAGCCTATTCCATTCTGTAAATGGGAAAGCAATATTCAGAGGTCATTATGAGGACGTAACTATTGATGCCTGGCAGGAAATCAAACATTAACAGACATCTCCACTGGAAAAATATACAATATATTATAGTATATTCTTATTTCAAGGAAAGTTAAAACAGAAATATTCTTTACAGGCATTGAGGAACTCGAAAAAATATCCACATCTTCAACAGATTGAAATAAAAATATGAGTAAATTTAATTCACAAGATGTTTTAAGAGTCTCCAATATAACAAAAGGAAATTGGATACATCTTTAAAAACTTTTTTTTTAAATAATTTAAAGCAATTATTTCATAATTATAACAAAATAACAATTATAACAAAAATTGTTCATAGAGTCGTAGAATGGTAGGGGTTGGAAGGGAAGTGTGGAGATCATCTAGACCAACTGACCAATAATTTAGTAATCAGAAAGTCTTTCACTAAAGTGATACACTGAAAGAAAATCATAACTAAGTCTAGCAAACAAAACCAGAGTACAATGTAATTATTAATCATCTAGATTATTGAAAAAATTAAGACAACAGAATGATGAAATGTCTTATCAGCACACTGATAAATTTATAGAGAGATTGATAAAGTTTTAGAAGTAGGATTAAGGATTGCTAATGAGAAACTAAAAAATTCACTCTGGACTAGTCATTTTATCTGATGCCCTTCTATACATTACATTTCCACTTTGAATTATTGCCTTAATGCTGATCCTTCAGTGGATTTATCTATTTTTCCGTACCTTATGCATGGTTTTTCAATCAATCTGTAACATGCCTTCAAATAACTTGAGGTATGTTTCCTTACCCTGTTTTCTTTACAAAACCACTTTCACTTAAAAAACAGACAGCAAAATCCTAAAATGGACCTTCGTAGGAGACAAGAAAGGAGTCTTCATGTAGTAACAGTGCATTAACATGTACAGCTAATGACAATATTCCCACTGTATAAAGTATCAGTAAGCCTTGAAAAATACAAGTAAGGTGGGGACTGATAAATATAACTGTACTTTCCAGTCCAAATATGCTGTAAATATTCTCATTAATTTCATTTCTGCTTGGAAAGATGTTACATAAATAGCATGATTACAGCATGCTCACCTTCATAATGAGTTTCTACCAAATATGTTTGACCAGGGACAGCATCCATTAAAATTACTAATCTGTGCCACCAATGTTGTCCAGAACTTACTGGGTTCAGGATTAGACACATGGTTAAAAAAAGACTCTCTAGAATTTGGGGCATTGAAGAAAAGCTGACCAGTGTTCAATTTTTAGTGTCAAAGAAGTGTCATTATAATGAATTACATCCTAGAACCAGAATCCTTGTAGTTTATCTATAGATACATGTGTGGATAGCTTGGTACAAAGATACTTCATTTTATCTTCCATTTAAAATATAAAGGCACTTGTTAGTATTTTTTCAGAGCAATAGTTTAAGAACAGCTAATTTGCGATAGGTTTTTTGTTTTTCCCAGCTTCCAAAGAAATCCTGGTTGGCCTGTAGGCCAGGGGTGTAGACAAGCTGAAGTCCCAGTATCTCTGTAGTCATATGACATTAATTTTGTTATGTAAATAGCAAAAGACATAACAGGATGTACTACTGATGCTCAGCGTGATTGATCTTCATCTTGTCAAAACAACTCCAGTAGTGCCAATTTTTGATAATACAGAGGGCCAAAGACACTAAAAAGAGCTGAATCTGTGGTATCCTGGGACTGAATACTTAGTTATTGTGAAGTCATAAACTTCTTGGACCAGAACATCTTGGAGATAAGGCAAATATGATTTTGAGAAACCACTTAAATACTTTTTCTCATTGTTATTACATAATATTTGCGTTTTGTTAGCATCCCTTTTCTGCAGACACTCTACATGAATGCAAAGATTAAAATCAAAATCAAGCAAACAAAACAAATCCAGTTACCAGGATAAAGCAACAAAAAGGTAGAGAAAAGGCAGTGAAATAACAAAAAAACTTTAGGTAATCGTTATCATGAAACTCAGCTGGAAAGAGCAGGAATCAGCAGTTCGCTGTGTTGTAGAAAATGAACTGTTTCTTATGTTTCCTTGGTAATTTCTGGTAATACAATATTAGACTAGAGATTCCTAGAATGTGAACCCCAATAATAAATACATAAATCAATAAAACCATGGAAGAGATACTTACCAATCATAATACAATACCTGTTACCATAAATGAAAGCTTTGAAATGAAATGTGGAACACTGATAATTTCAATAAACTGGTTATGACTGGTTTATTTCGATTCATAGAGCTGTATGTTGTTGCCTTCAGGCTAGATTATGGCCACAGATCATCTATCAAGTAATGATCTTGAAATATATCAAGACAAGCAAGAGTGCTAAGCCAGTAGTTAGTCCTAGATTCAAGTTGTTCAGGGAACTTTTAATTAAAAGAAACAAAAAGACCAAATGTAAAAGCCCTATAAGCTTTATCAACTAGAATTACAAATATAGCTGCACTTCAAACAAGCTTCTTGGGCACTTCTGAATCTTGGGTTGATTCAGATAATGGCAGCTTTTGGAATACTTTTGGGTGATTTGAAAAGCTACAAACGTGCTGCTGCAGTTACCAAGTTCCTATGAATCCATGCTTTAAAACCCTTATCAAGTCATAAAAGAGTATTCTGGTCCAGAGGAAGCTGCTGGATTTCACTAACTTGAACACAAACAGCTTAGCTTTTCCTTTAATTATTTTTCTTATTTTTCTACACAGGGAAAGTTTAAAAACTTTCAGCAAGAAAGATTAAAACATACCCATTAGTAAGGGGTTGAAAACGCCCGTCCAGCTTGAATCAACATTCTGAAATCTTTCCAAACAGAACTATGAACCAGCTGCTTCCAGTCACCACACTGTCACGTTATGGTAGAGAATGCCATGATGTTTGCAGAGATGGAGTTTTCTCAGCTTTTTTACACCTAATAGGACAAATTGCTCAAATTTAAAGTCCAACTGAAAATATATTTAGTTGTGGTTCTCTTGGACAGGTTTGGGAAATACTCAGCAGTAAAAATTCTGTAAATAAGGGGGGGAGGCTGTTTTGTAAGAGACCAAGTTTTTTTAAATTATTGAATAAGAGTTCCAAGTGAATAAATATGAAAGGACATTGCAAATGAAGGTGTGAGGATATTTACAGCCGATGGAAAGTTCTTATTCTGTCTTGCACGGTGCTAATTGCTAGTGGATTATGTCTTCAGACAACAGGAGAAAGCCTTTTGAGGCAAACACTTCAAGTCCTCATGGAGATTTCAAGACTTCTGATATGTACTGAAGAACCAACACCGCAGGGCACTGATTGTTCCCTTTGACTTATCTACAGTTAGCATTTTCCTCAAATTCCCAGAATTCTGTCACCCCAGCAGCCACAGAAAGCTGGTGTTGCTTGATGGGAATAAGTGGAAGCATTTATTTTAATAAAAATTAACAGAAACATTTCAATGATATCCATAAAACAAGTAATTAAATAAGATTGTTATAAATTTTCACAAAGTGAGGATGGTTGACCTAAGTGGGAAGATACAGTGAAGAAAGGTGAAGTGCCCTGTGTTCAACTTAACAAATTGCTCAGCCATAGCTTTTCCAAGCGCCAATCAATTAGAGATGTCTTTTGCAAAGCTCATCTTACATACGACCCTTCTTTATGTGCTAATCTACTTTTTCCATTTTCATATTAAAATCTTTATAAAAGGTACCTGAACATGATGGTCTATAAACCTATATTCCAACCACACAGGGAAATTTCCAGTAGGACGAGGCAGCATGGTAACTCCTTTATTTTTTCATTATTCTACGGCTGTTGAGATTAGAATTTCGGGCAAAGAACTAAACCAGTGCAATTGCTAGACTGGCAGTCAATCAGATCACTATCACTTCAAACATCATTTAAGAAGATCTATTTTTTTATTATTTATATAGCTCCATAGTTCATGGTGCTACATAGAACAAATCAAAGACAGATTTCCTGCCCCCTAAGAGCTTACAGTCTAGGCAAATACAAGAACAACAGGAGAAGATAACACAGGCAGGGGACAGAGAGGGATAATAAATTAAAAGAAGGACAATTAGATTACAGGCACATGAAAAGCTAGTGTTTATCCTGGTGATACAAACTGGGGATATAATGTGCTTGAGTAACTTTATTTTTAATTAGAACTACATTTTATAGGAAAGCCAGTACAAAAGCATTTTGAAAATAAATTTAAGAGTGTCAGAGGTGCTTGTAGGAAGGCAGAGGCAACCCTGGAAGGGAATAGGATGCTAACATAGCTGAGGATGAAAAGCAATGATCTTGGATGTCAGACGAGTCAACCTTTTGTTCCTACGTTTCTATGAAAATAAAACCAAAAGCACAATTGTTCCTGTACCCCTAAAAGCAGGCTGGCATTTTCTTCTGCCTTTACTATCGTATCAGTGCACTCCCGGAGGTGTATTAGGCAAAAATCTTGATTTGTTTGAAGTAGGAGTTTTACCGCTGGTTTCAAATTAGTCATCAATTCAATCACCATATTTTGTGATTGTTGCTGTGTTTGGAGACTGAGGTATTTGGAGATACAGTGAAGTAGCCTAAAGTACTTTAATTTTTTATATATATTCTCAGCATAATAATAAGAGACAATTTTTCTAGCATCATCTTTTACCTGAAAATATTCTGCTTTTATAGAATATCAGGGCATTTCTGCTGTTTCTATTAGAAGCTCTGGCTTTCAGAAGGGCTTTTGGTTTTTTTCTTCATAAATGATGTCTTTTCCATTCTGCAGTATTAACTAATTAGTGCAGTAGGGCCAAACAGTGCTATTTTTTAATTTTTTTTTTCAAGAACCGATGGATGAAAACAGGAAGAATTAATGCACAAAGCTTCAAGTAACAGAAACGGAAAGAAAAAGTTATTTCCAAACTGTACTGAATGTTTTAGCAGAAACTTGAGAAAGAAATGTCAAAAAGAAACATCTCCCACGAAACCTGCCAGATATAACCTGGATTTGCTTGTTTCTGTGTTTATGTAGTAGGAGAAAAAACCATGGAACAGCCTGCTGATGTCTGGAATCAGCCAAATTCTCCTATGCAAGCACATCTCTTGATTTCATCCAATCATTTGACTCAAGATTATCAGTATCAGTCCTTCACAAATGACACATCAATAAGGTAAAGGAGGTTTTGCCATTTAGTCTGTAATACCCACATAGTTTCACTCTATAACCATGCTGAGGCAACCTGAAGATCTACAATGCGTATTTCTTGAGACTCTCTCAAGACTACAAATGTCTATCTTCCTGGAAACAGTGAAGAAAAAAAATATGAAGGCCTGTTCAGTTTGTACTTCCAATTGCTTTCTACCAGGTAGCACCATACAACTGAGTTATAACTGCTTTAAAAACCTTATCAAGAGTGACTTTCAAGGTCAGTCAGAGAAGCACCCTTCATTCTGGCCTAGAAAATCAACAGACTAATTGAGCTATTGTATGAAACCAGGTAAAGCAGTTACGTACAAATTCTGATCTTCATGGGTAGATACTCACTTGATTCTTGATGATGTAGCTCTGTTGATTTTGAGGATGCAGTAGAAAATTACACTATGTGAGAATTTGGGACTAGCCATTCAGAGACCTTTTAAAATGAGGAAGTTTTCTTTGAAACTGAAGATTTCCCTCACAAAAGTGAAGGGGAAATGAACAATGTTTTTGGGGTAAAAAACTATTAGTAGTATTTTCTACTACTTTGCGGGTCAATATTTTTGTTAGTAATTTTTCCTGAAAAGTTTTTATTTTCTCTGAAAAATACTGAAATAATTACAAACTCACAACAAAGTAAAAGTATGAATTTATAGATTTTTTTTTTTTGTAAAGCCATTATCCTACTATGAATCTATGGAGCCATGCACTTCTAGTCTTGATCTTAAAAGCAAAGTCTTGAGTTACTTTGCATATTTCCCTTTCTAACAGAAGGCTGAAATTCTCACTGAACTTTTAATTAAGTTCACAGCTGCTTCAACGTTAGGACTTTCATTCTTTGTGGGACTTTGACCCAATCAAACATTTGGGATATGTTCTGCATTCACTCTTACCGTGGCTCATGTAAAGCTTAGAATCACTCATATGCATTAAAGGGAGAATGGAATTCTACTTATTTCAACACCACTTATGGAAAAAAGAAAGGCTGACTATTATACAGCATTTTATTACACGGTTTTACAAATTTATTGTAAATCATCAAATGCAATAGCCAATTTTTATTTTCCATTCCAAACCATCATATTTAGGAGGTTTCATTGCCTTATATGACAGTTACTTCCTTCCCCTTTGTGTTTTAAAGACTTAACCATGTATCACGTAAGTATACTCACTTTCAGAATCCTTGCTGAAGCTTTTTAACTTTATGATTCAGACAAAGATAACCTGTTCTTTATTTTCACATAAATGGGGATGAAACTTTCACATATATAAGAGAATTTGCTTTCTCAGTCCCTGCTCAAAATGGAAATGGCCAGCTCCATCAGTATGAAGATTTATGAGAACTGGGTAGTAGACACAAACCTCCCCCTTTCCCACCATAATTTAGGACATAACTTCTATAATTTGGATGTTATTTCTTAAAACCCTGTTCTAGAAGGATGATTATAAGATCACTTAACTCCCAATAAACAAATTACCTCATTACTCACCAGTGACCTATGATTATTTTAAAGGGTTAAGTTAGTCAAGTGAATTATTTTCTGTATGGAAACCATCTTAATAATCTTTTTTGACTGACAACATTCCTACAAAGCTCATCCTATACATTTTTTGCTGAGATGCAAAGAAATTTACAGTAGATGGAGGTACAAGAATTAGCATCAGTAGGGCAGTATTGAAACATATTATGTCCAGGTCATAGGACAGGCAGGACTGATAAATTAGCTTTGAAGCAGCTAGGAGCCAGATCCTGTAGAAAGATATCATCATGTGCCGTGGTGGCTTCTCTTGGAAATCCCAGCAAACTCATGGGCCACATCTATAGTGGCAAGAACTGGCAAGACAGGGCAGTAAGCGAAGTACCAGTACTGACACTAAGTATGGTACAAACTTTGCTCAAATCACACAGCAAAAAACAAAACAACTAAAACTGACAAAATTTTAATCTTTTTTTTAATTTTGTGCATTGGATTCAAACAGCAAACTGAGTGCACTTCAACTGTTAACACAATGTGGTCAAGAGGTCTGTGTCTTTTACCATTTACACACAATTGTTCATGACAGCATGTTATCAGCCTAGTGGAAACCAAGGGTGTAGCATGGGAAGCAGTGGTGGTAGTGCACCTATTTTTTTATATTATCTAACTTGAAAATATGTCTCTTCTAAGATTCCTTTTTCTTGATAAAAATAGTTTTCACCAAACGTTGGTGGTGCACACGCACTACCATTCATGCTTGACATCACACCCCTGACAGAAACACATGTTCTTAGTTTGTTGATAAAAAGTATTACAAAAATTTCCATACAAAAACTATTTTCATAGAAATCTTGCATTTCCACAAAGAAACCTGAACATTTTTTTTTTTAAAGAAAAAAAAAACTGCTCAAGAATTTTGTTCATTTAGTACTGTGACTGTATTGAAAAATGCAGTCCACCTTAAAGTTCTCCATTCACTTCTTTGAGGCGACCCATCCCACTTCCAATATTAGCGAGAATTGCACAGGCTCCATTGAGTTCAATTAGTAGCAGGAACAACGGTTTCAAACCCCGTTCAGGATAAAATGCAAGCCCGCTGAGATATGTGAAATACACTGCTTCCCACCCCCCTACCTCTTTTCACAATTAAATTAAAAAAAGGTAACTGTGTATATCTAAAAGTTGTAAGATACATTCCTTTGTGCTAAGGAAACTTTCATTCATCTACAAATTGGGTCAAAATTATGATTTCTGTTGTTTTTTTAGATCAAAGTTCCAGCCCAGGTAAATTTAAATTAATGGGGTTTTTTTTAAAAAAATCATTATTGACTTAGTTCAGTGACACAGACAGTCCAAAAGGCAGATGAGCATCCTTATATTTATCCTCTTATTCACGGGATTCATCATTCTTCATTTAACATTTCTCCCATCCAGGAAGCTCATTTTGCCTGTCCAGACGGTAGTTTCAGTCTACCAGCAGTTATCAACTCTTCTAAGCTTGGAAGTTCAGAAGAACATATGGTTTCTTGTTCCACTACAGTTCTGAGATATTACTTTTACTAGACTCCTTCCACGGTTAATATTGTCTTGTATATTTATTCTTCATCTCCTGGCAACCGTTGAACTTCAAAAGGAACCTGTAATTTCTCACTGAGACTGCATTTGAAACCAGCCACAAAGCTCACAAGGAACACTCATCCATTCAGAATGGTGGAAACCCATGACGAACAGTGTAACCTCGCATAACTTGTTTGATCCATGATGCTTGTGATTTGAGTCTGGCCATTGCAACTGCTGAGATCACAAAGTCTCAAGTTCATAGACACAGCGGCATGAGGTAACTCATTTTATTTTGCACAGGTTGCATATTTCCACAGGAAACATTCTCGCAAGGTTGTTTGGAAAAAAGACGACAGTTTGTGCTTGGGGTATTTGGCTTCCCAGCTCTATGCCATGGTTTCTTTACCTGGCAACCTTCTGTCATTAAACGTGTGCATGTTGATAACTTCTTCTGTTTTCACAATAACAGGGGCTTGTGGCTTGTGTTTTAATCGTCGCTGACACTTCAGAGACATCCTTAGCTCCTCTACCATGGCACTACAGAAGGACCTCTACAGAGGGAAATAGAGGAAGAAGAAGAAAAAGATAATCTATAAGAAGTGTCTAGCGGCAACATCTAGACGTAGATTCACTCTATTGGCACAGCTCTGTCAGTCCCATAAGGCTGCTTTGCCTCAGCCTGGAGCTCATAGCAAATTGTTGTTTTCTAGATACTAATCACGTAAGAATTAGAACTACTTAACAAACCAGGATGACTCTAAAATTATTTATCTGGAATCTACTGACTATGAATGCACATGATACACAGGTATATTTCAAGTGATGTTCTGTTAACGTTTGTTACCCTTCCAAGGCAGCATCGGAATGTAACATGTATAGTAGCTATTCAGAAATTCAGCAATATGAATTTCCTCATTCATCTTGCAAAATGCCATTTCTATATGATTTAAAAAGTTATTCCTCAACGAACCCACAAGTCTTAGCACAGAAAGTTTACCTAAACTGATTTTTAGTTTACTAACAGTTTGAATACCATTAAAATGCAGATGAATTAGTGAATACTAATATCTACACTATTGTTTTCAGTATCTACTGCATTGAAAGGGTTCTTCTGCTAATGATTAGAATGCTGATGTAGTATATTTTTGCAAAAAGGTTTCATTTTCTTTCATCTTTACAAACAGCACATTACCCGATCAAGTTTTGTAACATTTTTTCCTCAGAAGTTAGATCCTCAAAGCCCTTTTTCCATTTTAGAGTGAAAGTAATTAGAAAACTAAAATAAAATCTCCATTATTCCCTCAGTCTGAGGGAAGTCTGAACTGCTAACACTGGGCTAAGCTGTTAGACTCTCCTCAGTGTAAGAACTGGAATGTAGATGAAATATGGAAGTAAGGAAGAGAAGCCTCAGTTTTGGGGATTGTGAATTAACCACTTTTATCACATACCGTAACTTACATGTTTTTCCACTTAAAGGAGAAATGTATTCACTAGACAACACTTTACAGAGCCTGAGACATTGACAAGACTCTGGCAATTGCTCTCACCCAAAGGTACAGTTTAGCCGATTGTATTTTGCTTTCTTAACTAATCTTGAGTCTAGGGAACTGATCTGGAAAAATAATTTAAAATAAAGAAAAAGACAGAGGGACCTAGAATTTCTTGTCCATTGTTTGATTTTGTATGTTTAGTCATCAGTGCATACAGAACTGTTTAATTTTTCTCTTAAATCAAGAACTCTACTTCATTAGTAAGCCATTGCTCTCCATTATTCCTACAAAACTGGAATGCGGAGATATGATTCAGAAAATATTGAAGCACCTTATCCATCCTACCTAGTTCTTTGGGAACCTAAACTGAAATCTGCATTCAGTTCCCCATCCTCCAGGCCTGAAAGCTCTCTGAGCAGTAACTCACCCCATTTTCCACATTAAATTTCACAGGTTTGTCATTCAGCAACAGTCAGAAGAAATTAATTTAAACACACTGGTGCTTGGATTAGTCCTGCATGCCATCAGAATTCAGAGTTCTCCATGCATAAGGTCATCAATGCAGTAGGCGTGCTCTGAAAGGACCTAATAAATCAATTTTCCCCCCCCCCAAAAAAAGAGTCGCACATGTGGGGCACATGGCAGACATTAAAAGTTTGTGTAGCTTTTCATCAGCCAGAGCATTAGACCTGAACATGAGACACGTTTGAGAGTGTCAATAGCCTTTTCTACTAGAGCAGACTCAAGCTTCAATGTCTTAGCAAAGGGCTATAACCTAAATCATAGGAACGTTTCAAGGTAAAAATATTTGCAGTTTCAACCTGCTGATCCTGTTCCACTTTGCATGGAAGCAATTAACAAAGACAGAGTGGGAGAAACTGAGAGAGAAAGAGTAGGATAAAGTGAAAGTGGGCTTTCCGTGGATTAGGGGTTAGAGCACACACTGGCCAAGGAAACGTTTCAGGGGTAGCTACACTATTTCAGTGACAACTTCAAGACTTTTATGTAGAAATTATTTGATGCAGCAGATTGTAAATGTGACCTGTCTCAGTCATGGATTAGAACTGAACCTAGACTCCCCCAAAATCTTAAAAAAATTCTCTCTAATCCTTTGCCTGAATAAGGAAACATGCATGTGGGAAGAAAATGGTAACCTCCCGTCAGCTGTGATTCCTCTCAAAATATTTCTTTATCTTAGATTGAAATAAAGGAATGTCATGTATTAAACTTGTGATAGAAGGGGTTTATGCAGCTACAACCACGAGAAGTTTAATTGTTACTCCAAAGGAAAGGAAGGTATATCTCTCTAGTGCAGAGGCAAGCATAAGTCCTTCAGATGCCAAAGTTCAAACAAAATTTTCTGGCTGGTATTTCTGGCTGGAGTGACTTCTGCAAGGACATTCATTAGCAATCCCTTTTAACAAATGTTCTAGTGCACTGGGTTGACATCCAAGACAGAATTTATGGCTTCCACAATGTGAGTGAGGTAGCTAAAATTTCTAATTGGACAATCTGAGCTGTAATGTGTCAGATCACAATGCATAAGAAAACTCTGCTTACCATTGTGTAGAAATCAGAAACTGCACCTACTCTTTACTTTGAAAGAATACATTCAATTCTACTCTTTTAGAAAGTGCTGCTTCAGAACTGAAGTTACGATTATGAATCTGAAATTAACAACAAAATCTTTCAAAAGGGCAAGATTTAATTTAGCAATCCTTAGTATTTTACAGGCTAAATTGCTAAGGCTTGCAGATCTTGGCATTTTCACTACATGGGGAACCTAGCATGTAACTCAGCAATTTCTCAGGGAATCCTTTAAGGAAGAAATGCCTCAGCTCTCAGCATTACATCATCTCCAGACATTATATGGTGCTCACCACTGGGATCAAAGACCTAACTGAAGGTGGAGCATCCTTCTAAATCTAAAAACTGTGCTTTAGCTCTTAAAATGTTC
This sequence comes from Rhinopomastus cyanomelas, assembly GCA_013400115.1. NCBI lineage: Eukaryota > Metazoa > Chordata > Aves > Bucerotiformes > Rhinopomastidae > Rhinopomastus > Rhinopomastus cyanomelas. The sequence continues at coordinate 44,168 of VXBP01008113.1, forward strand.
CAGACAATGTCCCTTTCCCTTTTTTGCCAAGATACCCAAGAAGAATGCCAAAACAGTGAATCCTTTTCAAGATGCACCAACCCACCAAAAACCTTTTCCTATGATCTGCAACAACTTATTAAAGGGTGTAATTTCTTAGGTAACAGCACTAGCAACAGGATTACAAACAACAGCCAAGAGGTAAGAAAACACAAGCACTTTACAAAGTGAAACGATGATTTCATATCATGAAATGCCCTGACTATGAGATCTCAAGAAACTTACCAAAACAATTTTATCTGAGAATTTTACCCAGATCTGAAAATTCATTAAATGAGAAAGGTTGGCAAGACTAACAGATTTAATAAGGCAGTTAACATAATTTTGACATAGGTGTTTTATCTAGAAAATTCTCCCATTCTGTTATTTATCAGGTTAATTGTAATAAATTAAGTTAAACGTAACTGATCTGCATGTATATGGTATTAAAAACCATGGTTTAATTACTTCATTTACTACATTTTTTTAATGTATGCTACATATCTTACAATTTCTGAAAAGAATAGAGAGTATGCTTCTACAGCTCCTAGACAGTACCATTGTTTTGGTAACTGGGAACTGAATAAGAGAAATATTACATCTGTTTGGTTTTTTTAATGATTTTTTCTTTTTTAATTTTAATGAACAAATTAGTAATGTATTTTTAAAAAATTAATTAGATTAATTCAAGGCTATTTTTTTGTTCTTGAGTTCTGTCTGAGAAAATAAGGTTCTCACATGTACTGCAAAATCACATTCATAAAGGGTTTAAATTGAAATAGACAATTTCCATCGGTGGAGTCTCAGTTTTCTGTACAGTTTTTGCCCTTTCACTGTTAGAATACAACTTTCAGAATAGTAAGGCATGAGAAAAGAAGCAGCTACACAATGCATACATTTTCTGACACATAAATGACGGATTCAGACATGATTTTAAATAATAGAACCAAATATCTCCATCCCAAATTCAAGTGAACATGCAAATTATTTGCGGAAAAACAAGAAAATTTTTACAGAATGTATTAGCTGTATTTCAAAACTGTTGCTCATCACAAAATTGAATACATTTAGTACATCTTACAAGACTTTTAAATCAAGGAAAATAACCTTTTGCTCCCAACTTACCTTCCACATTGCAGGTATGTTATGAGACCATCAGTTATTGCTGATTTTTAAACAACCCTTACAAAGTCACAAGGGTTCTTCTTAAATGGTACCAGAAAATAAATGCTGCCTCCAAGTTATAAGATACAATCAAATAGTAGGAGAGTTGAAGGAAGGCATATAGTTCTCTAAAAACCCAGCAGAGTTAAGTGCAAATGCTTTGTTGCAGCAAATCACTATAAAATATTGGAATAATACAGCTACAATTCTAAGTAGGAAGTTCAAATGTACAAAAGAAAATTTTAATCAGAACTGTAGTTCTTAGCCTTTTAACACAAATAATATGAAAGGGAGATGATGTTTAAAATGCTTCAGTTATACTGCTCTACAGGAATTTAGAAAGGTAATTAGAAACTAATCAGCATTTTTTTAGACTTAGAATTATGATACTATCTATATAGATTTTACTTTTAACAGTCTAAATATAGGAATAGGAGGACAAGATTGGCATCTCTGCACCCCTCTTAACACTCTGATTCACGTATTCACTGTATTTTATATATGTAAAACTATCCATTCAGTTGTTGTTTAATATGTTTTCTAGGCTTTGATGCATTTAATATAATGTTGACTGTCAATACTCAATAGAAAACTCTGTCATATTATTTGAAACCTATTTTAATTATCTTAAAGCAGCAACAGCAATAATTCTGCTTCTTCTTATGTTATGGATCTGTGTTCTAGCATCTAGTAGGATAAATCAGTTAAACTGGCTTTAGTCTTCTTGAATTTGGCTGAGAATTAATACAGAGCCCTACCCTGACTCTCCTGACTGATCAGTTTTTGATTCCATATACCACTCCTGTGGGACTTCAGAACGTGCGTATGAAATATGCCAATCTTAAATCCCCTAGACAAATAGTTGACCTAAGCTCACAAAGGCATGAACAACTGGTATATTGAAAATAACCTCAGCAAAAAATAAATTATATTTCATTGAAAGCATTACCATTTAAAAAAGAAATTAAAATGCAATTATCAGAGTCTAAGATTTGTTAGTTGTATATCTAGACTTAGACATGATTGGTGATTGAAGGTTGTACGTGTATCGCTATGTACATGCATACAGATATGTATACATATTGACACACTCACATACATCCGTATGTGCACACACACACACACACACACACACATTGTATGGTTACACTGACAGTGTTTTGTCACCAACTTTTCCGATGTAGGACATTTTTAATCCCTAGCTAACACAACGTACGACTACACTGCAGACTAATTTCGATCAATTAGGTGAACATATCACAAATTTTTCCTCAATTTCAGTTTCAGCAATTGCTTTTTTTTTTTTTTTCAGTACAAGTAGAATGAGCAGCCTGTTTAGGAAGATGGTACAGGACAGACCTGGTGAGAGAGTTTATTGCCTACTCAAATAAAGACTATATCAAGTAAATTAAAATTGTAGTTCCATAAGCTAAAATTTGCTTCCACCATAGCATGCACAAATTCAAGGCCAGTAGAGTACTGCACACCTTGGTGAAGCATGAGGAGCTTCACCCTGCAACTGTATGGAGTTAATAGACGAGAGACATTTTCTAGCTGTTTTATGGAGAGGATCGACAAGAATCTGATGGGACTCGCTTCCTAGAACAAAACAACAGTAAAATCATCTCTACAGGCTGAAGTTGCTCAGTGAGTTTTAGAGCTACCTGATGGACTTAGATGACACACAGGACAGCATTGCAGGACACTTCTAAGAGACATTTTTATGTCTCACAATGGAACAATAAGATTACAGCTTGCCCTAATAAAATTATTAGTGGGTGTCCAAAAGACAATTCAACCACTCTCGAATTATAACGTTTATTTCCTGACAAAACAAAATGCAGTCTGGTGGAGGACAGACTTCTGGTAAAGTAAAGCCATTTAAAGTCTTCTGAAACCATTTAATCTGATTTCTCGTCTGAGCGCATCTCAAAAGCTTTACTAGTTCCTGTGGTTGGTGGGGAACTCCTAACATTGCAGGAAGCTTTTTCAAAGGTAGCTTTGTCTAGCTCTGCCAGCAGCCTTTCTGGCCATCACGATGACCATGATGATTTTCTGACTCACCTGTGGACCTAGGCTGGGGCAGATGGGATTTCACATTTGTGGTTCCACTCTTTTCTCTCAGGGAAATCCCAGAGGATGGCATAGGGCAAATTCTCATCAGCCTCGAGGGCTCCCTCTCATGCAGGATTCCACAAGGTTTCATCCTGTCATCTCTCCTTTCAACATGTATATGAGGCCACTGAGGAGATAATGAAACAATTTGGGCGGTGGTGCCATCGGGATGCAGATGATACACAGTCCTATTCTCAGACCAGGATGGTGCAGCTCATTGGTGCTTCCAGCACCTGGCTGAAATAGGGGTATGATGACAGCTTAACCTGTCATCAGGGACATAGAGACTATTACAAACAACTAAAGGAAAATGTTCAAAATATGTTACCTAACCTTATATTTCAGTTCTACCTGTTGTGAGAGAGGCTTACAGCTTCGGATTTCTGCGGGTTTCAGTGTTTGATTCTGTGTTTACAAATAGCATCAGTAATGAAAAGTACTGTCACTGGTGTTTCAGTCACAGGGAATAATTTCTAGAGTGTGAAGCTTGCCACACTAGTCCAGGTCTTCTTCCAGAAAGAATTACTGTAGTCCAGAGTCTCTGGGCAATGCCTAAAAAGGACTATCAGATGTTTAGCAGTGCCAATAGCAATTCATAGTGCTTCAGCCATACAACTGCCACTGAGCAAATAACAGCGTATAGCGTCCTGCCTACCTGGATCATTTAGATATCATTTAGAATGATATGAAATGCAACATCTTAGTATTCTGCATATTGAGATCACCGCTGTGCAAGGTATTTCTCCACACCATGGCAGTCACTAGAAATCTAGTGCTTTCAAACACTGGATCATGGAAGCACTGAATCATTGAATGAACCTCCAGCAATCATCCAGTCCAGCCCCACCCCCTGCCAAAGCAGATTCTCCTAGAGCAAGTTGAGGTGGGTTTTGAATGTCTCCAGAGACTCCACAACCTCTCTGGTAGCCTCACTATAAAATAGTTTTAAGTTCATACTGAATCTCCTATATTCCAATTAATGACCATTTTCTTTTGTCCTGTCACTGGGCACCACCATGAAGAGCCTGGTCCCATCACCCTGACTCTTTATATACTCCTAAGCACTGATAAGATCTCCCCTCAGTCTTCTCTCTAGGCTAAAGAGATTTGTGTGAAAGTTTGTTCATCTGTTAAATCATTTCTGATCCTATATCTAAGCTAATTCTCTGCCTACACAAGTTCAGGTTTGTTGATTTTCTGGCAGGGTGAAAGGAAGTGATACTTTGGAGTATGAATTCATCTGGATTAAAATACTGCATAAAACACTGTATAGTTTAATTTGAAAATAATTTGCCTTACAGAGACATATTAGGAAATAAATATAACCTTTCTTACTGGAAGTCAGATGTATCTAAAGAGCTCTTTCGTTAACTTTGCTCAGCTCAATTCCACTATAAAAATTTATACTAGCTTTATGGTTCAATATGATACCATATACTTACTATAAAATTTGGCGTGACCTGGAATCATATTGAACTGAAGGAGATGATTTGTGCTAATTCAGTGTCAATGGTTTCTTCTGTTTTAACAACACTGACTGTTGTAGTCATTTTGCACTACAAAATAACAGCATGGCTAGCATCCATTTCTCTACAATTACATGGTTTTTCCTCTGGCACACAGATCTTTTCTCCATCTAAAAGGCAGCTGGGGACGCTCAGTGTTATGTTATTTTGATAGCTTATACAAAAGTTGAAGTGTTCTAAATCAAATTAATTATACACTCTTTACTATTGCTGTTAGCTATAGTATCACTAATTAAAAATGGAAAAGGACTATTTAAACATAAAATATTTGTGTACATAACAATGTAATATTTAGGGGAATAAAATGAAGTATTATTAGAAAGACAAGAATGCTCTGTAATTGGACATTTTTCCCTTAAAGATTAACAAAATAGGTATTTTTCAGAGAAGCGAACAACGGTAAATATTTATTAAATAAATGTTTCCTCTTCCTTCTGATGAATGAAAGCACTATTATGTAAATAACATATAAGGGTATTCAAAGTTTTTTCTCCAAGTTTACATTCTTGTCAAACATAAAGCATTCCATAAGGCAGACCACTACAATAAGCACTTCAGGAGTGCTTGATCTTTGACTGAATTAACTATATGTTCAGCCCCCAGAAATCACATCCCTGTATTTGTACTACAGTAATGATCAGCTTTACAAACCTTTCCCATACTTCTGTTCTTTGTTTCTTGAGTGATAACAAGATAATACAAATTCTTTGGAAACAAGGCTCATTACCAAATAGATATTGATTGAGTTGTAATCAAATATAAAAATAAAGGTCTTGTTTTCAGTGTTATAATCTTTTCAGATTACTTTTCAAATGATGCAGTCAGTCACATTGCCTTTTTTCACTTTTTCCCATTTTAGTCTATTCATTTATTACTTTTTTCTGTAAAAGGTGGGTATTTTGAGGTTTGATTTTTGGTTTTTGAGGTTTTTATTTTGCTGTTCCCAAGAATATAAAAAATGCTCTAATACGTACTTAGGTGGTTTCCAACAGAGCATTTAAATATAATGAATACCTCAACTTTAATCAACCTGTACACTTACACAAAAATTAGCCACACAAGTCTATACATCCATAAACAGTGTCCAAAGGAGGACAGGATGACAGATGTTCCCAGTTTTCCAACCACATATTTGCTGAAGGTAGGAAAAACATTCCTTTTAGGAGCTGTTATAGCTGCTGCCTTTTTTCCAGCCAACACAAAAAGACTGAGGTTACTCCATTACAAACTGTGACAGGACCATACAGACTGCATCACTGACACCCTGTTCAAGAATTTCTTGGGACAAAAATCCCAAAGCTTTTTGCTTTACCAAGCATGCCACATTCTTTTCCTTATTGTAGCCTGAAGAACAGGCTTTTCAACTTTAAAATCTTTTCAACTTGTCTCCCCCTGAAAAGGATAAAAAAAGAAATCACTAGATGGAGATTGACTTTAGTGTTGTTCAAAAAACCAGTATAAATTACTATCCCAAATATCAAAGGCTTTTAAAGATTAATTAGGAATATTCTCTGAACTTCAAGAACACTGATCACAGAATCACAGAATTATCAAGGCTGGAAAAGACCTGAAAGATCATCAGGTCCAGCCTATGATCTAACATCACTACATATGCAACTATGATTTTGACAAAGTAATCAAAAATACTAGAATCAAAACTAATTTAGTAAGATTTGGGGGAAAAAAAAACCCAAACAAATGATAAAATATTCTGCTGAAGTAAGAAATGTTCCTAAATTTTTTCTCATATTTAATAAATGACTGTGGTAATATTGTTTTTGCATTGTTGTTAAGAGAAAATCTGAAATAAATCATTAAATACTTGACTTTCCAAATATTCTTCTGAAAAAGCAGCATCTGCAGTATTTCAGTACTCAGTAACTTCTTCCTAAGACCATTCCATACAGGAAAACTGAGATGCATCCAATTCGTTCACTTCAACCCTAAAAACAATCTTTGTAAGATATAATGAATTAAATTTATCCCCGTGCAAAGAAATTACAGGAGGACCTCAGCAAATAATTTCATGTTAATTCAAATAAATCCAGAACAGTTAAAGTGCATTTGAGACAACACAGTCAGAACATACTGTAACTGTCTATGGCTAGAGTACAGCAGGTCTGTCAGCCTAGCACTCCTTGGCCCACCCACCCCTCTTGGGAAGGGTGTGTGTCCACCAGATGAATAAAACCAGACTTTGAGGTAATTTCTCAAGCCAAAACCACCTTCTCCAAGGAAAACATGACCAGGATACACACAAGGACAGCCACTTGCAATGGTGACAAGTAATGTTACATACATACTTGGCACAGCCTTCAGCAGTACCATGCATTTGATCCTAAGGTTTTCAGCAGTGAACATTAGGTTCTACCACAGAGATGACACAGGGCAATATCTAATCACTTCATGATTGTGGTAGCAAAAGCAGAAAAAAATCTCAGAGAAGCCTTTAAAACAAACAAAAACCCCTTCAAAATAACATCCCTCAAAAAAAAGGTAAGTTTGGTAAATTCTCAAACTGGGAATCAACTATATATTATGCTAAATATTAATGGTCTTCAAGGTCAATATCTTCCCCAGTCTTTATGATAATATGAGCTGGACAAAACTAATTGTCTGGAATGAACATAAATCCCTAACACATTGAAGCACAGCAATAATTAAAAAAGGGGACATAGTAATTGTTTTAAATAGCTTCTATTTCTAAAATTGCTTATTCACTGCCCTCTGAGTGCCTGTTAAAATCAGAGACCAGGTCTTTCGGCAGCAAAAGCAATTATAAAATGCAAATGACAGAACATTTACTGTCAAGACTGGCTAGATAAAAAAGGTCTGTGTGACAACATGTTTCCAAACAGATGACATAATTAGATGCTTATTTCATAAACAATAGGAGAGAATACAAGCCTTTAGTGATTTTTAGAAAGGCTGCCATTAAAAAAATAGGTGTGCACTGTGACACAAATTCTATTAAAAATAACAATTAAGTTTCACTCTGATAAATTAGAAGACACCATCTTGTGGTTATTCTGCAGGAATGCAAGGACATCCTGCAGTCTGCTGTGTCCTCCTACTTTTTCCTCCTATGTCAACTGGAGCATGAACATTCACCCATACACAAGAAAAATGATTTGTTATTCTCAATACTTCCTCTGGAAAAAAAAAAAACAAACCATTGAGTACATACTTGGTAGAAATAAAAGGGTTAATTAGCTTAAAATAGACTCCACATTGTCACATTACTCAGATGAGTGTTTAAGGTAGATGGTAAATTCAGAATTATTTGCAATCGTATCAAAACCACAATTTATAATAAGTTTAAGATCAAATCTTTGTAGGCTTACCACAACCTAAATTCTCTGCAGCTCAGGACAGTTGCATGAATTTTTGAGCCAGCTAAGACCAGAAGCTCCCATTCCTGTTATCCTTATATTGTCAAAAAAACCCTGTTTTATGCCTTTTGCAGAAAGTGTTTGAATTTTTGTACCCAATTTAATATGAGCAAGAGTCAACCAGTTAAACGTTGCCATCTTCAAAGACACAGTTGGTCTGATACAGATCTCAGCATTCGTTGTTCCAGTACACTCCTAGTTTTAGTCTAGCCTTCCATATTATAGGAAGTCACAGACCAGACCTCCCCAAACGAAACAAACAGCCGAGGGCTGATGCTGGCACGTCTCATTACTTTAAATCGTTAAGAATTTAAAATTTATAAAACATACATCTTCTCATCTACTGACGGATCAATGAGTTTTCATTGATCAAAGGCTACAAATGGTAAGAGAATCTGAATACATATGCTGTTCTTTTCACATCCATCAGACCTGAATCACCTGGAAAATACTTAGTAAATTAGGGCATTCATTTCCCAAACAAACTAGCCATAGTAAACGTCTGTGACTGACAGTGTAAGTGTGATAATATCCAGTCTTATCTTTGCTTTTGAAAGGTGTCAAAGAAGAAATTCTCTGTGTCTGGAAAGTGTTGTGGTGGCATGAATTAATCTGTTCCTCAAAAAGAATACAGCCAGTATCTTGTTTCCTTTCAGCTCTTGAGCACATAAGGACTAAAGGATGTTCTGAACCATTTTCATCTCAAGTTGTAACATTTCTTTAGCGGGTAACACAATTTTGTCTGCTGCAATCCTGAGTTCAGTTTCTTTCAAGATTTCACTACTCCGACTACTTCACGTCAGCAAATGCCTCTCTCTGCTGTGCAGTGCAGGAGTGGGGTGACACCAAAAAGGCAAAAAAAAAAAAATCAATCTAAGTTACACATTTTACATCTCCATGGCCTTCCCACTGGCAGCGTGGTTGTCTATTGTGGATACATGAAAAAGCAGCCACACATGTTAATGTGTCCACTTAGATCCCAGGATAATCTATGTATTCAGAAACTAAAATTATCTGATGTGTTTCCTTCATTATTAATACAAATTTTGATCTTCATTTCCAAATGCTAACAAGTATTACACAAAAGCCACAATAATTCTCTGATTCTATCCATGTTATCAAAAACAGGCAACTGCTCTCTCCCCATGGGATGGCCAAGGCAGCTATATTGTGTGGTTCTCTCATCCCAGCAGAGAAGATGTAGAGACTGGAGAGATGACAGTACTGCTTATCTCTCCTTTGCTGCTACTCCCTCTCTTAGGCAGGGATATCTGCTACATTTGGGAAGGATGCAAGATGACATTCACCAGAAGTCTGTGGTTCTGTGAGAAGAGCAGGTGAGGGAATGCCAGGCTAGGCGATATATATGGATGGTGTCAGTTTTACTATCAATTTCATTCCATAAGTCAAGTTCTACTGAAATTCCAGTGGCCATCTGAGATCATTGCAGATGTAGCGAGGAGGAGCAGGAAGGTAAGAAAGTGGCAGCGAGAAGGAAAGATGAGACCTGACACATCCATGTGCTTCAGATTCACTGCTAACTTTTTTAAGGTATCTCAGTAGCTGATGAAGAGACAATCCTGGCACAAGTACGGATAAGAGGTCAGATACCCACAGTCATTACTACCTCTATCCATCATTAAAAATCCAAACCAAAAAAGAAGTGAACAAACAAATAATACATGTGTGACTGCCACAAACCCCCAGGGCTTAGCAAAACAAGTCCTCCTGTTCGCCTCCTCACACAACTTCCAACATGCTGTTACTGCCATGTAAAACATGCATTGTTTCTGCAAAATTCTAAACTTGTGTTACAACATCATCATCCAGAGAGGCCTGTTTTTCTAAGTCAGATCTCGTTAAAAATCCAGAAAATCTAAATCAGTTTATACTGATGTCCATATGAAATCTGTATCCACCTTAGGAACGGATAACATTTATTGAGATTTACATGAATTTCTTAAGTAACTGGTATCTTTTTCTCAGAAATTTATTTCAGCAACACAGCATTCCAATAATAAGTTAACAGGAAGAAATCAGCCTGTAGTTTCATAAAGAAGAGGATCTAAATGGACTTTAACAATTTAATAAAATGTACTCAGGTTCAAACTGTGTTTAGGACTTTGTAACCTCACACTGCTCTTGTGTGCATTAGGGAAAAAAAGAACTTCTTTAATAATATATTTATAACAAGACACTTGCATACCAAAAGATTGCCTCAAAAGAAGTGTAAACAAACTGGAAATTTTCTGAGTAATAATTCAGGTACAAAAAACTCACTAGCAGCATCTGGAAAAATACCAATATAAAAAGAGCTGTTGGATTTACTACTGATTTTCACCAAATCACAGAAGATCAAGGATTGGAAGGGACCACGAGAGATCATCCAGCCCAGTCCCTCTGGCAGAGCAGGATCCAGTTCTAAATGGAAATATAGAAATTGTCACAGGTCACAAGGTCACAGAAAACAGCCCCAAAGATGACTTAGTGAAATCCAACAATTTTCCTCAGTTTTGAAAACTTTTGTAGCTATAATATATACAGTTTGAAGTCAGATTTATTTATCTTTTTACTACTCAGAAATTATAATTCCAAATAAGAATGTTTGCACTAGTGTTTGCACATTTACAGTGCTGTGGCTGGATAAACTGAAAGCACCGAATAAAGAAACACTAAAATTTTCATTGTGAAATTACAGGTCATCAATATCAGTAGTAAACCCACCAAAACAACATATGTTGATGTAATATTTTCCAGATGCTCCCAGGACAACTTTAAAAGTATAAATGTCTGAAAATAACATTTCTAGAGAGACAGTTTTAGATGTTTTACTTTGATTTACAGTTTGTCATTAGAAAATCAGAATTAGTTGTAGAAGATTAATTTGTTTCCCATTACAGTTTTGGATTTCTTCTTCATCCATAAAATTAACTGCAGTGAACTTCCAGGAGTAAAAAGCTGTCTTTTTTCAGGCTTGAATAAGAGGAGAAATAGTCACTTGTCCTGAAATCTGGCTACAATTAAACACATTGAAGACAAATTAAAAGCTGTAAATGTAAAACGCTGGGTAATTTGATGTGATCCTTTGTTATACAAGTACTGTACTACACAATAAACAGTCAGTATTCATCCCATACATTCCATTACCAATTCTTAAACTATCATTAAATGGAGCATAAGTACAAAATAAAATAGGAAAAGACAATATTTACCTTTTCCAACTGGGCATTTTTTTTTGATTTGTACAAAAACTCCCCCACTGCCACAAAAACAGAAAGCACCAATCCTGCTGCGAGCACGATGAAAATTCCTCCGATATTTTGAACTCCTAAAGCACTGGCCTCTTTATTTTCTTCCTCTGGACAACCATTGCCTCTCCACCATTTCTCTTTCATCATGTGGAGCTTGCCTTCTTCTTGCAGTTGAAGAATTGCTATAGTGATTTTGTCTCGATATGGAGAACCTAAAGAGACCACAGGGAACAGATATTGCTTGGGCTATTTTTTAAGGAAAGTTAATTAGTCCTGATAAGAGTAAAGTCTAATGTAACATCACATGAATAACTATATCCTCTACAACCACAATATTTATTGAAAAGCCATCTGCATCTCACCAGGGTCACACTGGTCAAACATGCCTACACACGCAGAAATACACAAAACTCGATGCAGCTGCTGTTGCCTGTGAGCCAGGAAACTTCATACCACGAGTCCTATCACATTTCGTCCCATGGTCTCAAACACCTTCAGGCTCAAATACTGCCAAACAGCGTGGGTCTTGGAATTTGCATCAAGCTTTTAATCATGCTGTAGGAAGTTTAGTCGAATATGCATCAACCTACAGGCTGTTGCTTCATAGCCTATTATCATAAAACCAATCCAAGGTCTGATATGCAACAAAATCTTTATACTGTGACCTCATGAAAAGAAGGAACACTAACTCATGCTGCAAGACCAAACCACTGAAGTTTTTATTTTATAGATTGTCAGCCACTTCAGACACCCTCCAACCACACACTTATTTATTAACCTGTTACATGTGTTTGAATAACAGGAATATAAATTTTCATATTTTAATGGATGTCTTTCTCATAACTCATTGTTTTAAAATGACCTGGTAACTTTCCAGGTTTTGAATACTGCAGTAATTCAAGAGACAGTACAGAGGTTCGTGTCGTATCTTTGTGTGCCACTTGCTCTCCTTCCACATAGTGCAGAAGGACTTTTCAGTGAGTATTGTAAAAGGTACATTAATTTGTTAGTAACACCAATGGTAAAGGTTTGCTTTTCTGAATGTTAGAGAGTAAACCACAACACTTATAAGTGCTTTCATGCTAAGATTTGTGTGACATTTACAAGAGAACAAAGCTATCGTCTACCTTCTCCTTCAAAGTGCAGAAACAATCTGGTTAAGAGATCCCAGGGGGAAAAAAAAAGTGGGTGAAAAGGCATGGTAACTCTTCTTTCATGTAATATGGATGCAGTTCTACAAAGAATCCCTCCTCTTTTCCTTCCTGTCATAATAAAGATACTTTCTGGTTATTATTTTTACAGTGTTTTCCTTGGCTGAGTAATAAAATACAATTTCACTAGCTTGAACAACTTGCAGTGTTCTTTAGAGTGCTGCCCGTTTGACTACTTCCTGCACTACAGATCCAGCTGTGCAGGATCTGATGGAACACATGGACAGGATATTTTCACTCTTTACACTTTTAGAAAGCAGCTATTTTCTTCTGGAATTTATTTGAATTTATTCTTTATTTCTTCAGTTTCCTTCTACATATGTAGACTTTACAATGTGAATAAACCTAATTGCAAAGGGTTGCTGTGCCAGCGTGGAATCAAAACATAGAAAGGGACATCAATTAAAAAAATATCTTTTCCTCTATTCCAGAATAAAAAGTGGGAACATGTGGCCTCAAAGATGTTAAAGTTGCAAGAACTTGGGCTTTTGTCATCTCTGCCTAGAAAAGATTTGCCGTCTGCACCGGGAACTAAACTGTGTTTACACAGCCCTACGCAGGAAGCAGAAGAAAAACTAGTTCTTTTCTACTCTCCTCTGCATGCAGAGGCCTGAACCACACTGTTTCAGACCATTCTGATTGTGCTGAACCCTGTACTTGACACATTTCTTCAGTCAGAGAAACGAACAGAAATGACTAGTCCAGAAAAGCCTGGGGAAGTCCAAGTGCGTCCTGTCAGCTTTTGGGGTTATTTTCAGTGTTACACTGCTTATAAATGTTTAATGAAAACAGCTTAAATAACATTAGATTCTGAGAAACAATCTTAGACCCAGTTTAAGGCATTTTCTGATCTGACAGACTGCTTTCTAATTAAACTGATTTGCATTTCATTTCCACACTTTCTGTTGGTCTAAATACAGGCAGTTCTGACTATCCTTCATGCATTATGTATGGATTCTGGGGACCAGACTTGTACACACACACTTCTAGCCCATTTAACAAACTTTAAAAAAATAATTAATTGAGTAATTCATAGACAGAAACCATCAAGCATGGATTAATCTGATCTCCCATTGGTTTTTCTACTTTACTTGAGGCCACACCTGGAATACTGTGTCCAGTTCTGCTCTCACCAATTCAAGAAAGATAGAGAATTCATTGAGAGCGTTCAACGCAGAGCTACGAGGATGATTGGGAGTCTGGAGCAACTGCCTTATGAAGAGAGACTAAGAAAATCGGGACTTTTTAGTCTGGACAAAAGAAGGCTACGAGGGGATTTAATCATTATAAAGAAATCAGGGCTGGGTGCCAAGAAGAGAGGAATCCTTTCTTTTCAATGTCATCAGACAGGACAAGAGGTAATGGATGGAAGCTTGAAGACAGAAAGTTTCAACTCATTCTGAGGAAAAACTTCTTTCCGTCAGGGCTATTAAATATTGGAACAGGTTGCTCAGAGAGGTGATGGAGTCTACTTCTCTGGAGATATTTCAGACCCATCTGGATGCGGTTTTGTACAGCTAATTTAGGCTTTTAGGCAGTTGTGCTTTTCAGCAATGTGTATCCTGCATAAGCATGAGTGTTGGTTGGACCTGATGGACTTCGAAGCCATCCCTAATAAACTGTGTATCTGTGTAAATAATGAAGACTGCATTAGAAGCAAACACAGTTAATAGTGATTGAGTTCAGCAGTATTTGTAACACTTACTTTTGGTGATTTTCAAAATTCTTTTGAGATTTACTGATGACTTTCCTACCAATACAAATATGTGACTGAAAGATAAGTCAAGCCCTCCTATGAGGTGCTGCAAAGCCATGAGTGGATTTTGCATTTAGTTTTACAAGTATGTTGTTTAAGGCAATTTACTATTTAAGAGGAAAAAATACTAAATCAAAATATAAACATTAAGACTCCTGCACATATTGTAGGAATCATTTGCAAAATAGATACGGTACGAATAAGAGAAAAGTAATGAAGCAGAGAGAAAGAAAATAAAATTGAATAAATTTCTCCCATGTGAAATAAAGTGAAATTCACATCTCAACCTTCAATAAAATGACAAGTGGTTGTGCAAATCTTACCAGTCCGTTCACACAGGAAACACCGAGAGGGAACAGACACCATGACATTTAAAACTCCATTCCAAAGTCAGGGGGAAAGGGGATTTCAGAGTCTTCCAATGAGCGCAGAGCAAGGGAGAAGTCCAGTGCAGAAATATCAGACTTTTCCCATGGTTCCTTCTGCTCTTGTTTCTCTATCAACTGATGAGCTAATCCCATGAGAAACTGCAACTGGAGGGCCTACAGAACTGAATCTATACATTACTTACTGACCCCAATCTACCTGCTGTGTGTAGGAGTGAGGATTTCTGTCAGAAGAATGTTAAGACTTTCTGATAAAGGTGATAAAGACCTCGGTGCCTTCCTATGATCAACAAGCTCAGTAAGGGATGCAATAATTAGCATTTGAACTTACCACCTTATGAATATTTAAAATCAAAATATGGATAAAATTCTATTGTCTGAAGTATCTGTACAATACTAAGATAATGAAGTCTCTGAAATACTTCAAAAGTTATACACGGATAAGTGTTCTGCCCTGAAGTCTCAGTATATAAAGACATATTCACATAATAATATGTTTAATCATAAGTTATGAACAAAAGATAACAAAATCATAACAGATTTGACTGTACACAGATTAGCATGTTGATATCTTTCTGATCTGGCTGATCTTGAAAATGTTTCCTACTAGATTACAATTTCAGAAAATCACCTGCTTACTCTACTCTTAGACTGTTTTATCCATTCCATTAAAATTAAAAGGCATGGAGAATATTTGGACTTGCACAACTCAATTTTGTAGAACATAAGGTTGGAAGAGACCTCAAGGATCACCTGGTTTTTGTGGGAAAACCACTGATAAAAAAACATGGTCTAGATAAACTGGCCCAGCACACTGACAAGCTGAATCTTAAAATTGAACAGTGCTGGCGACTCAAACACTTCCCTGAGATTATTTCAATGGCACATTGTCCTCGTGAAAAATTTTCTTCCTGTGTCTAATCAGGATCTGCCCAAGAGTAACTTGCACCCAATTAATCCTTGTCTTTTCCATAGGGCTCATTGTAAAAAGGGAGTCTCTACCTTCACTGTAGGCACCCTTCAAATACTGGGACATGGTGATAAGGTGTCCCCTAAATCTGCTTTTCTCAGGGTTGAGAGAGTTAAATACTGTGCATTGTGAAAAACAGTGGGAATAGATAATACAGGGAAAGGTGAAATTAAAGAATATTCAGAATTGTCATTGAGCTGTGTTGCACATGTATTAGATTCACCATTCGGGTCATTCTGATTATCACAGAGTGTTAGAGGTTGGAAGGGACCTCGAAAGATCATCTAAGTCCAACCCCCACTGCTGGAGCAGGGTAAGCCTACAGTCTCAAGATGTCCTACATGGGGCTTGAACCCATGACCCCAGGAATTCAGAGTCACATGCCCTATACACATATATTCTATAGCTTTGAATCTTACTGTTGTATTCCCAAGGATATGTGAGGATAAAATATTTATCAGGATAGGTGAAGCTTTCTGATGAAACAAAATCAGTGCTTCCTGATTCTTAACTCCAACACTTTATGCTCCATTAAGCTTGTCATGTAGTAGCATTACACATATTGTAAGGATCAAATATTCATTAGTTTTTAGTTATAACATGGATAATCTTCACTACATGTTTACAGCAGTCTAAGCTACCCCTTATCTAGAGCCACAAACTCGTAGAAAGGTTTGAGTTAAAAGGGACTTTAAAGATCACCTTGTTTCACCCATCCTGACACAGGGAGAGACATTTTTCATTAGCTCTAATTAAAACAGCATACTTTCAAAGCAAACTCCAAACCAAAGCTGTTCACTCCTTCTTTGCATATTTTTATATATTCATCTTTGAGCTACAAGTATGACATGGAAAAGACAAGTTGCTAGTAAGAGGCTGTTCTCTGTTTTCACTTCTTTCCAGTCATAACCATTTACAGCTCATGTTAATTACTAGCCTATTCTTCAAAGCACCAGCACTACAAAATTTATGTAGGTTTATAAAGCTGAAATGCAACCAAGTGGGATCATATAGCTGATATGAGCCACATAAGTATTTAACATTATTGATATCAAAATTAGGTGAACACATTGGGGATTTAGAGAAGGGCAGATTTATACTGGATGTTAGGAAGAAGTTCATTAGTATGAGGAGGGGTCGATACCTTTGCTGAAACCTTCACTGAGAGAATCAGTAATATTATTTTTACCACAGATAGATTATTTCTCATTTATACAGTTTTTTGTATCATATGTGTCATGTGTCACATATTAATGTTGGCAAATACAGTGTCTGTTTTTGCAGAACACCCCTATCCCCTGCCAAGCTAGAAGAGAAATTCTGAAAAAAATGAATGCTAGTTAAACATTCTACCATGTCAGCAAGAATAAATTAACTGTTCAAGCAGCCAGAATTCTCAAATTAGTTTCAATACATGGTTTGAGCTGCATAAAAATAAATAATCTGCACATATTTTCGTACATTATGTTAAACTAATGAAGACAAATGTATTAATTTGTTTTAGTTACAGAAAAACTGAAGCTCAGCAATTCTGTGTATCCATTAAGTGATGATATTCCAGTTCCAATTATGAGAAGGATTACAGATTAAGGGCAAGCAAGTAGAAAAAAACCCCTCTTGTTGGTGCATGGTTTCCTGTTGATTCCCATAAAGAATGACCTACTAATATGTCTCTTCTCCAAGAGCAGTAAAAAATGTTTGTATTATGTAATTTATATGTTCTAAAGGCAATAAGTAGCTTCAGGAAAATTATAAAATCAAATAATTGCTTTGAAATTATTTGTTTGGTTGGTTTTCAGTACTTTAGATTTTGAAACTAGAGGTAGAGATCAATATTTATGTGTTAAAGTTCATTACACTTATTATTTGAAACAAGTAAAAATAAAAGAGACCTTCGGTTTACCAGTCATTGTCAGACACAACTGCAAGAGCAAAGTCAAAGCAAGATCTCAGTAATTGCATCTGTGGAACCCAGGATCTTCCAGGAAGAAAGGAAACAAAGAGGAGGGAAGGAGGAAGGAGGAAAGGAAGGGTTCATTTTTAGGCAATTTTGGAAAACAGAAGGCTGTCTGTTAAACTGGACTTAATGTTACCACAATTATAAGTAGCACTAAAGCAGGAAAAATTTCTAGCACCATTATATTCCAGATATATACTAACACATTACATTTATTTGTTAGAATACTAATTTGGATCTACTAAATGCGGATCTGCTAAGCAAACAAACAAAAATTTAATTCAGGCACGTAGTTGTAGAGTTTCAAGGCTTTAGGCTCCTAAAAAAGTAGACAAACCATAGGAGGCAACATCCTACACCTCTGTAGGATGATCAAGTGGTAGTTTTAGTTACAAGATTTTTAATCTTATTTTACCTACTTTTTATTTTAACAGGTGAGCTCCAAAAGCAAACTGTTTTTTAGATTACAAAAACAGGCTGCAAATCTCTGTCTGAACTGTTAAATGCAGCAAGTCAGAAGGCTAAACAAATTCAAGGGAGATAATTAACACTATTTTGAGACCATCTTGATAGTATCTTTATTCATTTTTATTGCATAATGACTAAAGAGAAGGTATTAATTTGTATTTTTACTACATTAAGCCTTCTTAATTAAAGCATCTATTAAAAGCTTTTGTTTGTAAGTAATTTATATTCCCCCCTGTGCCTTCATTTAAAATTTCCTATCTTTGAAAACACACGTTTAAATATAAAAAGGAAGCCATGAAATCTTTAGTCAAATACCTACATGGTCAGGTCAGCTAAAAAATCCCAGTGTTATGAAATAAAAAAAACTATTACTGTAAATATTTATCCTAGGTTACTCTCAAGAGATAGAAGAGGCACTACAAATCAGTTGTACCTATGCAGTATTGTTGGATACAACATAGTAATTATTAGACATTTGCTGATTAAACTATTTGCTTCAATTCTACTTGAATTAAGCAGCCTATCACTCCAGTAGAAAGATCACTACTTTTTTGCCTTTATTAATGGCTTAAAGAAGTATAAATAACTCATGAAGTCATATTCCTAGAGATGTGAAATAAGAGATCATAAATTACTGCCTAAAGCCCTTTATTTCTGCAGTGAAAGTAATTTCAGTGAGTGGGTGTGATATACTCTTTCTAGATCCTATATCTAATAAAATGATATGAATAGTGCTGTCTTCAACATGTGAGTACAACAAACAATATTTTCATTACGTGAGACACAGCTGAGTAAAACTTAAAAGAATAGATAAATAAAGTGAAAGCCAATGCTACTTGGGCTCTTAATTACAAAAAACAAAAGAACTGAGTGCGCAAGTAACGAAAAAGTCTAACTATAACTTGCAAATATATACAAATAAGTGTGTGTGGGTGCAATTGTTCTTGCACATTACATTACTTGGCCAAATAGCCTTTTTGAAGCCATAACTGAGTGAGTAAAATTATGAGAATCTTTCAGAACACTGTACTATTAAAAAATGTGTCTTTTTATTGGAGAGATAAAAACATTTTTAAGAAAAGATATTTTATTTTGTACTTCATTAGAATTTTCAGAAAAGAGAACTTCACTAGAAATGGCACCTCTCAATCAGTAGAACATGAGGGCCTTGAATTCTTCCTTCATCCTTTTGTCCATAAATGAGGGTACTGATACCTGGGGCCTGCAGCCAACGCATCTGTGCTAGAAGGCTGCTTTTTGACGTGGGAAGTATAACTTGGTTTGTGTCACAGTAGCTGCTAGCTTTCTACTCTGGATATAAAAATATACACTGTGCACATGTATTGTATGCATCTACATGAACAAATGTTAATGGGATCGGGAAGACCTTATCACTCTCTATAACTACCTGAAGGGGAGTTGTAGACAGATGGGGGGTTGGGCTCTTCTCCCAGGCAAATAGCGACTGGATGAGAGGACAGGGCATGAAGCTGCACTGTGAGAGGGTTAGGTTGGATGTTAGTAAGTCCTTCCTCAAGGAAAGGGTGATTAGACACTGGAACAGACTGCCCAGGGCAGTGTTAGAATTTGCATTCCTGGAGGTGTTTCAGAAAAGACTGGATGCGGCACTTAATGCCACTGTCTAGGTTGTTGTGAAGTTAGGTGATAAGCTGGGCTTGAGGCCTCTTCCAGCCTCAGTAATTCTGTGATTCTGTAACAACTGGATCAAATTTCCTTTTGCAAGTTATTGTAGCTCTGTATAACGGGTAGTTCTATAAGACTTATACTGTCAATGAAATGTTCATAGCATTATTCATTTGGTAAGTTGACCCCAAAAATACATGGTTTTACTTCCTTCATATCCTGAGAGTTGCATTTTATCCCCACGTACAGTGAAAAATCTTTACACAGTTGGAAGACTGCACATTTTTTTTTAACAATTTATAAGTGAACAATTAAATAATTAAGATCTGAGCCTCAAACACTTGGCAGCATTTTTCAGAGCAACCTGACAGTCCATCAGTATAGAAAGATCGGGGTTATAAAGAGTGATATGCCGCAGTAGGAAAAGTCAGCGTTTACTCACAGCAAAGGAAGAGTAAACAAAAATGTAGTAACAAAATAACAAGTGAGGAGAGTCTCACAACAGATTCAGCTCACAACGTTTTGCCACTGAGATGTTCGTATTGACACACAGTTTATTTTCCTGTAACAAGGAGAAAAGATTAAAAAAATATACTTCACTTTTCTCTCAAACTGCTTTTTACTGCTCCGTTATCAGATCCTCAGGAACAACATTTCTCTACAGCTAAAGCCTCTTTTAATGAAATCTTGTAACTTTCCATAGCTAATCCATCATAGAGAAACACAGAGAAGTTACTAGTTCTCATTTCTTGTATGCCCTGTATCTCTAAAACANGAGGTGTTTCAGAAAAGACTGGATGCGGCACTTAATGCCACTGTCTAGGTTGTTGTGAAGTTAGGTGATAAGCTGGGCTTGAGGCCTCTTCCAGCCTCAGTAATTCTGTGATTCTGTAACAACTGGATCAAATTTCCTTTTGCAAGTTATTGTAGCTCTGTATAACGGGTAGTTCTATAAGACTTATATTGTCAATGAAATGTTCATAGCATTATTCATTTGGTAAGTTGACCCCAAAAATACATGGTTTTACTTCCTTCATATCCTGAGAGTTGCATTTTATCCCCACGTACAGTGAAAAATCTTTACACAGTTGGAAGACTGCACATTTTTTTTTAACAATTTATAAGTGAACAATTAAATAATTAAGATCTGAGCCTCAAACACTTGGCAGCATTTTTCAGAGCAACCTGACAGTCCATCAGTACAGAAAGATCGGGGTTATAAAGAGTGATATGCCGCAGTAGGAAAAGTCAGCGTTTACTCACAGCAAAGGAAGAGTAAACAAAAATGTAGTAACAAAATAACAAGTGAGGAGAGTCTCACAACAGATTCAGCTCACAACGTTTTGCCACTGAGATGTTCGTATTGACACACAGTTTATTTTCCTGTAACAAGGAGAAAAGATTAAAAAAATATACTTCACTTTTCTCTCAAACTGCTTTTTACTGCTCCGTTATCAGATCCTCAGGAACAACATTTCTCTACAGCTAAAGCCTCTTTTAATGAAATCTTGTAACTTTCCATAGCTAATCCATCATAGAGAAACACAGAGAAGTTACTAGTTCTCATTTCTTGTATGCCCTGTATCTCTAAAACACCACTTCCTATTTTGTACCTCTTAAGAGCGAGGAGAAATACATGTAAGTAATCCTAAAAATATACACCTACCATTTTTCAGTTTCAAAATACCAAAGGCACTACTTTGTATGCTATCTGCACACATACGTTTTGTCTGGCATTTACAGGATGGTCCTGAGTCGCTACTTAAGTGCAGATAATCTGAAGGTGCATACGCAGCAGATCTGCTCATACAGATTTGGTCTGACATATATACTTGTCAGCCATTTACAGGCTCTTGGTTCAATACAGAAGCAATTGGCAATTCAATAGGCAATCTGCCCAAGCCAGATGGAGAGTGCCCTGCTGTCTAAAATGCTGAAGAGAAACAGGAATTTGGAAAAGGGATAAGAACCTGAAACCACCCCAGAGAGATGAAAATTCGCAGGAGATGAAAATTTGCTTTCTTTCCAAGAGATTGTTTCAAACATGTTTATTCCAAGCAGAGGGTTAAAAGTAAAATAAAAGAGAAAAGTAGTTTTGCAGGCCATTGGAGCCTTAACACAGAGTGCACAGAAACTAACCTTTCATGTGGTTCACATTAAGAGGAATGTTAATAAATACTCACAGTTGAAAAGAGCATTTGTCACATAATATTACTGTGTTTTGCAGTATCTTTATCATAGGAAATTCATATTAACTGTGCTTCAGTAAAGCATGAAACAGATATTGCTGGATAGACTAGGCTTTCTTGAAGAAAAGTTACAATTTCTGCTTGATAAGAAAACTAAAATCATGTATCACAAACATTTAGGAATCCTTTGCAATGGCAAATTTATCCCATCTGGGGTTTATCCACAAACAAATCCTATTTTAGACACCCTTGTCATGCATGATGAAGAAATGAGACATTTAAAACTACTGGAGGTGACAACTAACAGTTTAGAGGATCTATCATTAAAAGAAGTCATGCATCCCTGAAGGGATATTTTCCCTCCTACATCCCTATCCCTTGCACTCATTTGCTTTCTGAGCAATTTCTCTTTCCCTTTATGCTATCTTATTGACATGTATCAATGGAATCATTTATTGGACGTAGAACCTGTCAAATTCACTATCTCTATTTTTCAGTGCTGTAGGGGTCCTATGTGACATTAAACAAGGCTGACAGCAAAGCCAAATACCAATGTGTTTTGTTTATTCTAAAGGTGTACACTGATCCTGCTTTGTGCCAAAGGTACATAGCTCCTGCTTTCTTTCAAGACCACATCTTAGCAAGCTAAAATTTGTTCACATCACTAATGCTTTCAAGATTAAAATAATGTAAACTTAAATTCAGCTTCTTTGTTGTGTTGGCATGGAGTCAATACCTATATACTACACCTACACCAACACGCTGCCTGATCCGCTCGGTTTTTCACCTCATCTTGTGCAACTTTCTTTCTCTGAGCTTAAAACTTTCACACCATGAGCAGAAAGCTTTTACTGTAGTGATTATTCCACCACAAACTTCTCTGCTAGCATATTTTTTTTATGAAAGCTTTTAGCTCTTCTGCTTGTAGCTACTTAGACTCAAGCAAATTATATTCTCACTAACTAAAACCAAGATATAGTGCACCTTCTTCCTTTGATGCTGTTCTCCAAAAACAGCCACATCTATTCTACTCTATTCAACACAGGGCCCAGAACCAGTCTATTCCACAGATTTAGCTTGATGTGCAAATATGTCTGCAACTTCAAGCCACTATTCCAGGAGAGAAACTGGGTATTTTTTTAAATTTCATAGAATCACAGAATAGTTCAACTTGAAAGGAACCATAAAGATGATCAAGTTCCAAGCACCCTACCAGGGGCAGAAACACTTCTCACTACACACAAGTGGTCCAAAGGCCCATCCAACCTGGCCTTGAACAAATCGAGTGATGGAGCAATCACAGCTTTCTGGGGCAACTTGTTCCACCATGCTCACAGTGAAGAATTTCCTACTTATATCAAACCTAAAGCTATCTTTTTTCAGTTTAAAGCCATTATCCATCATCCTATCACTACTAGCCCCTGTAAAAAGCTCTTCCCCACCATTCTTGTATCCCTTCAAATACTGGGAAGCCACAACAAAGTCTCACTGTAGCTGTCTTTTCTCATCCTGTCTCTAACACCAAGTTCTGCTCGGAGATGTATTGCTTCACAAACAGGCACAAGTAGTAATACAAGCATTGTTTAGAGAACCATTACACTACAGATTTTTAAGTGCTTTGCAAGTTATTCTTAGGATTATTAAGTCTAGAAAGATACTACTCAATTGTGTGTCTATAAACTTCTTTCACAGTCATTACATAATGATAAACTCTGCTTCTGTAGATTTAACCATGTCACGTAATTTCTTAAAGTCTCCAGAATTAATCTTTTCCTGTAGAAATCAGAGTAACCACAATGCATGATTTTATTTTTTATTATCCACTGCTCTGCAGGACTTTCGAGCTTCAATAAAGCAACATATTCAACAAGAGCTATTCTGAAAGGCACTATGGTTATGCTTGTTAGTAAGGTTTCCTTTTAAATGAGAAGCCTGTGGATGCTATTTTATAGTCTCTTCATTCTTTCATGAAAATCTTACTTTACATCTTAATTTAGGGTCTATTTCATTTATCAAGGCATCATCTTTTCACAGATCTTACTTCAACTTCTTTTGCCAAGTTCACACTGTTTCAGCTCTTGGTTTACCTCCTTCGATGATCTCTGATTCCTGCAGGTATATCTTCTATTTCATTCTGATTCAAAACAATTGTCATCTCATAGATCCCCTAGTACAACGCTACTTTTAACCTTGATACAGATAATGTGTTACTACTTAGAGTTTTGCAGATTGAGGAGAGTTGTGTAGTGTGTTTGATATTAATTAAAGAAATAGTGCATGTGTACTGCCAGCTGTCCCCAAATACCAAAGACCAAAGGACAGTTTACTTACTTGCTTCATTGCTTATTGACATCTAATTTTTCTTCCTCTAAACCTCTAAACTTTAGAAGTCTGTTTCTGTCTATATCACTGCTTTTCATCCATCTTATCCTGTATTAACGCTGCTCCATTGATTTACACATAACCAAAATTATTGGTCGAAGAGACAGGTCCCTCTATTTCTATCCCTTTGTCACTTTCATAAGCACTTTGCTTTCAAACTAATGCTTGTAGTTGTCTTTTAACCTTGTAACTAAAGTTTTATGTCTAGCCAAAAACATCTGACCTAGATTCTTGGGCTGGAATTGCTCTGTAAAACTGTATTCCACCAGAATACTTCTGAGGTTGCTGGGTCTCTTTAGTTTAGTGAAGAGGAGACTGAGGGGTGACCTCATTAATGTCTATAAATATGTGAAGGGTGGGTATCAGGAGGATGCAGTTAGGCACTTCTCACTGTCCTCTAGTAATAGGACAAGGGGCAATGGTTGTAAGCTGGAACAAAGGAGGTTCCATACAAATATGAGAAGGAACTTCTTCACTGTGAGGATGATGGAGCACTGAAACAGGCTGCCCAGGGAGGTTGTGGAGTCTCCTTCTCTGGAGACATTTAAAACCCACCTGGATATGCTCCTGTGCAACTTGGTCTAGGTGATCCTGCTGTGGCAGGGTGATTGGACTAAACGGTCTTTTGAGGTCGCTTCCAATCCCTAATGTTCTATGATTCTGTAATATTTCTTTTCTGTACAAATTATATATGCCATGTTACGGAAACGTTTATCTTTAAAGAACTGCGGTGAAGAGCCCTCTCAGAACAGAGGTACAATACCCATTTAGTAATGCAAAGCCTCATAAAACTGCCACCTCATAGACTAAAGTCAGAGATCAACAGTCAGACAATATTTAAAAAAATAAAATAAAGTGCTGTCGACAAGTGCCTCTTGTTGTTGAACATGTGGAATGCTTCGCAGAAGAGAAACATATCACATGAAAGTCTCCGAGGTAGCTAATATTTTCAGTGAGGAAAATTCAATAAAATCTATAAATTTTGATAAAATATATAATACACCTCACAGATGGGATGGAAGACAATGAGAAACACATTAGAGAAAGCAACGGTGTACTGTAGCTTTTCTATGGTACTGCAGCAAGTAAGATTAATGAACAGAGAGCAAATGCTTGACATATCACCTACCCATGGGAGTTCCAACGCCATAACCTTTGGAGTCTATCAGACCTCCAATCTGTGTTAGGTTACAGTTGCGCTGTGTGACAAACTCAATGGTCGTCGACTCCATTAAAAACGCATAATCAGAGGTAAGCACACGTTGGATACCTTCTTCATTACTTTTGACAAGTACTGACTGCCTCCTGCTACTCATGAAAGCCCACATCTTGTCATAAGTGGAGATTTTGGATTTCTGAAAGACAAAAATGAGAAGCAACATGAATGGGAATAATATGCTGATAAGAGTGAAAGCAAACACTGAGTTTACTCATCGCTCACTTATCATATTTTACTACATTAGGTTTAATGAAGGCATTCATCTAATGATGTCTGTACCTTCCACCTCATCTTTACCTCTCACCTTGTCTGTGTAAAAACAAAAAGCTGGACAGATTCTCAGCAAAATACATACTATCCACCATTTATCTGATCTCTGTACATTTTATAAGTAAGATGAAGGACAAGTAATTTAAGTCAGTGAAAAACGATTTCACTGTAGCCAAGTCCATAAAAACGTTGGTTACAGGAGACTCTGTGGGTTCTGGCACACTTAAAATTTTCAGTTACTCGCTGCTCCTGAGCAATTCTGGAAACATAATGCACAGTGGAACATCCTGAAGTAACCAATTATTATGAAATAATGACGGTATCTGGAGGAAAAAAAGGGTTGTGTGAGAAAGGGCAGCAAACAAATTACCCATGACACACTGCAAAAATACTTTGAGAAAGATCTTGGGTAAGATACTGTCACACTCTGATCATACTACTATTAACTTTCCTTTCAGGAACTGACTACTAAAAGTCATAAAACTGAATATGTGTGTATTGCTTTAATATTCTCAGAATCAAGAGAACTGTTATCACAGGAAGAGTGATACTCCTTTGGGACAAACAGAGAGCAGATTGGCACAAAGTGATGCTG
This sequence comes from Rhinopomastus cyanomelas, assembly GCA_013400115.1. Taxonomy (NCBI): domain Eukaryota; kingdom Metazoa; phylum Chordata; class Aves; order Bucerotiformes; family Rhinopomastidae; genus Rhinopomastus; species Rhinopomastus cyanomelas. The sequence continues at coordinate 70,681 of VXBP01008113.1, forward strand.
TGTACCTATAGAGCTGCTTCCTTTTATCTCAGCTTCTTTAAAAAATGATATTACCTTCCCTGATATCACCACTGCTTAAGAGGTGGTAACAACTGGATAAACAGAAAGTATTAGAAGCACAGAACTTTTTATATGACATTATTTACCACATATGGTTAATAATGTTTCAAACTCAAGGCATGTAATAAAATGTTCAGTCATGTTAAATCTTGCCTAGTAAATAAGATTTAGAAGTACAGAATGAGAACCAGTATAATCAGACTTTTTTAAGAAGTCTTTTGTTTGTTAATATCATCCCTAAACATAACTCTGACATAAGGTCCAGTGGAGACACTTAAACAAAGACTGACACTACAAACCATTCTGAAGTACGGCTGATTGGCAGCTATAAATTCTACCCCGGAGGAGAATTAGCAGTGTATGTGGGGGAAAAAAGAACATTATTTAGAAAAACAAAAATTACTTTTTTTCCCCTTGCTGAGATACAATCCAGGAGTTATTTCACTCTGCTTGAGGACTTAGCAAATCAAACATTTGTACTAATTCTAGTGCCAATGCTAGCAAAACTGCAGACTTCGTAGGACTCTAACAAGTTATTGTCCTGAACAGAATCTGTGGCTGGCTGCAAAATATTTTAATAGCAATGAAAACAATACTTTGTTTTCATATACTGTGAACACAGAAAATATAGAAGAACAAAGAGATGTCATCTCTTCTCAGATGATTTGTTTTGAAATTCAAATATCTCTTGCAAGCATTTAATATGGTTCCATCTCAATAACAAAAAAAAAGTCTATGACCTCTGGAAGAGGGGGCAGGACTCTCATGAAGATTTTGACTACATCCTTAAACTTTGTAGAAAGAAAATCAGAAGGATCAAAGAACAGCTAGAGCTCAACGTAGATGCAGCTGTTAAGGATAATTAAAAAAGTTTCCATAAATACAGTAATAACAAAAGGACCAGGGAAAATCTCTGTCCTATTTTGGACTCAAAGGGAAACCTATAACGGAGGTTATAGGTTATAGGGACACAGAGGGGGGGAAGCAGAATGAGGCTATCACGGATGGAAAGGAAGTGGTCAGTGACCTGCTACACCACTTAGACATAAACAAGTCTATGGACCCAGAAGAGTTGCACCCAAGGGTGCTGAAAGAGTTGGCAGATGTGCTCACCAAGCCATTATTTATTTGAAATTGTGGCTAGCTGAGGAGGTCTTAATGGACTGGAAGGTGGCAAATGTAATACCCATCTACAAGAAGGGCAGAAAGGAGGATGCAGGAAACTATAGGCCTGTCAGTCTGACCCAACTATTGAACGAGGGAAAGGCTGTAGTGCTGTAGATATTTTTTACTTGGACTTTTGAAAAGCTTTGACATTGTTCCCCATAGAATTCTGCTTGATAAGCTGGCTGCTCATGGCTTGGACAAGCACACAATCTGGTGGGTAAAACACTGGTTGAATGGACAGGCCCAAAGGCTGGTGGTTAATGGAGTTAAATCCAGCTGGCGGCCGTCACAAATGGTGTGCCTCAGGGCTCGGTGTTGGGACCATCTCTGTTTAATATCTTTATTGATGATCTCAATATGGACACAGGGTGTATCATTAGTAAGTTTTCAGATGACACTGAGTTAGGTGGGAGTGTTCATCTGCAAGAGAATAGGGAGGCTCTTCAGAGAGACTTGGATAGATTGGAGCAATGGGTCAATGTTAATGGCAGGAGCTTCAATAAGGCTAAATGCCAGGTCCTGCACTTGGGCCACAACAACCACCTGCAACACTACAGGTGTGGGGAGGTGTGGCTGGAGAAATGTCTATCAGAGAGGGACCTGTGGGTTCTAATAGGAAGATGAATACACAGCAGTGTGCCTAGGTGGCCAAGAAGGCCAATGGCATCCTGGCTTGTATTAGAAATAGTGTGGCCAGCAGGAGTAGGGAGGCTATCATCTCCATGTATTTGGCACGGTTGAGGCCACACCTTGACTATTGTGTCCAGTTTTGGGCACCTCAGTACAAGAGAGAGATGAAGGTGCTGGAGCAGGTGCAGAGGAGAGTAACTAAACTGGTGAAGTGCCTGGAGAATAAATCTTTTGAGGAAAGACTGAAAGAGCTGGGGCTCTTTAGTTTGAGGAAGAGAAGGCTGAGAGGAGACCTCATCACTCTCTACACCTACTTGAAAGGACATTGTAGAAAGGTTGGTACTGGTCTCTTCTCACAAGCAATTAGTGATAGAACAAGAGGGAATCGGTTCAAGTTACAACAAGGGAGGTTTAGATTAGATATCAGGAAGAATTTTTCACAGAACGGGTGGTTAAGCACTGGAATGGGCTTCCCAGGGAGGTGGCTGAGTCGCCATCCCTGGATGTGTTTAAAGATCACTTGGATGAGGTGTTGAGGGATGTAGTTTAGGGGTGAACTTGTACGGTAGGGTAGAGGTTGGACTTGATGATCCCAGGGGCCTCTTCCAGCCAGAGTGATTCCGTGATCCTGTGAATGTTGTACTGTAGCATAAGTTAATTGAGGGACTGCATATCAGCTCTGTGGGAATGGAATTGGCTGTGCAATACAGAAAGTATGTCAAATTAATGCTTTCCAAAATTATAAATGTTACCAAGAACCTCGATTTTATCCTTTTGACATACAAATTTTGACCCAGTACACATAACAAACATTTTAGCCAGTTTTAATAATTTGAGAAATATATAACTTAGAAAAACAAATATTCTTTGTAAGCTGCTAGATCCACATTGCTGATGCACAGCTGCTACTGAAGAAGAAGGAACAAATATATCCAGCAAAATCAGAGAAAAGTTCCTGTGCATTACATCTTTCTCACTAGGGTCATTGAAACAAATAATCATTAAAACTCTTTACATTATTAGCCAGACTGTAGAATATAACACAAGCTCTATAATATCAGTGCACATGGCTCACCATTGCGAAGTTAACAAGGGTGATAGGAAGTGCACAGCGATTTCCCAGTTTTCTCCTACTTGCATAACACTACGGTATCTTTGCGCTGCTTTTTCCACCTTCAAGAGCTCAAAGACAAAACTGAAATGATGCCAAGGAAAACAGTCTATTTTTTGTGACCCTTAAATACTGACTAGTGCTTAGAAATCCTTAAAAAACAATAATTTTGTATAGACAGGTCACGGATTTTGTTTTACACACAGCAGAAAATGTTTGATCTTCAAATGAAGAACAAAATGTGATTCAGGAAAATACAACCACAAATGGTTTTCTTCTCTGCCAGCAAAGCACTCCGCAGACTCACAAAAATCAAGGGTGACTAAAATCAAGAAGCCAGAAAATCAAGCCCTTCAGGAGCCCATTTGATATTGAACTAAAGAGAATGACACTTCGCTATATACTTACTGCTCTTTGTGGTGATCACTGCATCATTCATACCAATAGAAGCAGATGCTACAATTCCCATTACATTTCCATATTCACTGTGTTCAAATCAATCGGGTTAATCAACTCAGATACTCCACCAATAAGTATACTATTTTATCGTGGTTCGCTCAAAATACTGTGTTATGTAAGTGGAGATCATCATCTAGAAATCCAACCTAACTTAAAATCAACTGGAAATTATGTCTATATAAATAACTTGTCGTGATGTCACTTGTCATGCGTGTGTCCCCTCAGTGACGCTGAAGACAATGCAGCCTTAGTAAGAAAGCAGCCTTATGCATTGCAATCTTTGCAATTTGCTGGAATTAAAAGGAGGACTAACAGGAAAGATGAAAATAAAAAGGTTAAACAAATCCAGTTTTATTGATTTATACCTGCTGCAAAAAATCATAGAATCATAGAATGGCCTGGTTTGGAATGGGCTTCCAAAAGTCATCTAGTCCAGCCCCTGCAGTAAGCAGGGACATCCTCAACTAGATTAGGTTGCCCAGAGCCTTGTCCAGCCTCACCTTGAATATCTCCAAGGATGGAACCTCAACCATCTCCCTGGGCAGCCTGTTCCAGTGTTCAACCATCCTCCTGCTAAATAACTTCTTTCTAACAGCCTATTCCAATCTTCCATTCTCTAATGTGAAACCATTGCCTGTCTTCCAGTCACTATAGACAGTCCCTCTCCAGCCTTCTTGTAGCCCACTTCAGGTACTGGAAGGTGTCATGGTACCAGATTCAGATAACACTGGCAGTTACATAGACAGGCTTCATAAATTACAGATCACTGGAAGATAACTGTGCAAGTCAAGGATCACAAAAGTATTGAAGAGGCTCTTAGTCTAAAGCTACATACAAATGTGAGTCTGGAAACAGAATGAATTATCATTAAAAATGTGCTGCTTACTGCTCTATCCTGAAGAACTTGCTAGGAAAGACACATTTCTGAGCAGTGAGACTGTGGACCACAAGGTTAGAAAAATGTCAGGATGCTCAATGAATGCCAGAAAAAGTAAGGATCAGAGCACCGGAAAGCAGACCTCATATACACATAAAGACTGGATAAATCCACAGCAAAAATGTGCCAGGCAAATTCTGACATTTTTCTACAAGGGAAAAATTAATGGACATGTTTATTTTAATTGTAATATCCAACTTGCTTCCTGGGTTCTAAAAGCATTTTGGTATCACAGAAAATGCCTCAGATTTGCCATCACCCATGTAATATTTAAACTTAAATGTGTCTGCAGTAATAAAAGAGAGATTAAAAGTAACTAAGAATGAATTTTGGGAAAAAAAAAACAAACCAACCAACAATGGGAAGCCAAACCCCAAAAAAATCAAAAAACCCAGAGTCCTAACATTTCCATAGTATTTCCCATTTATGTCGCTGCCTATAAGTGCTCTGAGCATTGCACTGGACACAGGTGACTTCTCTTAGAGTTGCTGCATTCTCAGATTTTTTAAGGTTAAAGGATTGCGTACGTATTTTCTGACCTCCTGTGGGCACACAGACTTTGAAATGTCACTTCTGAATTACATTGCCAAGCTTAGAATTTATGTCAGCACTGACAAAAAGAATGACATGTGAAATGTGCATTCATACAGACCCACACCTATGAGTCTTAGCGAGGTGTCCAGTGTGGTGTCTTAAAACATCCTTGGTGACAAGTTGGTAAGATACAGACTGGGCAGATGGAAGGCATACCGGGTGATGGCATACTGGCTGAGATATTCATTTTGAGACAGTAGCTTAACAGTTCAAGGACAGATTGGCAACTCGTCTACATGAGTAGAGTGCTTTCACTGGTTAGTCTTCAACCTAATGCCAATCAATATCACTATGAAGGGTCTGGAAATGGAATGAAAACATCTTCAACGTTTGTGGGCGACACTAAACAAGGAGGACAGGTAGATAGACTGAAAGGAAGAGCTACCACGCTGCAAAACATCAAGAGGCTAGAAAACTAGTTCACAAGAATTGTATGAAGTTTAACAAATATAAATGCAAAGTCTGTCCTAGAAGAAAGCAATCCCAAGGACCCATACTAGCTAGGATTTGACCGGCAGGGTTGTTTCTTGTCTGAAAAGGGCTTACAGATCCAAGAGGACAGCAAGCTGCACATAAACAGCCCACCTTTGCAGCAAGCAAGCAAACTGCAGGCTGCATCAGCACAACACATACAGCCAATAGGACAAGGAATGCGATTAAACCACAATACTTGGGGCTTATCAAGTCACACTAAGAACACTGTGTCCAGCTGTGGTTCTCCAAGTTTAAGAGAAATGTTAAAATTAAAAAGTATGCACCAAGGTAATCAGAAGGTAGGAGATCATCACTTACAAAGAAAGACCGATGAAAATGTTCAACCTAGAATGGAAGACTCATTAGACTCATACAGAATCTAATCACACTATCTAAAGAGAAGGTACACAAGAAGTTGAAGGCACTTTTTTCATTAGGGTGCAATGTTACAGGAGAAAAGACCATGGCCCAAACCAGTACATAGAAATTCTGTGCTGATATAAGGAAAAAGCTCTTCACCATGAAGAACAATAATGCATTGGAACAGGTAGCCCAGAGAAACAGTGGAATCACCTTACTGGAAATGTTCAGCTCTGAATAAGCTGATTTAAAGCCTTGATTTCAATTAGGAAAGCAGATCTCCTCCAACAAAAAGAAGGAGTCTCTAGAAGTCCCTTGTAACCCTGAGTATGAAATTGCATAAAGTAAAGTATTTCCTGTTTTGGAAAAAACTCAAACCAAACCCAACCAAAACAAGCCCAACACCACTGTGAACACAAGTAATGGACACGTCAAGCCAAAGGGAAGACTTTTGCCTTTAGCCACGGTAACCTCTCCTCCTATCTTTTTCACCTTTCATTGCTTCAAAACTCAGGTAGACAAATCCCAGCTGTTCTATACATGACACTTTGGAGAAATTGAACACCAGTACAGAAAACCAAGCTGAGCTGCTCATGAAATGTTTATTTCATTCATCCCTTAGTAATTTTCATGGATTTGACATTTTGTTTTGACACATGCCCTAAATCTGCGTAACTGTGAAATACGCTAGAAAATGCATTTCTGATGTTCTTAATAGTGGCAAAAACATTAACTTGTGTCAAGTTTTTTTTTTCCTAACCACAGGAAGGCTAGATGTCAAATTAAGGTAAAGCAAATATCTTCTTATGGGTTATAGCTGTTGTAACAGATTTGGCATATATCTCCTAGTGCTTTAGGCCACAGGTTTAGTATCATTAATAGAGAGACAAACAAAGTTAATTAATTTAATACACTTCAAATCACAGTATGGCAAGATTAAAGCTTAGAGAACAAATAAACAGACTAAAGTAAAGCTGGGGATTATAGAGACTCTGTAGTTTTCCTCAAGCATTCTAAAAGGGAAATTCAAATATAAAGTATCAGAAGGACTAAACTACAAATAAATATAAATTGACTGATAGTTTTCCAGAACGGCAACCAAAAGGAAATCTGTAAAGGCTGATTGCAACTGTTCAAATATTGACCCATGACTGATTATTCATTTCTCCTTTTGCTCATTTTTTGTACTTTTGTTTCTGTAATCTATAACCAAATACAATCCCTCACTCCCATTTCTTAATATGACTCAGAATTCTTTGGAGTAGGTATTGCTTTCTCCAAACCACTCAATTTTTCTGAAGTGCACAATGATCCATCACTAGGACTCTATGTATGTAGTATAAGCAGATAACTGAATCAGCCACAAGAATCATAATGTAAGATATCATATCTTACAATTTTTTTAGATTTATACAATATCTAAATGGGAGTACATGTCCCATTTATAGATTTTGTTTTCAATAATCCATTTAAATTTCTTCTAATTACTGAAATAATTTGTAGTTTCCAGACTCTTAGCTAAATCTACACTCCAAAATTAAAGGGGGTTTTTTTGAGGCAGCAATTCAACAATTCTGACATAGCAGAGCACATTATGTGTAAACTGCAATTTGGTTTTAATTGCTTTTCTGCACCTGATGCTTCCATAATATAATGTGATGCTATAAACATTCCAAACTCTGCATTTGCATCTGTATTGACTCTTAAAACAATGCTAAAGGCTAAGGCATAGCTTTTACAGAGCACTGTGCTAATCACCAGCATCTTAAGTACACTGGAAATACACATTCCCCAGCATAAGCTGGACAGGGCACTAAGATTCAAACCAGATAGCTGTCATTATCAGCAAACAGAGAGTGCTAATTCAAGTGAACTTCTGAGAACAATTTGATCTTGTGACCAGATTAGCAACTGGTTACAAAAATTACCTCTGTAGTACTGTATTTTCTTTAGTGTCTTCTAGAATAATGAGACTGGAATTTCCTCAGTCATCAAATAAAAGTGAAAATGATGCTTTTCTTTTTATAGCATTTGCCTCATTGACTCTGGCCCTCTCCCCTCAGGGCATTTCTTCTTCCCCCCCCCCATTCCTCCTTTTATTTCTTTTTTTTTTTTTTGCAGAACTGCTGAGGCCTGAAAGCTCCTAAGTGAACCAGCTTATATAGATTTTGTAATGTCAGCATAAAAACAATAAAGCCAATGCGTACAGCATTGTCTCCTCCATAACGGCAGTTTTCATGGTCCATAGAGCACAAATGAAAAAAGGTAGGAAAGGTGTTTCTGCCAAGAATAGAGCTACAAGGAACAAAAAATGCAGTGCTTGGAGAAAGACTTTTTCTACTCTTGCCCTTATTGTGCTGACTTTTTGTTTTAAAGACCAAAGATTTTGAACAAATGTTAAATATTTAAAGTAATTTATGGTTAAAAAAAAATCCAAAACCTAATGCTGTTGAACTGAGTTGTCACTGTCAGCTTTGACCTGGAAATAAGTATTTTACAGCTCCAAAACCACTAATGGGTTTCAGAAAACTTCCTTGCTTTTATGCCAGAATAATTTACAGTCCTCTACTGAATTCTAACTAACACCACAATGGTTCTTCTTGTAAAAATCTGTGAAAGATGAAAAGTGTGGTATTTCTCACACTTCCTTATTTCCTTTATTAGTAGGAATAAAGCATTAAATAAATGTTATAGATTCCATATTCTGTAAAGGTAAATCCACTTCTGCTCATTTTACCTGTACTTGGGTAAATTAAGAAGCACAGTTTGCACCATGCCTGCACACAAACTCCTTTTATAAATGTAGATACAGAGAAAGCATAGTTTCATTAGAACTGAGAATGAAGTTCACAATCCTAGTTTAAATGTTCATCTCTAATAAATAACACTTGATCACAATGCCATGATTTTAACAACTGAGTTCTTACAACATCCACATGGCAAGGGAGGTGATCATGCAATATTCAAAGCAAAATTCACACATGCCACCCCCCAAACACTCTGTGGCAGCTGTGTCATTCTGATAGCATTAGAAAACAAGTTCTTAACACTCAAGATCTATTTGAATGAGGAGAAGGGATAGAAAGTCGACTAGTTATTAGCTAATATGTTGCTAAAATCATTTAGGAATAGACATTATTTCATCTTCTTTATGGATTTCAAATACTTTATGGAAGTTCTGTTGTCACTCCTTAAAATTTTGACCCCTGTCAAACATCAGCTTTAACGTTAATTATTGCCTAATTATAGTTACCAAAATCAGTCTAGGTCTAGTGACTCAGACGAATTGGTGGGATTTCCCCCCAATAAATTCCCTCATCACTTCCGTTGCCAGACCTAAGAAAAGTACTTCTTTACAAAATATCTCATCCAACATAGGCCCAATCCAGATTAGCATAAACCACCACTAAGGTATTCTGAAGTGGGACTCAGATTTAGCATTCAATTTTTATTACAGTAAGTAAAGTCCCAACAACACTGGACCATATGTGCTAGCTAAGAACAGCTGAGCCTTTCCTCTGTATTTGTCTGACCTTGGTCTCTAGAAAATTTGAGTTAATTCAGGCAAAAAGGATTGATGTCATATGTGGTTTATATCAAAGATACAAAAGAGTAGTAGGACACTAATCGGAAGTGTTTGTTTGGTAGCAAATCTGTCAAGTCTTGCAATAATTTTGGCAGCTTCATCTTGAAACATCTGCAGTCTCCTAAACAACATACGTGAGAAGGTAAGCAACCTCACACTTCAGAAGATCCTCCAGCAGAGAAGAGTTTAATAGAAAAAAAATTAAGATAATAAGAATGAAATGCTACAGTAAGAGACATGGGAATTCCTCAGCCAGCCTGATTACTGAAGAAGACACCATGAAAAATTCATCAGCATGCAGAGATAAATTTACATGTGTTCAGTTCGCAATCTGTGCAGAAAATATGAACAACAGCACAGTTGTAAGATGTAGCTTTGAATAGTTTTTATCACTTATACATAGAGGCCCCACCAAACTTTTCAGAAGTTGATGGAGAAAATGTCTCAATGTGACAAAAATAAGAGTAAGGTAAAATTCACGTGTTCCTTCACACACTGCAGTGTGGACATCTGTACCAGGTGAGTACAGGCAGCGTAACTGCAGCTGGTGATGCAGTTTAACAGAGAAAGGGATAGAGAGGGCTAAGGAAATTCTGCAAAGGTTCTGCATTATATAAAATCTGGAACAGTCAGAACAGCAGGTGTACATCAGAACACAGGGGAGAGGTTTCTCTTTCCAGTATTATTAATTGGTCTATGCCAGTTCTATCAGAGAGAAGTACTTATGAGAAGAAATAAAGTCATTGGGAATTTCCAAAGACAGAAAAAGGAAAGGAAAATTAATCACAGTTTATCTGTATAACCATTCAATGACTCAAATCAGTTATGTTAATTTTCTGTTAAACAATATATCAAAAATTAGCCAAAGACAGTTCTAGGTTTCTCAACTACTTACTCTAATATTGCTTACTACAAATGCAGAACTGTCCTTTAAAAAAGAGAGAGAGAAAAAATAATTATTTTGAGCAGGATTATTGTGTGCGGTCTTCTGACACTGCTGGATCAAAAGTTGCAATATTTATATATTTTTGCAAAAACAAAATCAATGAAAAATCAATGTACTTTATTCTCACTATCCTATACCAAGAGTAAGCCTGTTTGAAATCTACCATACGGGTTACAGTTTGAGTAGAACCTTGGCTATTTTATCTTCTTTAGGAATAGGTTAGACTGAACTTTAAATTGTAAAGGTAATATTAATTTGAGCACACTTGACATTGGCTGTAGGAAAAGATACTCATTTCTGTGACAACAGTGAAGTGGTCTATCAGGACTGTGGTCTGTCAGTCTAAACTGTCCATCACATGGTGTGGCCTGAGCATTTCAGCCTGAATATCACGGATGTTGTATTTGTGTTAGTTGACCCGAATTCTTGGAAAAATCAAAGCTGAGAGTACTGTAACCTCTTATTCCCATTTTCAGCTTTTTTTTTGTGTATGCTTACGATGCAAACAGAAGTCCAACAGTAGTCTTATTACACATCACCTTCAATGACAGAAATAAATGTGAAAATGTTGCTAATGTTGAGCCACGGAATTGCTGGATGTAACTGTGCATCATGCTGCAGATTCTGCATTCCTCCTGTTGAGCTGTCAGTAAGTTCATAAATACTGTACCAAAAAGTATTTCTGTCATTAATCCACTAGAAATCAAGTTTATGATGAAATTTGAACATCTGTTAGGTTGAATTGTTCATATTTTTGCTAACTTGGTTGCCAAAACGAGCCAGCCTTTTCTACAAAACTGTTCTGTTGAGCAGTTTCAAAGAGCACCAACTGAAAACACAAAGCTTTAATATATCCCTTACTTTGGTGTTTTAATTTACCCATTTGTGAAAAAAAAAAATCAGAAAATTCTATTCTAGGGAATTACATGGAAATTATTGTATGAAAAATTGTTTTACAATCCTTCAGTGACTGATAGCTAAAGTCTAGTAGGTTACAACGATTACATTAGTATAGTTTCCAGTGACTGACTTGACGTTAAGCTGTTAATTTGCAGTAATTAAGAATGAAAATGATGGCATCAAAGTAAAGTAAGAGCACAGAAAGCTAAAAAAAACTTATCCTAAATTTTATACCCTATCATTTACATTTCTCTAGTATCCAGGTAGTTTGACAAAACCAAACTATTGCCCTTGATAGCCTTTTGTCCTGTTACTGATACCCCTGTCAGCTTGTTATTATGGTTGTATTGTGCCCTGTGACCCTTCCCTTTCAAGATATAATTGCAGAGATCACCTATGAGTTTGAAAGCCACTGTTGGCTAAATACATTACAGCAACATTGCTGTAATCTCTGCAGATTCCAAGAAGAAAACCAACCAAAGTGTTGACTGTACAAGCAGCTCCCAATGTGACAAAGAGAATTAAACTTTTTTGAAAAGGAAATAGTTCAACCACTCTTTTTAACAGCATTCATCTGCTGAGGTTGCTTAAAATGGTGCCAATTAACATTTCCTAAAGAGGATGGGGGTCACCAGGTGGACTAACACAGCACTAGTTTGGTAAACAGCTCCAGATAAGTGATAAACTTATCTGTCAGCAACTAAATTAATAAAGAAAAAATGACCTACTTTAAGGTGCATCACTCCACAAACATCTTTTATTTTCATTCAGAAGACTCTAGTCAACTACTATTATTGCTAAGTTGTTTTTTCAACTTAGCAATAATAAACTTCAGCAGTCTGCATCAACACTATTCATGCAATGTAATCTCTCAAATGGCTACTATAATCCTATTAGTTTGCATTTATATTCTTTATAATTTAATTCTGGTTCATGTTTAGCTGACAAAATTGCACTGAATGTTGCAGAAAAGTGCCAATTTGCTGAAGATCTCTGGAAAAAGTATATTCATGTTTATCCTGACAGATGTGATAGCATCTGTCGATTACCACACTCTGCATTCTGGTTATGGCAATATTTCCTGTAACCGTAGGGGGGTTTTTTTCTAGCAAAAATATTGTGTAGTAAACTTTATCTTATTAAAAGATTGTGGAATAACCAGATATTACAGTATCCCTGACAAGTTGTCTTTAAATCCAAAGAGCTAACTCAGAAATTATTAATTCTAAAAGAAAAAGACCAAAAAAAAAAAAAGAAGACATACAAGCCACACACCCATAAGCATGAGTCTCTTAGTTAAATCAGTGTCCATTTGATTGTCTCATTTTGACTGAAATATAAGAATAAAGAAAACACCTGTGATCTTCCAATTCATTCTTCTTATCCCAGGGTTGCACAATTGTGTGCAATGATTCTTCTAGTTTTGCCTGCTATTGACTATTATGTTAACATGATTTTTATTTCTTTCACAGGCATGCTCAGAAAAAAACTTGAGCAACCCATCAGACATGCCCCAAAACCAATTTTCTAGTTTGATTTAAAGAGGGCTAAAAATCTAAACTGGCTCATCTCCTGTTTCAGGAGAAATACAGCTGACTCTAAAGCTGGCAAGGGAAACACCTCATAATGTGGTGTTAACACAACCACGGTCCCCTTCCTGACCACTGTGCTATAGCTTTTTTCCAGGCAAAGCCCATTTAAGATGGTTAAATTGAAATGGACACAGAACATGCAAAGAAAAGAAAACTCTGGGAGCTAGTTCCTATTCTCTTAAAGGAACATGTCCAGGCAGGTATTAAATATCTCCTGAAAAGGAGACTCCACAAACCCCCTGGGTAGCCACTTCCAGTGCTCAGTCACCTTCACCATGAAGAAGTTCCTTCTCACATTTATGCAAAACCTTGTACATTCCAGCTTACACTAGTTTTCCCTTGTCCTATTAAGATTCCACTGAGCAGAGCTTGGCTCCATCCTCCAGGCAACTGCTCTTTCCATATTTATAAATATTAAGGAGGTCACCCATCAGTCTCCTTTCTGCCACGCTCAAGAGAACCAGCTCCCTCAGCCTGCCCTCATAAGGGAGGTGTTCTACTTCCTTCATCATCTCTGTCTCTCTGTGCTGGACTCTCTCAAGCTGTTCCATGTCCTTCTTGAACAGAGGGGCCCAGAGCTGAACACAGTATTTTGTCCTAATATCCACATCATGAATGAATCTATATGGGATCCAACACAGACCCTGAGGGCAAACCATTTATGACTGATCTCCTGCTGGACTTCAACTGCTAATAAAACAATTTGAGCCTGGCAGTCCCACCAGTTTTCAAGCCTATTCACTGTCTATTTTCTGTTACATACGAGACTAGATATTCACCTTTCACCAAGGATATAGAAGAACAAATCCTTGTGTCAATATCTTCTCTAAAGTCTACTAGAGACATCTAAACCAGCCTACAGGAAATCTCTTTGCACTACTTATGATAATGCTTTGGACACAAACTGGATTTCTTCTACCTTGAAGGGACATCTTTTTTATAGACCCATTAGAACAAAAAGTAAACATTTCTGTCCATTTACGTCCACCACTGCACTGTTTTGCTTGCCAGGTATAATGACTTCATTTGTGACTCTTATTTCTTCTTATTTCATTTCCACATCCTCTGTTGCTCATGGAAGTCAGATTGCGACCATTCTAAAAAGACAAAACTGTATCCCTGCTGCCTCCAATATATGAGTAAATGTCAATCATTTAAAAATGTCCTCTTTGCTGTAGAAAAGTAACAAAAATCTGTTTCAGGAAGCTCAGCTTCCTAGTTCAAAGCCAGATTTTCACAATTCTCTTTGATCTTTCTCAAGAATTTTCCTTCCTTCTCTTCCAATTGATTAGAAAACAAACAAACAAACAAATAACCAGAATAAGATTAACCTTGATATTCCAGTCCTGAGCACTTGTCTCAAAAACTTCACTGATAACTCATTAAAACTTGCCCACTGTTCCTTTGCAATCTGAAGCTGATTTCATGACCATTATGTGGTGCATTAAAAATTTAAATCTGTTTCAAATCTCCAGCTTAGCAGGGATATTTTTTTTTCTATTTCCTGCACAAAAAAACTCCTTGTCCACCTCAATAGCTCTGACCCTCACTCAAGTATGGTATGATCAGTGCCTGAAGCAGACATGTGTGAAATGTTTGCTTTAACCACTTTGCTTTTCTTTTTTTAATTTCTTTTATTTGAGTCTTTTTTGATTTGTACAAATTAACTTCAGACTAGAAGCTGAGAAGAGGTTTATGGCAACCTTATTTTCTCCCCCTTTAAAAGGGTTTTATCTGAGCAATGTCAAATACCCCTGCCACAGTGTGGTCCCTTTTCTTTTGGATTGCTATTTACTTGAAGTACCACATGATGGAGAAGGTATTAATAGGAACTCATGCATAAATTTACTTGTCTTTGAGGTTAACATTTTGACCTCCTTGAAGGCAATGATTAAGCTATTTCTTACTGCCCATGCAGCAGTTCTAGACCAATTTACAGGTTTTGTGTTGGTCTCTTTCTTTGTTTTTATTATCCATTAATGCAAACATGCAGTATTGAGAAAGACAATCTGAAGTTAGAAAAATCAAACTCATAAATGGATACAAAACACCACAGCTCATCACTTTATTTTTTTAAAAAATGTTGCTTAAGTAACATGCAATCTATAATTACATTTTCTTTAGTTTTTCCAATACTAATAATCACTCAGAAACTGAGTGATCATTGTCCATTTCTTAAGAATCCACTGTCCTTTTAATATGTCTTTTCTGATAAATTAATTTATACATATTTATTAAGTCTTGGTGCCTTAATTTTCTGAGAGAAATTAAAATACCTAACATTTTCAGAAAAATTTGTCCCTTTAAAACTACCATCTAAAACAAATGGGAGAACAACATGTTATGCATTTCAAACATTGATTTTGTATATACTATGTGCATTATATAAAATTGTTATATATACTTATTTTAAAAAGGAAGTTTATATAGGTATTTTATATTTGTGAGGGGCTGTATGTGGAGGAAAACACACTTTTTCAGCATCAGAATATTAAAACCTTTCACCTAGGTCCTTAGAACTTCTGTCTCATCTGAATAAGGTGTGAACGTGTTCATAAACACATACTAGTGAGACATAAGGACACATTTTTTGTGAATAGTCAAGCATAAACATTATAAACATTCTGACATAATACTCACACATAGAATGGTTTGGAGGTTGGAAAGGACCTTGTAAGACCACCTAGTCTAACTTCCCTGCCAGAAGCAGGGACTTTTTCCACTAAGATCATGTTGTTCAAAGCCCCATTAAACCTGATGTTAAACACTTCCAGTGATGGGACATTCACAACTGCTCTGGAAAAACTTTTGTGAGCCTCATCTCCTTCACTGTGAAGAATTCACCACCCTCACTGTAAAACAATTTCTTCCTTCTGTAGTGCAAAAAAGCCCTCATAAAATATCTCTGTGTTTTTCTAATACAATCACTTTAAGTTTTGAAAAGCTGCACTAAGTTCTCCCCATAACCTTCTCTTCTTGAGGCTAAAAAACCTGGTGTCCTGGTCCTCTAGTCATTTTTGTGTCACTCTCTGAACCTACTCCGAAAGGTCTATATCTTTCTTGTACTGAACACACATCACTCGATATAAAACATAAAGAATCAGGCAGTCAGTCACATAAAGTTATGGCTATGAAAGAAATGAATTTCTAAACATTCTTTACTCACAAATACCCTCTCATAAGCAATATAAGAAATTTTGTTGTCTTGACAATTGCAGATAATACACGGAAGTAGTGTTATCTATCTTCCTAGGTAGGTCAAGATTTGGAAGGCAGCATTTTTTCTTTAAAGAATCAGCTACCATGTTTTCTCTGAATCATCCTTAGTGTTCATGACTCTACATGAAGAAGAATTTCTAAATTATAAAATTGAAGTTTTCAGCTTGAATAGTGCTCAGTAAGGTTTTAATTTTTTTCCTGAAAATCTTTGGAATTATCTTGTATGTTCTTAGAGAAAATCACCTTGATCAACTTCTCTGTCAAAAAAAAAAAGCGCAAACCACAAACTGAACTGGAAAATATATTAGCCTTCCAAAGATTTCTGCTGTTATTGTTCATTGTTGTTTAATTTGGAATGTGAGACATAGCTTGACTTTATAAATTTAAGTTAATTAATTGAGCTAAGGTTAAAATAAGAAAAATAAGTAAGCCATGAAGCTGCAACTCTGAAATGTTCTAATTAATCTGAATTGAATATTACTTTTTGTTTGCATTTCAGCACAATCAACCTATCTATTACAAGATTTTGTCTCTGTCAGAAATCCAGGGTGAAGAAAGTGTTTTCATATCTAAAACACTTGTTCAGAGCAAGAATATCAGACTAAAATTGCAATCGATATGCTGTTGTCATATAGCCTCTAAAGTTCTTTCTAATGATCTAAGACAAAGCCCTTGTCTTTTTATTAAAACATTACTAATTTCCACAAAATTAATTGCCATGAAATGAAAATCTTCATTTTTCCATTCTTTTTACCTCCCTATCAACACCCTCATTCTAAAGCCACTTAATGAGATTCACATAATGGGGTCTTGATACAAAAAAAAAACAAAACCAAAAACCAACTGTTTGTTCTCATTAAAGAGGCAAAGCTAACAGCTTTACATGGAGCATATAAACACAGCCAAACTAACTGAACATGGATGCATTCACTGCAATTCTCCTATCTGCTCAAATCCCCCAATCAGCAGGTCCCTCATCCTTAGGGGCAGTATATCCTTATATACATATGTAGATGTACCCCTCACTCTGGGTTGGCATGTGTACATATACATACATGCATGTTTCTCTGTGTGTTTTAATTTTTCCAACGTGTTTCTCACAGATCCCAGATTAAGAACTGAATTTGAATAGACTATATAATTAGGCTTGACAGATATAACTCATTCTAGGTAGCAGCTTCTCTTGAAGCTTCTATATTTTCAGGAAAAGAAGTGAAAAGAGTTAGACACTTTGGATATAGAACAGCATCACAAAAATTGCACTAGAAGATATTGCAAACTTGCAATCAAATGCTTAAGATTTCCTGTGTGCTAACTCAAGTGAGTCAGTTCCATACTGGGATATACTCAGTGATTCTCAAAATATGGAGTATCTGCCATATCAAACCAACCAAATCACCTTCTGTGTGTCCTTTTACATTTCCTCTGGAAGGTAGCCAGAAATTAGTATCTCCTTACACATCTTCAATGATTTGCAAGAGGGAGATCATCTGGGAGGATTGTAACTATCTCCTTTGAAAAATTTTTACAAGTAAACTATTTATTATTCTTCAAAATAAATGACCTGTGACAACAGAGCTAGAGGTCACCTCAACAAGTCAAGACACAATCTGTTCTGAGAAAAGATACTGACATAGCACAATTAGTTATTCAGGTAAAGGAAGATAATTAGAACTTTTTTCTTTATTCTAATTTAATATGATGAGATAAGTTGTGGAAAGGGAGAGCCAGACAGCAGTAAGAATTCATGACAAATGTATCTCCCTTAGTGAAAACCGGATTCTCTGTAAGACACACTTCCCACATCTGATGGAAGGATATTGGTTAAAAGTTTCCACTGTGGGGGTGTATATACATAATTTACATTTATATTGGGGGGTGCTTTTTAACAAAAAGTCATATAAAAGAAAAAGCTTGTTAGATAAAAGTTGGGCTGACTTAAGTCTTTCCATGAAGACTTTGACTTTTGACAAATTTGCATTTCCTAACAAATACCAAAATGTGATTTCTCTGCACAAAGCTGAGATGAGATTCATGTCACTCTGCACCATGATGGACTTAAATTTTATGGGATTTTCAAACTCAGAAAAGTGCAACAGCACACGGGGCTTTAACCTTGACATTTCTTGGGTTCTTGATGAAGCTTAAGCAGCCACATCAATGGTTATAAATAATGTATCAATATTCAGAGAATGTCATAACATTAGTTTGGCTATAAAAGAGGTACACAGGCTAAGCTCTCACTTGCACATTCGATTTAAGCTTTGCTATAACAACATAGAAATTATCTTTGCTTACCCAACTGTGTTCATAAATACCTTTCCAGTTGCCCACCACACTCAGTGGAAAAATATCAATATCACTGTTTTTGTCAGGATTTTCAAGACAGGTTGAATATTCCAGATAAGCAGAAACGTAGCAAGCCGGAACTCAAAACACTAGTCTTGAGATACTGAGACTTGCAATAGAGCTCTTTTATTCAAGAACACATTAGAATAAGAATCTACAACCTCATACCTTTATTAGTTAAATTTTGATTCCTGAGAATACTCAAATGACTTCATACTATTCCAAGACTAAACCTCAAAGAAACTACTGTTAGTAAATAAATAATTTTCTTCATAGTATTCAGTCTGGTGGTTAAGGAGAGTACATGAGAAAGGAAAGCTGCACTATAGCTATTGCTGCACTCTGAAGAGAGAGAACCTATTATACTTATTATTACTGGGCAACATGGCCACTTGCAACAGGAGCTGTTAGAAGAGAAGAGTATCTTGGTATTCTTTGATTGTTCTTAATGAAGAATTATATATGGTAGATATTTAACCACCATCTGGAAATGAGCAGATATGCTGTACAATGACACCTTGAGTAGTTATGAAAGGAAGAGTAAGAAATAAGCTAGGAATGTGTGCTGGTACCAAGCCTTTTGGAGCAACAGTTGAAGGATGATGGGATGCAGTTTGGACATTTGATAGAACAAACAGTCAAGAAGATGCACTTTAAACAGTTTCCAAGGTAACTGGCTCTAAGGACGGAAACTATAAAAATAATCTAATCTATAAAAACAGGTTTCCAACTCTGAGACAGAAGACACTCAATACAAAATAAACAATTAAAAGAGAGGACAGATGAAGGAAAGAGCATGAAAAGTAGTTCTCAATTTAAAATACTGGGAGAAGGATTGTATTAAAAGGGTGCTGCATATTTTCAGAAAAGTAAATGCTTTCACTTTCATTACATGCGTCTGGGTAAGAGATAAGAAGTGTATGTTTTCATGCTGAAAACTACTTTTTTCAATATCTATCTTCTACTTTTTCATAATATCTGTTAATTAACAATGTAACATTTTTTTAATATTAATTGTTTGAATTTCATCCCAGTTAAATATCCACAAGTTAAGAAGAAATATTCCTGTAAATGTTCACATTTTTACATAGATTTTTACACGACATTTGTACTTTAAAAAAAAAAATTAGCATGGTCACAATTAGTACTGAATAGATTAATATGATGTGTATGATTAGATACTCCCCTAAGCTTTACTATATACAAAATTTCAATAATTAGCATAACAACCACTATCAAACCCATTCAAACAATGATCCCTCTCTCTAATTGCTAAGATGACACCAACATGTGGAGAGTGTCAATCAGCTGGAGGGTAGGAGGATGCTGCAGAGAGATCTGGGCTGGGTCAATGGGAAGAGGCCAACAGGTTTAACAAGGCCAAGTGCAGGGTCCAATGCTTTGGCCACAATAACCCCCTGCAGCTACAGACTGGGAAATGAGTGGCTGGAGAGCAGCCTGGCAGAGAGGGACCTGGGAGTCCTGGTTGACAATCACCTGTGAGCCCAGGTGGCATGAAAGGTCAGTGACATCCTGGCTTGTATCAGGAACAGGGTGGCCAGCAGGATTAGGGATATAATTCTCCCCCTGTACTGAGCAGTGGTGATGTCTCCCCTTGAGTACTGGGGGCCGTTCTGGGCCCCTCACTTCAAGAGACTGAGGGGCTGGACTGGGTCCAGAGGAGCAACGAGGCATCAGGAAGGGACTGGAAGGGAAGTCTGATGAAGAGAGGCTGAGGGAGCTCTAGCTGTTTAGCCTGGAGGAGGGTCAGGGGGGAAACTCATCCCTCTCTGTAACTACCTGAAGGGAATCACACAATCACAGAATTTCAGGGATAACATAGTCCAAGCCCCCTGCCACAGCATGATCACCTACCAAGTCGCACAGGAACACATCCAGGTGGGTCTTAAACATCTCCAGAGAAGGAGACTACATAACCACCTTGGGCAGCCTGTTCCAGTGCTCCGTCACCCTCATGGTGAAGAAGTTCCTTCTCATATTTATATGGAACATCCTATGTTCCAGCTTATAACCATTGCCCCCGGTCCTATCACTAGATGACATTGAGAAGAGCCTGGCTCCATCCTCCTGACACCCACCCTTCAAATATTTATAGACATTAATGAGGTCACCCCTCAGTCTCCTCCAAGATTAAGAGACCCAGCTCCCTCAGCCTTTCCTCATAGGGGAGGTATTCCACTTCATCATTCTCATTGCTCCACACTGGACTCCCTCCACCAGCTCTGTGTCCTTCTTGAACTGAGGGTCCCACAACTGGACACAATACTTCAGATGTGGTCTCACTAGGGCAGAGTAGAGAGGGAGAAGAACCTCTCTCAATCTGCTAACAATCCCACTTCTGATCCACCACAGGATGCTGTTATAGAGGCAATTTATACACAGGGAAATAATACACAGTCAGGAGTCGGGCTCTTCTCCTAGGTAACTAGTGACACAATGAGAGGGCAGGGCCTGAAGGTGCACCAGGGAAGGGTTAGCATGGATGTGAGGAAGCACTTCCTTATGGAAATGGTCATTAGACATTGGAATGATCTGCCCAGGGCAGTGGTGGTATCCCCATCCCTGGAGGTGTTTAAGGACAGACTGGATGTGGCACTAGTGCCCTGGTCTAGGTGATTGTGGTGACATTAGGGCATGGGCTGGTCTTAGAAGTCTTTTAGACCTCTTTCAGAAGTCTTTTCCATCCTCAGTAATTCTGTGATTCTGTATCTACCGAACACTGACCATGAACTTCTCTTAAAAACTGTAAATTTTAAATTACAATAATTAGTTACAGAAAAGTTATAGTTCTAGCAATTTATTCTAAGGGATAACAGGTCATTCTGAAGAATCAATGTGTATCATAGGTGATGGTAATTTATAAACACACACCTTACCAAACGGGTCTGCCTTGCTTAAATTCTGAATTCTGTCTTACGGTTTACTTGTTCAAGAACTCTAATGTTAAAGTAGAACATCTGTATATAATGTTCATGCAATCAGAAACTGTTCTCAAACAGGTTTTTACTCTGTCTTTGGGGTACTATCTTGAATAACATAAGATGTTCAAAGATGAACATCTAACAGTCATAAACACACAAGTCAGTCAAACAGACCCTATGTCTACAGGCTGAATTGAGACAAACAAGTAACTGTGCCATATGCATGGAGTTTATCCTCTGCAGCGTATGGATTACCATCTGATATGGGTTAAGGAGGTGCGGTATGGACATACATGACCGCAGCCTGGAAAGATTCTGAATGAAAAAAACAACATTTTTGCCATATGATTTAGGCCCTATTAATGACAATGTCAAAACCCACAAATACAAGGTTGGACTTTGATATGTGGTTACAAACTTCTAGTAGTTCAAATGTGGTGAAGGCTGGTATATATCTGGAGCAGAAGAAACCTCATGGAACTCCAGGAGTTGGGTTATTAAGAGAGACAAAAGAAATAAAAAGAAATAAATATAAAGTAATAAAATACTTTATATGCATGAGATCCCTTATACACCAAGGTCTGTAGCTTACCAGGACATTTCAATTAGAAATTAGTATTATATTTGGAATGATCTGAAAAACCCTGACAAAGAAAGAACGAAATTATCTACAATAAGAGTGTGTGAAACAAAATTATACAGCTTTGAATGCAAATTGGATCTGTATGACACTCTGCTTAAGTGATCCAATATTTCTGTAAGTGGAAGGATCAAGTGAAAAGCACAGCTGGTAAGGAATGTCAATCAAGAAAACCAGATTTCAGCTGGGCTATGAATTAATCAAAGAAATGCTCCCCTATATTATCAATAATATTATGATTATTATTGATCCTTTATTTTAAAATATACTTTTCCAAAGACTGCATTATCCCCTCCCTTAAGATTTGCCTGAAATAAAGCTTACAGGTTATGGATCAATGTCTGCTTCAGTCCCAGTACTTTCAATCTTATGGCAAAAAGGTATTTCCCAAAGATAGTAAAAAGAAAGATGAGAAGCAACCAGATGAATTGTCATGCAAATACAAGCAACTTAGAATCAAAGCAGATGTGACAAACTTCCCACAATGATAACTGCAGAACAGACTCAAGTGACTCAAATTTTTAAGGCAATTTTCTGTGTGTGTGTTCAATAGGAACATAACGAGTGTATGGATTTTTTTATGAAACCAGAAATATTCTTGTTTGTTTGTCATTTAAAGGTTTAAATTTTCAGGAGTGACAATGCTTATACTTTTATGTGGCCTTTACCAGAATCTGAAAGAATGAATTATATGAAAGTATAAACTACATCTTTTCCCTCAAACCAGAATCACCTGAAGACTTCTGGTTTTAAAGCAAATGCTGTTGCTAATGGCAGTAGCTAACAATCACAGAATCACATAACTTTAGGGTTTGGAAGGGATCTCAAAAGATAATCTAAGTCCAAATTTCCTGCCAGAGTAACTCGTATAAGCTCTATGATTAGTAAATGACTAGTTAAATGCAGGTTGTGGAAAGAAAAGCAAGTGGAACATGTATTTTTACCCCTCTCTCTCTCTCTATATATATATATTTCTCAAAGAATAAGATTGATTTTCTTTTCTGCATTTGGAGAACAAATCAGCCTTGAAGGCAGTTTGTCCAGCCCAGGATTTCTCTTCTGAACAGGATAAACTTTGTTCCATAAAACTAAATTTGACCCTTTAAAGAGACCAAGGCATCATCAAATTACTTCACAAACTGCTGGAATTTGGCTGTCTAAACTTCTGCTAGGTTCTCAGGTTCAGCAGTAAAATGACATTAGATGATAATAAAGGCAAGGACCTATGGAGAAATGAAAGCAGAATAAGAAAATTGGAACTGGTGAAATACTACTTTGAAAATTATCCTGAAAGCTTGTCTATACAAAAGAAAAGGGAAAAGCAAAGAAGTTACATTCTGATTATTCAACAATATTTTTCAATAAGAATTTCTTACTGTGATGAGTTAGGTTTTAGGACCCAAAAAAATCTCATGTATCTCCCAAGCCACTCCCCTCTGTGCCCTACTCCCCACTGTGCCCTTCAGTGGGAACACCAGCAGAGTGGGGGTACATGCAGAGGGGAAGGGAGCGTGACTAGCTCGAGCTGTTTCTCTCCCCTCCTTCTTTTCCAGCACGATGTGGACACGGAAGCAGCCGGGTGCGAGCACCTGTTGCTGCCGCCCCATGGTGAGTGCACCCTACTAAGCGGAGGCCAGAATTGTATATATCGTTCTTCCCTTACCCCATCTCTCTAAATTCCCATTTTCTTTATTGTGAAGGTTTTTCTGCTGTTTTTTTCTTTGAAATTTATTTCATTTTTAATAAATTTTACAATTTATTCCAGTTTTCAAATTAATTTGTATTCCCTTCCTGTTTTGGTGGGAGGAGAATCTAACAATCTGTTCTGGAGGGTTCCGCCTTTAACCCTCAGACCAGCACACCTACACATCTGGTTCAAAATCTTTAAGGAATAATAGGCAACCACCTCAAGATGGTTTGAGCTTGGAGGTTTGCAGAAAGTACAAGAGTCTCAGCTTTTTGTGCTTTAGTAGCTAATACATAGAGAAGTACTCTGGTATTTAAGCATTTTCGTAGGTAGATATTGCACTAATGCACAAAGCTCATTCTACTGCATTTGTAAGAGACTGGCAGGCACATACTGTAGGACATGGGACGTATTTATCTCATATGGCTGCCTACTGGAATTAAGGCAGCAGAGATTGGTCTGAAGAAAGGTGGTTTTTATGCTAAATCAAACTGGAGGATCAACAAGATACCATATGCAGTGGGAAGAACAAAGAGGAAAGCAGAGTTTAGGGTAGATCGATTGCATTCTAGGACAAGAAATTCAATATAGAAAATGGGGAACACAATATGAAAGATAGTGTTAAACCCAAGTGAACAATAACATACAACCTTTACCTCTGCTTCATTCTGAAATTAGCTCATTTTTAAAAACCACTGTGAGACTTATAGCTCTAACTGTTTCATCAGGTCTTTCATGGTGAAGTCAGGACCACTGTGCAGGGTATTCTAAGGATTTTCCTGCTTACTTTATTTTTATAGCTATTGGACTTTCCTATTTCTCCAGATTTAGTATTTATTAAAGGGTGATTGGGAGTGGAGGATTGGGAGGAGGAAAGAAATGAGGAAGGAGTGGGGAGGAAGGCAGGGTGGCAAGAGGTGTAGGAAATAGGCTTTCAATGCTAAATACAGGCAGCTGATAAAGAGCCCATAAAATCCGCTGTAATTTGTCTGCAGTGCAGGGCAAATCACAGATAACATTCTTTGTCAAGGTCAATAAACCGCCAACATGCTACAACAATGGGAAAATGAACTTTTCAAACAAAAACAATTAAACCCAAAACAACTATTCACAGTTACTTGAAGGAGAGATAGGTTTTAGCTATTCAGATATCAATTAGCTTATTGATATCAAACACTGCTGACAGAAGGCTTTGTGATGCAGACTTCTCCCTATACAATTCACAACTGCAATGCTAGTGGCAGGAACAGTGAGAGAGCAAGGAAGTTTTAGAGTGAAGACATGCTCTACAGGCTACCCATTTTCCAGCTTCTTTCTGTCAGACTCTGGCAGACCACATTAATAGTGTGAGATACAGAGAACAGAGAGAAAATAAGCTGAAAGTGAGCAATTTTCTAAGGGAAAAATGAGATGGGGTGAGCACCTAACTGCTGTCAATCACATGTAACTGATACTTACTCAACTGTTGATGAATGAACAGGTCTGTACAACTATTCAACAACTACTTCAATCTGCACTTTTGTATAGAAATCATATTTTAAAAAATGGGGGGGAAGGGGGCTGAAAAGAGAGTTCCAAAATATAACAGTTGGAAGATTCTTACTCCTTTCCTCTAAACACATGTATTATTTTATAGAAAAAAAATCATGTAAATGATTTGATAGTGTCTACACATTCAGAATAAACTTACTTTTCAATTTAATAAATTCTTAGAGTTGGGTTTGTTTTGTTTTTCCCCTTGACGCTGACTGAAGACAAATGATACACACTATTAACTTAGGAGTCAAATAAATTCCAAGACCTCAACAGCAATTTCTGCTAGTATTAGAGTAAATCTCAGCGGTAATATACCATAATATTTATTTTTCCCAACACATAATCCTGTATCATTTTTACTTTGATGAGTTGCATCTTGGGCTGCACCAAAAGACACGGCGAGCAGGTCAAGGGAGGTGATTCTCCTCCTTTACTCTGGTCTGGTAAGAGACCACGTGGAGAACTGTATTTGTATCTGGGGTCCCCAATACAAACAAGACATGAACCTTTTGAAGCATGTCCAGAGAAGGGCAGAAAGTAAAGGTATTGTGAGCTGTTCTCCTGACAACACAAACTAGATGTGAAACACAATAGGATGGCTGGGGTCTTTGATTTTTAAAAAAATAATTCTATTATTACACCTTATATTCAATTTAATCCAGCTGCTTGTGAGTGAGAAAATCGAATGACCCGTCACAGTCATTACAGTAAAAAAAAACCTCTCAGATCTTCTGAACTGACACTCAGGGGGAAGGAAAAGGCATATTTTGTTACTGAGAGTTCTAGAAAGTTTTCCTTTGCTATCTTGGTATGACAGAACGCACAGTACTAGCCTTTCAGTCTCAAGATCAGATGAGTATTTCTATTTCATAAGACTCATTCAGCTTGGAAATGACCCTTGGGATTATCATTTTATAATGGCTGTAACAATTTGAGAAAATTCCTGACTTAGAATTCTCCAGTGAAAGCTTTCTTGAATGAGTCAGCCCTTAGTCCTGCTGCACATGTAGGAAAAGAATAGGAATCCAGTTTCTCTTTCTTCAGCATAATACACTATTATCTTACAGGACAGCCTTCACAGGCAATTTAGGAAGAAAGATATTGACACTTTTTCAAGCTTCCATATTCAAAGTCTGATTACCAGTAGGCTAAAAGGTAAAGATACAACTGAAGTCACACATTAGAGGTACTTTTGCTGCAATGTATGCTGCTCTTTTACTGAACATGTTTTTTAACTCAATGCATCATTTAACAGTACAGATGGATAAAACTCTTCCATTGGAACAAAAACACTCCCAGCAAGATGTGGAGGGAAAGGCAGGTCTAACCTTTGTCGTGAAATTAACCTGATAGGGTCTATTTGACTGGATGTGTGAACAGTTGGAGCAATCTGACAGCAGGGATGAGATGAGACTGAATTCCTGGAGCCCTATAAGGCCACATTCAG
This sequence comes from Rhinopomastus cyanomelas, assembly GCA_013400115.1. NCBI lineage: Eukaryota > Metazoa > Chordata > Aves > Bucerotiformes > Rhinopomastidae > Rhinopomastus > Rhinopomastus cyanomelas. The sequence continues at coordinate 97,317 of VXBP01008113.1, forward strand.
GGCTGGCTGTAGAATAATTAGTGGGAGAGATTCTGTGCACCTTTTTCAGAATAAAGGCAGCAGGTGAGCTACGTTCAAAGTTTGACCTTAGCTGCCAAACTGTCCAGCTCCCTTCTATGTCAGGAATGATCCCATTCTCTTTGCCAAGTACTCACTGCAGGCACAATCTGTTTGACCCTTGATAATTCTTTCAGACTTTACTTTCACTGACAGCCTCTTGGTTTTTACTCCACTATCAAATTTTTCTAGGTGTTTTGCATCTGAAAATGGAGACCTGAAAGGTTATCAAGTATTTCACAGACCTGTTTCTACTATCCCTGAAACATCAGCAAAAACAGTTACTACACTGAGAAGCATTTCCACTACCAGTGGTAGTAGAAATTGGATTCAGGTAAGTAAGGTGGATTCAGGTGATTTGCAGACACTTTGGAGGACAAATGTTTCACTAAAAAGCAGCACTCTTCAAACCAGCAAAAATATCTCTGAATCTTACATAAAAATTCTTTGTAATCCAACTGAGTCAATTTGTTGTGGTCTCCTATCAATCACCTCATATTTACCCTAGGCTTACTGCTCTCATAAACAAGATAGTGGCCACACCACTCTCCGATGGTCATGCTCATAATCTTATCTTCTAGATACTTGCTATGATTTACTTATATTTGATGTATGTACATTGGAGAAACGTTGCTCATTCTAATGTCAAAACTACAAAAGCAAAGGGCATAGTTTTATATTAGTTTCATAGATAGTAGGTCCTCATTTTATATTGTTTCAGCTCAGCAGACATTTTCTGCCCTTCTAGGCCACAGTTGCTTATGTGTTTTAGAAACTGAGACTAAAGAGCCAGTAGAGTTACACACTCTACTAAGTTTCATTTAGTTAGAAATAACTCTAGACTAACTTCAGTATGTGTTCTCCTAAGTAATGAGAAGATCATTACAAATACAAATAAGCTTATAAGTGTCCAAAGCCTGTGAAGTTATTAATGTGGATGTACAGTGGTGGAGAATGAATTCACACTTGGCATACCACGATGGCAATAGCAACCATAAGCCAAATTCTTAACTTCCATATGGTCACTCGGCATGGCTGGTGTACTGGAGTGCTCAGGCAATTTCTTGTTAACAAAGACCTGTTGGGAGCCATAATCAACCAGCTGTCATAATTTAGATTATCTGGTGTAGGATCGGCCCCACAGACAGAAAGGTGCTGTTTTTCTTTTGTGTTACCTTGTTGTGGGCCTACAGAACTCACTTGTGCCATAAAACCAACCAAATTAAAGCCCATGCACACATTAAAAGCATCAACACAGATACTTACTGTAAGTAGTTGGTTCTTATGAAACATCTAAAAAAACATCCTTCAATATAACCTACCTTTTTAATATTTTTTTCCCTTACAGAAAAGTTCAACTGAGCTGTGCAGTGATACATCTGTTTTACCAGATATTTCAATTTTCTAAAAAACATTCTTGTAAAAAACGTAAATATCTGACCTAGATCTTCATGTTAGAGAGTACACTAACTTCTAACTGTTTTATTTTCATCCTTGCGACTGAGCGGTGTTGTTAGCCACATAAGGATTCAGAACCTGTACTCTGGAGTTTACCTGTGACCGTTGTAAACACTTTCTAACATGTGTGCTTTCTACAGAGAGGCAAAAAGCTCCCTCATTAGATTAGTTTATTCTGCTCAAAGAAAATAATCTGAACAAGGTCAGGATGCCTGCTGGGATACAGATTTGGAGACAGCCCAAAGGATGCAGAGACATCTAACAGTGCATCTGAAAAGGCATGTAACTAGTGATAATCTTCCATATGTCACGATGATAAACTCAGACAGGAAAGAGAAATAGACTGCACTCAATGTATATTAATCTAGAATAAGATCTGGAGAAATATGTACTTTTTTCCCTTACAGCATTCCCCTCATAATTAGATTTAATTACATAACCTATTTTTAGTTACACTCTTTTAAATGTATATTTGTTATCTTATCTGACAGTCTGTCTTCTTTAGTGAATGACCTTCATCTTCAAAATACTCATTATGGACAGACCATACCATGTTAGAAGAAACAGATTTACAAACAGGAATGTAAGAGTCATGAGGGAACAGGCAGTTGCTTGATCATCATTTACATTATAACAGTGAAAAGGAAGTAGCACAGCCTGTAATTCTAGAGATTAGTTTACCTGATTTTATAATAAGCCATTGCAGCTGTTTTTATTGACAGTTCTATTTTGTCATTAAAAGTCACTGGAAGGGATTATTCAGCTCTGGGATCATATTCACAAGAAAGCTAATGAATGGCAGTGAGAAATACTGCAGCCATAAGCATAAGGAAGAGCCAATTAACAACCGAGTGCTCAGAAAACACAGTTAATATTATCATTTCAGACACTGGAAGTATCAACAAACAGAATATCAAGAGAGGTACAAATCAGGTGTAATGCTGGTATCTTCTAATATCACATAAGTGAAGTGCAAGACCAGGCTTTGGGGTGTAAAGGGACACCTTCATCTCTGAAGTATAAACGACAAGCCAAGAAAGATGCATCTAAGACTGAAAGTGCTACTCCTATTGTGTATGTGCTGTGTTGTAGAAAGAGACTTAAGTTTCAAATGTGCCTTAGGGAACCACCACTTTCTCATTAGCATCAAAATATATTCACAAGCCATTCACCACAAAAGCAACAGTGGCTTAAATAGGACAGTTAAGCAAAAAATATTTTAGCTACCTTGTAAAACGAAGTCTTAAGGCCTCAGGACAGACTTTCTTCAGATCTTAGCCTAGGCTTTTAATCGATTGGATTGATGAGGAAAAATACTCTCTGAGACAGCAAAAGTTCAGAAACAATCTGTCCAGCACAGGTCAGATTAATTTCTACCAATAGTGTTTTTTCCCCTCTCTTCACTTACTACTGGAGATATACCTGATGGAGGCAATAACCAGCTCCAACTGGGAGGCTTCTAAATATGTTAGTTTATTTTAGCTAACCAGGTACTTCCTCTGCACAGTGACATCAACACTTCAGCATCATCGCACTGATATAAAAATGTAATGTTGCAGCAATAAGCAAAACGACTGTTTTGTGTTTTAATATATACATTTTTAATCGTCTTTTGTGGGACCTTTGCTTTTTGGTTCACATGTTTAGTTTTACTAAATAGAAGATTAAAAATTGTGGACACAAATATATGATATATTTTACAGATATTAAGGCAGGGGAATTAGTCTTTTTACAGACAGATATATATAGCAATTATCGAACATGAATACTGAAGTAATTACTGTGCTTAAATACCTTATTCAGATAGGCAGAGTACAAGGAAAATCTACTCTAGTCTGTCTGAGATCTATAGTTTGCTTTGAACTGGCAATTTTTTCTCTCTCTTTTATTTTTTAACAAAAGGCATTGATGTTCATTGTTCTAAGTAAAATGGCAGCTGTTTTCCACCTCTTTGTACCACTGACATCACACCAAGGAGAGGGGGTATACCTTCTCGAGTTACTAAACAGGAACAGACTAAATTACAATAGACTAACTAGGAGGAGAATTTATGATTAATGCAGTATGGGTAGGATGGAGAAACAAGTGGTATAGAAGGATTTTCCATCCTGAATATATCCACTGACAAAAAGACAGAAAATTTACACTCTGTCTGACTAAACCCAGTAACAAAGGGTTGTTTGGCATGAAAAACATACATGTTCTAATGGAGCAAGCACAGACATTTCAAGTGTGTAAAGTACCTTCTTTGCACTAGATGATCTTCAGAGGTCCCTTTCAGATCCTACCATTCAGTGGTTCTGCGATGCTCTTGTCTTAAAATGTTAATCTACTTGCTCTTCCATTCAGAATTATCCACAGAAATGTGATATCTTATACAGTATGGGTCTCTCCTCTGAATATCTTAACATTAAAAAAGTCAATTATTCCTTCTAATGTATTTTCCTCAATCTAAGTCATCAGTTAAGACCAAGATATAACAGCACTGCTGTCACTGCAGAGGTAAGGGAAGATGCAGTCATTCTGTTTCCACACCAGTCCTTGAAGAAATATTAGGCCCCAAAAAGGACACAGAAATAGGCACTTAGCAGCTTTACTAATTTGTTCACTGTATCAGAACCAAAGTTTCTTAGGAAAGTAAGGGAACTGCTGACTCTAGGGACATGTGGCAATTGAGGATTTAATGTTGTACGTCGACTAAAACAGCAATTAGTTACCTAAGTTATCTGAGGAACAGATGGCATCTCAGGAGGAGAAATGATAGATACACAATTGCATTCGAGTAATTTTAGATTTAAGTTGATTTGGGGAGAGTACCACAAAAATTTAATGCCAAAAAAATACTCTGTAATCAATATATCAACAATAAAATGTATCACAACATAAGTATAGTGTGTAATAAATTCAGGATTACTTCCTTCAGCACTTTTTCTTACAATAAAAAACCCTTGGTTCTAGTTAGCACTTGAACAGTTTATTTTAGAATTGGTTAATATGGCTTGGTATTGTTTTAATGATTCTAGTTGGTTAAGACAGTAACCAGTAAAATAGTTTTGATCAACCACAAGAAAGCAAAAGAAAGAGGACATGGACTAACCACATCCTTAAAGTACATGCATGAGGTGCATTTATAAATTTCCCAAGAAGGTAGGTACAGAATGCTATAATGAAAATAACAGTGAAACTTCAAGTGTATTAAGAGGGAAGCCATGCTGTTTTCTTTAGATCTTTAATGGTTACTCACCAACTTCAGTCTAAGATGTTCACAGATACTTTATACTGAATAAAAAATGAAACACAGGTTTTGTCCAGACAAAAGTTCTATCTGAATCCAACATCAACAATAGATGTGAACGGAAAGACTAGATTAGGTAGAATGAATAGCTATGGTTAAGGACAGAAAAAGGAGTGATTTCAGATTAATTCAGAGGGATATTAAAACAATGCCCACTCAACTGATGTGAACTTTTTCTTTTGAAAGTTGCTTTGCTACATGTGTAGAACATTTTCGAGAGTCAAGGTCTTTGACGAATTGTCACTGGTGACAATTTCCTGATGCAAATTGTGGAGGAACCCACCAGGAGAGGACTGCTGCTGGATCTTGTACTCACCAACAAGGAGGGTCAGATTGAAGCAGCGAAGGTTGAGGGCAGCCTTGGTTGCAGTGACCATGGTGGAGTTCAGGATCCCATGTGGCAGGAACAGAATACCTAGCAGAATCACAACCCTGGATTTAAGGAGAGTCACCTTTGGTCTTTTAAAGCAATTACTGGAGGACATCCCATGGACAGGGTACTGGCAGGTAAAGGGGCCCAAGAGAGCTGGTTAACATTCAAAGACCACTTCTCTGAAGCCCAAGATCAGAGCATTCCAACAGGAAGGAAGTCAAGGAAGGGAGCCAGAAGACCTGTGTAGTTAAACAGAAAGCTGCTGGGTAAACTCAAGGGAAAGAAAGCCTGTGGGTCATGGAAGGAGGGGATGGCCACTTGGGATGATTATAAGGCTCTAGTGAGAGGATGTAGGGGTGCAACTAGGAAAGCCAAGGCTTACATGGAATTAAACCTTGCAAGAGAGGTCAAGGGCAACAGAAAGGGCTTCTTCTAGGGGCTGTCCTGATATCAAGCCCCAGACTGCTGAGGATGCACACATGAGCTCTAAGGGAGATGGCAGAAGTGATTCTAGGTCACTCTCCATCATCTTTTCTAAGTCATGGGGATCAGGAGAAGTGCCTAGAGACTGGAGGAGAGCAAATGTCACTCCAATCTTCCAAAAGGAAGACCTAAATAACTATAGATGGGTCAGCCTTACCTCCATCCCCAGAAAGGTGATGGAACAATTTATCCTTGACATTGTTTCTAGGACAAAATCTTTCTATGATTAGGGACAGTCAGCATGGATTCACCAAAGGGAAGTAATGCTTGACCAATCTGATGGGAATGGTTAACAAATCGAGAGAGGTTCTCCTCTTCCTCTACTTTCCCCTGGTGAGACCACATCTGGAATATTGTGTCCAGTTCTGGGCCCCTCAGTTCAAGAAGGACGCAGAACTGCTGGAGAGAGTCCAGTGCAAAGCAACAAAAATGATGAAAGAAGTAGAAAATCTCCCTTCTGAGGAGAGGCTGAGGGAGCTGGGTCTCTTTAGCTTGGAGAAGAGGAGACTGAGGGGTGACCTCATTAACGTCTATAAATATTTGAAGGATGGGTGTCAGGA